>OU015743.1:108088059-108105660 GCA_907169655.1 Acomys percivali | reverse complement strand
GGGGGTATCTGCAACTGTGTAGCTCCATTTTCATATTTGCATGTGACATTTAATATTCTTCACATAAATTCTTGGTCCTGGAAATGCATTGCCACAGAAGGTCAAAATTAATCCAGAGCCAATTTCTACCTACCTCTGCTAAGCTTTGGGAAATATTTCTGCAGAGAGTAGGAATAGAAAAGGTTACTTGAGGGCATTTCTACACATCTGAACATTTAAGGACTTCTTCTTACCACTCAAGTTAAGGTTACAGAGTTCTCCCAGTGCTCTTGTGTTCTCTTCTTGTACTGTGTTTCAGGACAGTCCCAATCTTATCTCATTCTGATCTGCTTTTCTTAAGTAGAGAGATGACATACAGTAGTTGAAAATGTTACACACTCACAGTTAGACTTAACTTTAACATCTGAGTGTGAAGATAAACCTGGACTTTCTTTGGGACAACCAGCTACCAAACAAAGTCCAGTTTTAATTATGTCTTAATTGGCAACCAATGTGGGGCTTCAATTAAAACTGGGCTGAATTTCTATGTCTACTCACCTCTGAATAATGACACAGTGACTTATTTATAATATCTTTAGGCCTTAACTTACTGTAGTTCAAACTAGCTCTTGTAACTTTTGTTAAGCCCTTTAAATGAATCTTAATTTGGTCCCACGGTTCTTTATATCTCCTCAGTTTTATATGTCTGACTTCCTCCATGTCTCATCGGCACATACTTCATGCGTGATTCTTTCCCAGAATTCCCATCTCTGCCCACATGTCCTGCTTTCTCTCCTGCCTTTGCTATAGGCTGTTTAACCTTTTATTGAAGCAACCAGAAGGTGAGAGAAGTGTATGTTTACAAAACATGATGCAGAAATAGTAATGACAATACAAAGACAGCCAGTACACAGCAGCAGCTCTGCTGGGATAGAAATCAACTTTTGAATAATAAAAAGACAGTCTTTACACAGTGCACATAAATACCACCCCAACACTTGGGAGATATGGACTTCAACACTTACATAGAAATAGAATATGATAAAAAGAACATTCTAAAATCATTTGCAACTAAAAGTAAATCCTGCTCCCCACCTAAATGTTTATGCAAAAGTCACTATCCTAGCTGTAACAAAAAATCTTTGCTGATAACTTGAATTTTATGAGGTGAAACCTTTTAAAGGATTTGGTAGAAACCATTTGTAAAGAATAAAGGGAGAAAGGTGAAGTCAGTTGGCCTGTCCTGGAGATACAAATTCAGAAGCTCCTGTCAGGAGTAAGTACAGGAGTGGGGCAAGTTGCAGAAAATGTCATTAAGGATGGCCAGAGAGATGAGTGGAGAGTGGGGTCTGACTTTCACCCGAACTCTGGTGTCCAATATTTGACCACATCCCTTGGATGGGGAGGCCTGGTGGCAGTCAGAGGAAGGATAGCAGACTACCAAGAAGAGACTTGATACCCTGTTAGGATATACAGGGGGAGGAGGTCCCCCTCAGTCACAGTCATAGGGGGAGTAAGGGGAAAGTGGGAGGGAGGGAGGAATGAGAGGATACAAAGGATGGGATAACAATTGAGATGTAATATGTATAAATTAATAAAATATATTTTAAAAAGAATGGCCTGAGAACAATGGTGGGAAGTCTAAAGAGTGGGAGCTTCTTCTCACTGCTGACCCCATGAGCTGGCTGTCATAGAAGGTGAGTTACATACTCCTTATCCTAAAGGCTGAAGTAGGGAGAAGGACACAGAATGAAGTGGATATTGAAAGGGTTGTCCCTGAATCAGGATAACTGGATTCCATGAAGATATTAAACCCTGGCAAAGTCCATACATTGAGGTGTTTTAACTGGTATTCTGTTTGAAGCCAGGTGCAGTAGTGTGCCATTAGAGCAGATGTGGGGGAGGGGCCAGGCCTTCACTTGTATAGATAAAGTAAAAATTAGGTTAAAATTCTGCATGTCCTAGGGCCTTGATGTCTGAAAAGAAGATACACACACAGATGTAGACAAACACAGGGAAGAGAGAGGGGGTGAAGGGAACAGATCGCTACAAAGGTAGAACTGGCCACATTGCATTTAAAATTCTATTTTAGTTGTGTATCAGCAGGTGTGGTGTAAACGGTACATTCTGAAAGAGTGACTGTTCATAAACTAGCTCCTGGAAGATACACAATGTCCAGGTCTTGAACTATCCTGTATGATATATTACTCAATACAGAAACATTCTGAGCAGATTGTTTTTTATTTTATTTGATAACGTACATGTCATCTATTAGAAATGGCTGTACTTTATAAGGAAAATGTTCAAGCTTAGTTTCACTCAGTATACACAAATGACATCATCTCATAGTTTTCTGGCCCTTGAGAGCTTACAATGACATTCTATTGTTTAACAGAAAAATCCAGAAGGCTTTTGTTGTCTTCATAGATACTGGCTCCTGCTTCTGAAATGTGTACTTTGTGTCCATTTGGACTGTAATCACTAAGTGCTCAGCTGGTAGCAGAAAAAAGAACTTAGCTATGGTCCTTAACAGGATATGTCTAAATCATGAGATTCAAAGACAATACATAGTCAAATCATATAGAAAGGTTTGATCCTTGGTAGAATACAGGCTGCCAATGAAGGCTCTAGTATCGCCAGTAAAGCAAGTTTGGGCTACAGGCTACTAATGTTGGGGAGTTTGTTGTGAAATGTCTTTGAATTCTGAAGGGCACATCTTTTGCTCCTTAAGAAAAACTAGGGGGAAAACAGTGTTCAGTACTGTGATGACATGGACGTTTCTGTTTTTCTGCCCATGCAGATACCCTGTGTCTCACCCAGAGTAGAGTAGGGGAGAGTGTCTTTGGAAATCCTAAAGAGAATCTCAACATAATTTTTTTGATATGCTGTCTCACTATTGGCTCATCTAGGGCTTGCTTTGTAGACCAGGCTGGACCCTAACTAAATCACAAAGAGGGCAATACTGCTGTAAACTCTAAAACACTGTGTGCTTGCATCTTTGCATGTTCATCAAAAAGAGTAATTGCAGTATACATGAACAAAGTTTATAAGCTCCACGATAGACATAATTTATCTGTAATCTAATCATAGCTTTGTATGATCCCATTTATGATCTGGCTTATTCCTGCCTTTGGCTCTGAGCTACAAACAAAGAGAAAGAAGGGAAGAGGGTAGGAATAAAACACACACTTCGAGGGCCTAGACCTCACTATTTTCTCTACTGGGCTTTACATTCTAACATTTTTACCATTTCTTAGTAGCCAATTAAGTTCTTAATCTGATAAAAGATTAATCAATTGATAGGTTTGGGCTTTCATGATCTTACCACTTTAAAGGGCCCTAGCTTTAGACAGTGCCTCAATGAGGCAAAGCCTTTGCCACATGAGTATTTGATAACATTTAAGATCCAAACTGTAACACTAAACAAAAAGACAAAAGAAAATAAACAATGGTGACATTTTCTTCTGTATTTTCTTTTTTATCATACAGGATCTCTGATGGACTATTTTGCCCTCTTTGCCCAATGGTAATTAACCCAAGAGAAAGGCCTATGTTTGAATTTCCTCTGCAAAAGTACAACTAGAGTACCTTTATGGATTTGAGAAGTCATTCATTTGTTTTTGGTTGATATTTTCAGGAAAAGAATGTTTTTTAAAAAGGAGAATTGCTTCGGCTTTCCAGTTCTGTGGTCAAAGTCAAGGTACCCTGTAGTAAAGGCATTTTTGCTTTGGTACAGAGCATCTTCTGTCAAGAGGCAAAGGTGTGTATATGCCTCCTATGCTGTTTTATGGGATCTAACCCAGATGTTTCACATGACATATATTAACTTACTCTGAGGATATTGCTTTCAGTGACCTAAGAACTACACAGCTGGGTGTAGCTCTTAAAGATGCACACTACCTCAAGTCATTAAAGACCTAGGTTTCAGCATATCAAACCTTAGAGAATAAACCACATCTAAATCATAGCAAGATATTTGTTGGTTTTCTTTCTTTTTTTTTTAAATGGAATTCAATTATAACAAATGACAAAGTAAACAGTAACATGAAATATCTGTGTTATTAGTAAATTGGTCAGGATGGGTTTGGTTTAATTGTAGTGAAACTTATACAAATTTCAGGGATATAAGAAATAAAGATGATGTGTTTGATCCTCAAAGCCGTCTGTGAGTCCCCGGCAGCCACTTTGAATTGTTACTGGGGGATTCTTTAACAATTGCCCTCCTATATCTCAACATAAGGTTCTTTCCATTGTCAGCAACAAAGGAAAGGTAGAGTCAGAGTTTCAACACTAACACCTAAGTCCTTTAGATCCAAGTGGTGATTTCTGCTAACATAATAACCAAACAAGTCCAGTGGCCAAACTTGAGAGAGACTATATACCCAGGTGAACAGCTTACTTTTAAGATCACCTCCAGCTTTGCAGATCTCTGGAAATATTACTAAGTAGCTGCCATGCTGACTGAAGCTTGCTGTCCTTGTTTGTGGATAGCTACTGTTAGACACATGGTAAAGAAAGACCTCATAATGATGTCCATTCAAAGCCACATGTCCTTTTACTAAAAATCTAAGAATTCTCATGGAAATGGAGTTTTTATTTTACTCTTTTCAACCTAGAAGACACAGACATGTTTTTATTAGAGGCAAGTGTATAATGAAATGATCACTTGATATAGTTCTCACAATACTGAGTGCTCATTCCTGACTGTAAGAGTTAGTAGTCACTTTTGTCTTGATGCAGATCAATTTTGATAACGCTTGGAGCCAATATTTCATTAAATAAAGTCAATAAGGATGATATGGATCTATATAAAACAGAAAACAAGTGCTGTTGCACATTATTTTGAGTCTCATAATACTTATGAGCAATATTTATGAGAAAACAGATAATCAAAATGGCTAGAAATAGCAAAAACCTCAAAGAAAATGTCTTCAAGGGTAAAAGTTTTTTTTTTTACTTTAATACTATGGCAACTAGTTCCTTATTGTCCTTGGTTTTCCACAGCCTTTGGGAAATAGCAACTTTTGAAGACTTACCCAGTTCATCTCCGATTTGTCCTTCAATTTGCTGGATAAACTGAGTTCAACCAGACTATCTTTTGAAAACATGAGCATTGGAGTCCCAGTGTGACAAGTGGATTTGAAACTCCTGTAAAGAATCCTAGAAGGTGGGAGTGCAGTCCATGTGCAATGCGAGCAACAAGAGGACATGGCTTAGGATGCTGAAGAGAAAGAAGCAAATGCCAGTGATGCAAGCAAGCTATAAGATTAGGCACAGCACAGTAAGCATCTCCTTGGCTTGTGTGATAATTTCCTGCTCTTTCCTGGTAGAGCTACATTTAGCACCTCCTCTTGTGAGTAATTTGTGGTCAGCCAACCCTTTGTAGAAAAGAGAGATAAAATAAGCATGCTTAGGCATGTGCTGGACACAAGTGCCATGAAAGCGAGCTGTCAGTAAATAAATAAATATTATTTACTATCTCTTGAATGATGATGCCTAAAGATGCTTAAAAGTATGAGATGTACAGTACGAGCTTGCACAGATCATTTCAAGTTATATAACATTCCATTTATCAGTTAGGGTAACAATCCACCTCATTCTCCTCACAGAGAATTGGCTTCTTCCCTTCAGAGACTCAGGATTCCATAGTCACATGCTGCCTCCTGCCTACTCATACTCTGTTGAATTTATTCTGCCTTCTCGCTGTTGATCGATCCCTATTTTTATTTCTGTTTTCCTGTCTTCTGCATTCAGGAGCCTAGAAATTACCTCACAGAAGAACCCCAACATCAGCTCTGGGAACCCAGAAAGCAGTGGAAAGGATAGAGAGTGCAGTGTGCTGAGTGGAATTTACTTATCTACTGAAATAAGTTGCATGTTTATTTATTTATTTATTTTTTAGTTTTGATACTTGTAAGAATTGCAAAAATATCTCTTATTTAACTAATTTCAACAGGTTTATTTTGTTATTGTTTTTTATTTATTTATTGCAAATAAGAATGTTACATGATGTTCAAATTGAAGAGCACTTAGCATACATTATTTTATGAAAACTGTGCTAAAAGCCAGCTTATAAAAACCAGGCTTATAAATAACCTTATAGTTGCATACTTTTGTGAAAATATAGTCACTCTGGGGTGCTTGTCGGGTACGGTGTGTCTAATAACAACTGTACTAATGATAATAATAAAGGTATATTGAGCCATTACATAGGAATTTGAAGTGTTATTTGAGCCATTTCATTTGGTTGTTTCCCAAGTTTGAAAAGAAGAAACTGGTTCCAGTTTCATCTTTGGATGTAGAATTGAGGCACAGAGAGAGTGTGAACATACACAGGTTCATGTGGCTTACAAGTGGTGGAAGTAAGAATTGAAAACACAACTGGAGGCAAGTAGTCTCATCTCACTCATTAGGACATATAGAAGTTGCTCTTGGAGTGTTAGCCTCCTGACCACTTCTGTCTTTTTAGCTCTGTGTTATTTCCAAGGCTACACTGGAAAACACTTTTTGTGAATCATACTGTTTATCACTAAATTATGACATTTATTCTTATATTTTATTAATATAGCTGACTTATAAAAAGACCATTTCAAGGTGATCTTATACTAGTAATTAATTATTTTCTATATTATTCTAATAATATTTGAACTACTTTACTATAAATGTTTACAGTGGGGGAAATTAAAACAAACTATGGGTAGTAAATGCTATAACTTCCATACAATACAATCTGCTTGTGATTTTTGCAACTGAGAAGAGTCCCCCTCATAAAACAAAAATATGGTGTCCTTATGCCAATACCATCCTGTTAGCAGTGTACTTCCCTAGTATAGATGTTAAGAATCTTCTTTAAATAAATGTATGAGTGTCACAACTCCTGAGAATACTATTAATTTAGCACATATAGTAAAGGGACTACCTTAAACTAAGATTAGGGTAGGGATCAGGTTTGCATCCTTGTCCTCTAGGATAATTAGGCTGGAAAGTTATGAAAATAGTGGAAGGAGGGAAAATGATGGGGTTGAAAGGAATTTCCATAAATTTTATTTCTTTGACATTTTTGTTCATAATAATAATGCTTGTAATATTGAAAATATGCTGATAGGATTAAAGCTTGGTGATTTAAAGCCTCCCATCTCTAAAGAGAAGCTATAATCAGACTCACCCTATTTGATGAGTTAGCTGTTCCTATGAGTTAGGGACCCATTACTCTCATGAAGTACCTGAAGTAATTACCTTATGAAGAAACAAACTGATTATTGGCTCATAGTTGAGGAATTTCTAGTCCAAGATGATCGCGTCATCATTGTACTCAGCTGGCAGAGTGGATGCTCATGGCACCAAGGTATGGCAGAACAAATGCTTCATCTTTTGCTAGAAAGCAAAGCGAGTAAGAGGAAGAAATTAGGCTTCATAATCTGTGCTGAGAGAATTCTCAAGTTGACTAATGATTTCCCGTAAGTACCCAATAGCTAAAGGCCTCTGTGTCTTCAGTTCTGCCCTCTTCTATATAAACATCTGAGGGGGACAGTGCCCATTTTTAAATCAAAACACTCTGCATTGACTTCTAAAGCTTACATTTTTAAATGCAGAATACATTCATTTTTTTTTCTCACAGAAAGTCTCCAAAGTCTGTATTGTTTCAACATTTCTCAAATGCCCAAGTCCAAAGTCTCCACAGACACTAACATGATGTTCCTTCATAAAGCCTGGGAGAAAAAATGAGAAAAGAAGTGACATATTCTCAGAACACAGTGGTGATAAAGGCAGGAGGTATACATTCCCCCTCCAAAAGGAAGAAATAAAAAAATAGGAAAGAAGTTAACCCCAAAGAAAGACAAAAACTCTGGAACAACCATGAAATCCAAAAGGTCCATGTAGCCCATGAGGGACAGTGTGACAGACAGCCACTGCTTCCGTGTAATTTGAGTGCAACATACCACTGCCTGAGTGGCTTTTGTCCCTGCAATGTGTTATAGGTCTTTGTTTCTTCATTGCAGCTTTGTCTATACTCCCAATGCTCTGGTGTGCGTAACACTCTGGGGGCCAACTTGCACAGATTCTAACCTCACAACATATGCCAAGCCATTCCCTTTCTATTTGTTTGTTTGCTTGTTTGTTTCTGAAATCATGTGGTGCTGTGGCCCTATAGTTTTTGTATTCTGCATGTTTGTAAGAGAGATGTCACAGGGAATCTAAGATCTACTGTTGATGTGAGACACCTGGACTTGGCTTAAGTCATCTTTTCAGTGGTCTCTGAATGTCCTGTTGCTCAAAAGAAGGGAACAAAGCAATACCATCCCAAATACATGGCAGTTTTCATGAAACTATTCATTTCCTGGAGAGTATTTTTTAAGAAATTTGTATTTCTCTACCTTTAATCATGTAATGGGGTTGAGCTGACTCTGAAAATCTCAAAGATGCACACGTGATATCTTTACTTTTCTTCCCCATTGTAAATCTTTTGTCTGCTTTGTATTGGCAACTGACAGCCACATTTTCTGGCCAAGATGCAAATTTCCCAAGTCATTTACTCCATTGCCCACCCAATTCTTACAAAAAATATCACTAATAACAGCCCATGGTATCCAAACTGCATCCCCTATGATCTATAGCCTTTTAGGTCTCCTCTAAGAGATAAGCACCTACCCACTTAAGCTTTGCCTCCCAAATGGAATATCAAGGCACACAGGTTCTTTACCCTGATTTGAACAAGGTGACCTTTCCTTAGTTCCCAATAAAATCTTCATTTCTACATGAAACCTCATAGTGTGACCTTTGCTGTTCCCATTCTAGCAATATGCCTGTGCTCTCTTCTCCCACCGGAGTGACTGGTTAAACTTCATTGTAACATTTTTACCTATCTCCAGCTTGTTCCTTTAAACCAACCCTAAAAGCCCCTTCATACTCTTGGGTACAGTTCTACATAATGATCCTTTTAGGTAACAATTTTCCCTATTGGTTTTCATTCCCTACAAAGAGTACATGAGGCAGTAAATATGTAAACAAACAAACAAACAAACAAAAGATGTATTTTAGTTCCTGGCTCTGGAAATTTCACTCTAAGATTGAGTGGTCTTACTGCTCTAGGCTCTGCTTAGGATGGCACGTCATGGCAGAAAGATGTATGCGAGGACATCTGTTACCTGATAGACAGAAAGGAAGAGAAAGGGTTCACAATTTTCATAAAAGATGCATTGCCAGGAACATAAGGACCTCCCAGAAGTCTCTCTCCACCTCTTAAGTCCTACAGCACTTCCTTATACTGCTTCCCTTGTTAACAAATCCATAATGAACGGTCTTTGGGGGGATGCTGTCCACATTTAAAGAATAGCACCGTGAAAAATAAAGCTACTGTAACTTATTTCCCACTTGGACGAGAGGAGAAATGTAAAATTGGGTTGGAACAAATTCACTTCAGGGTGTGTTGCTTGCTCTGTATATGCAGGTGTTTCTGTGGAATTTGAGAGACTGAAGAGGACCTGGGCCTTAGCTCCTCAACCTGCCACACATCATTATTTGAATCAACCTAAGAAGTAAAATCCTTCAGAGTCCACTGAAAAGAGCTGCAGATGAACTCAAAACCACGGTTCTATATTCCTAGAAGGATTCCATGGGCCCCAGTGAGGGAGAAAAGGAAGCTAGCAGTGCTTTAAGGATACAAGAAGAATATCCCACCTATATAGAGGCACCTGTCCATCTGGGGTTAGTGCCTTGGGATGCACAAGGATGCTTTCCTGCAGTCAGATAAAAAGCAATAAGGATGATCTGATGAACGTGGACTCACTTGCGTTACTGACCTGCTGAGTGAGGGCTGAGAGAGACAAGTCTATTGTAGGCAGTAGGAAAAAAGACCCATCTAGGAGCACCAATGAATTCCTAAGAGCTGAAACAGAGCCTCCGCAGCCACATCATGTGACCTGGAAGTAGAGACCCAGTGACTCTCCTCTTTAACTTAGGTGGTCCACAGGCACCAGCCATTCTCCAGGGCTACTGTGAGGTTGAGAAATGCTATTTGAACAGTATGTGTGGTTAATAGCTATCATATCCACACAGCTAACATGCTGCAAAATACAGGTTGCTTTCGTATTTCCACAGCAATCCCATTACAACTAACCTCCTCTCTATTCTATTCTCAGTTGTCTTTCCATAACTGACCGTCATTCCCTTTGCATGCGCTGAAAGTGACTTTTAAAGAGACTGCCCAGTGCGCTGCATTAGACCACGCTCCTGTATAGTTCAGGTCTGCTAATTCTCTTTGTAAGGCTACAACCTTATACTACTTTGTCTTCAGTATATTAATGCAATGTAGCCGTGTGGCAGATGCTTTAGCCAAGAATAATACCTGGATTCCAAAATTTGAGCAGCAATTATCAGGAGGTTCGGAGCACTGATTTATCCCGAGTCCCTGCTCTCCCTCAAGCTGTACACAGGGCTCTAATGATGAGCAATTGAGCAGCAGCGTCTTTCTTGTGTTCATTACTCTCCAACAAGATCTTAACTTGATAAGGCCACCCTGAAAAGGCTAGATCAGCTTTCGACAGGGTAGCAGGTGCATTTATCAACTGCTTGTGTTTGCTGAGTCAGGGATTGCTGTGCTTTCTAACTTCTTTTCCTTCTAGTAAAGAAGTTACTTTATATATATATATATAATGCTCTGTGTTCCTGACAATGTTTTTCATTATGGTTCCTGAATAAAGGGTTTAACCTTTTTCTCCTTTTCTAGTACCATGCCTTTTCTGTAAATTGTCTGTGCTATACAAAATGCTGAAGATTTGTATCATTTCTCCCTTCAAAATACTAGCATATGCCTAATTAATACAGGGATGTTGCCTAAATCTTAGGTACCAAGGAAAACCCATGCAGCTGGGGAAAACTATAGAAAATATCAGTCCGTTGCTGGTACTTGCCATTTAAGTGGAAGGCAAATCTCTCAAGGATTGCGAGCTCCTCTCTCAGCATCAGCTGCTGACTTCAGAAACATTAACTCCTTGTGCCAGAAACCCTCAGAATATATGAATTCTGGTTCACAATCATTGTTGTTCCTGGCCCAAGGGAGGGTGGTTTTATTTTTATAACGCCTTGCAAGTCAAATGAGTAACATAAAGAAAAGAAAATACCAAGGGGGAAAAAAAATCAATGCAAAGTCCCGATTTGGCAGCACTCATTTTGGCTAATTATAGGGTGCAGGTAGGAAACATGGCTAATGGGGCTTAGCAACAGATGTGGAGCCAGCACTGAGCTCTAGACTCTTCCTCTGCCTCAGCTGTGACTTCCTGCAGTGTCGAACAAGCCGTTCAACCTGTTTTTGATTCTCTTCTTTCACTAAATTATGGATACTAATGCCTACTAGCCATGTCATACATTGTTGAGAAGAATGACTCACAGGAAGATCACAACGCACTTTCAAAGCACTGAGCGGCTCTCTAGGCACAGTCACCACTGAATCAAACTGAACAGGAGGAGATGCCCTTTCAGTCAGGTCCTCTGTTCTCCGTTTAAAACCAAAATGAATGCAAATGTGAAAGTCACTTTGCACTTGCCATGCATCTCCTCCTCAGGCACTCGCTCACTAGCTGATTGTAAGTATGCAAATGATAGCGTTATCTGTAGCACACACTGCCATTTGTAGTGCAGCACTAGCACTTTTAAAAGCTTGATGAATCCAAGGCTGATTGGCAGTTCCCAACTTATCTGTGACCTAATTTGTGGTCAAGTAACACATGCAGATTTGGATAAGGGCAAAGCCAATGATAGTGTCACGCTTTCCTTGAGGTTTTAAAAGACATGATGTTTGGTTGCTAGGTATTAAAACAACAACAACAACAACAACAACAACAACACGAACAACAATAACAACAGCAGCAAAGGTCTGCACATGGAATTTGGATTGGAAGCAATATTCACCAAGAATTCTGAAATTCCAGAGTGCCTCACAGAGCAAAAGTAATTCCAGATAAAGAATGGAGACAATTTCTGCAGTGAAGGATGGGAACAATTTCTGGCTCAGCTGAAATGATTACAGCAGGGTGGAGGTAGGGTTGTGTGTGTGTGTGTGTGTGTGTGTGTGTGTGTGTGTGTGTGTGTGTTGCTTTACCATTGTTACTGAGAAAGGCAATTGGTCCCTGTGGCAAAAAGAGCAACAGATTTCCCGAGTATTCCCCAGGGCTTTAGGCACACCGCTCCTGATGACATACACTAGCATTTACACTAAACAAATGTTGGATGAGCCAGGAATGAGAACGGATTCAGAGAAGGCAACTCACATGAGTTGCTTGATTGGTTAGCAATTCAGTATATACCTAGTGTGCTTCTGAGCTACAAGGGGTCAAGTGACATGCCCAAGTTCACTGACCTGGTAGGTGGTAGAGCCCTGTGTATAAACACACAGCCCTGGCTTTTTTCCACACTTCGAGTTGCCTTTAGGACATGTCTGAATCTATATACCAACTGCAGAGAGAGAGAGAGGACTGCCAGACTTGTGCAGTACCCCAGGCCACAGTACAAGGGGAAACCCTTCAGTTGACTTGCCCCGCTTCCCGCTGTTTGTAACTCAGCCAATTTGCCTCATGGAAGGCTCTGTTGTCTCCCTGCCTCTGAGCGGCCTCTTCTCCGACTGGCTTCTGCCTGTTTGCAGCTGCTACTTCCCAGTGATCAACAGCTGTTTTATGCTTTGCGCATTGTGCTTCGCTGCACCTTTGTAGCCCTTCTGCCCACCTACACGCAGCTCACCTTCATGTACTGAAGGGCAGTTGTGTTTGTGGCCTGTTATTATGTTCCCCGAACAGCCCTATGAAGTTGGAACTTAAAGGGGCCGAGTTGGAGAGGAGCTTCCATCGCTACCACTTCTCTTCATTTCTCACTCTCGCTAGGGCCATTTATGACTGTTGCGTATTGCGAGGCTCAAACCTCGATGTGACTTTTCTGTGTTCTAGTTTTTTTTTTTTTTTTTTTTTTTTTTTTCCTCCAGGTGACGTTAATCAAACACTCACTAGAAGCAAAGTGCTGTAGTAAGGAAGTTACAAGAGGATTAGCTTGTTTAAATGATAAACGAAGGACCTGGTTTAAATCTCACTATGGCTCAGTGAGGTAAGGCTTGGGCTTTGTGGTTAGGGACTTGTCTGCTCAGTTCACCCAGCTGCTAACCTGTAGAGGTAGGGCTGAGAGCCTGCTTTCAGTAATGTACCAGTGTGCATGGATTCCTAGCCTTGAGGGTTCTCACCTCTGTGCACTTACCTTTATGTTAATATGGTCCTTAGGTCCCTAGTCAGTGCCTTCTTTATACCTGCTCTGTAGTAAAATATCCATGATAAACGGGTTAAATTAGCATATTAATATTATGATAAAAATGAGATTCAAGATGAGAAGGACACATTCACCATCACAAATCTGATACTCCTTTGTTAGATTCATAAACCATGGATCAAATTCTATTTATCTCTTCTCTACTGAACTATTACAAAGTAACTTCCTGTAATCAGACAGAGCTAAGTTCTTTTTTTTTTAATTATTATTTTTTTAAATTAATTTATTCTTGTTACATCTCTATGGTTATCCCATCCCTTGTATCCTCCCATTCTCCCCTCCCTCCCATTTTCCCCTTATTCCCCTCCCCTATGACTGTGCCTGAGAGGGATTACCCCCCCCCTGTATATGCTCATAGGGTATCAAGTCTCTACGTTCTATTATAGCCCGGACTCAAATCCTTGCTTCCCAGACACAGTTCAGACTTGTACGATGGCACCTTGAGTCTCCAACAGAACACTGTAGCGAAAGTAACATGTGAATCTGATGGTGCTTTGAGGTGATGAGCTGTGAGGTCATAAATAATGCATCTAGATGCATGCCTGGACAACTTTAATGATGTGTTCCTGGGTGGTCTAGGGCTATGCTAAAGTCCCACACAATGACATTTACATCAGCTGGAAAACACTTAAACATTTAATGCAGGAAGTCTTGTGGGCCTCTGTGAAGGACTATTCAGTTCAAGACAAGCCCCCCTTGTCTGATTACTCAGTCTTGACTATTGAATGTTAATATATATTAAGGGCTAATTATATATATATATATATATATATATGTATATGAAAATGAGACATTTAAAAATATGTGATTGATCTCTTTTTTAGTAGTTTCTTTCATGTGGTAAGCAATGTTGCACTGATTTTATGATTTCAATAGATAAGACAGATCATATTGAAATCTCTAAGCTCAAGCAAGGATCTGTCTGTTGCTATGAACACTGCTGAATAGTAGTCTGCATCTCCCCAACATATCTTCTTGTTTTGAGCTATTAAATGCTGATGTATTAGTTGCCCACAGCATCCTTAAGCAATAAGCTACAACAAGGGACTCTACCATTCTGTAATGCCCAGGGAACATTGTTTGAAAGCATTTTCTATTAATTCAAAAAGCAGAAATCCTTAAATACATTGTAAAAACTTGCTGTTATGTTTCTACATTACAATATTCACATATGTTATTTATTATATAGCTGTTTAAATTTTTACTATATATCTTAAGGCAAGCAGAACCACATCAAATATTTGCAGCCCTGAACAATTAATAGCAAGAACAAGGACTGTGATGTGCATATTCTGATTTAAGCATTTCAAGCTTTTCTTCTTTTGCTTTCCCCTAGCCCCATTATTTCATACTGTGAGATCTGTCCCTCCGGGGATATTGCCCATCCTGTATGAAGATTTTTTTTTTCTCTTTTGCAATAGCACTTTTTTCTTTTATTTTAGATTTTTAAAAAGCTATCTCAGGAATTTTGGTGTAGCTCCTGATTCAGCGGTATTGATAGTAATTGAGAGGGGAATACAGACTGAGCTCAAGTGCAGCTCTACTTAAATTCACTTCCCCTGAGAGAAGAATTTCCAACACAGACAGTCCAAAGGATTCTATAAAATTTGTGTTTGTAAGAGCAGCCCTTCATTATATTTTATTCTTTTTGAAATGATCTAGAGAGCCATGAAAATTATCACAGCTTCCAAGGGGGGTAGGAGAAGTTTGCCTGTGTTTAACAGAAAACCCATGGGTGTAGAGAATGTTCTCTTTTGTTTAAAAATAAACTCAGATATTTCTGAACAAAATATTGTGACTTCCCTGGCAATAGACTTCTCCACAGGGACAGTTTTCTGTACTGAGAGCTCTGTGAAGGTCATTGCTGGTGGATTTCAGGAGGAGGGGTAGTCCCTGATACTTTTATGTCTTTATCTGCAGATACAGATGTATCTATAATAGCTCCGTGAAAAACTACACACATTTACATCAGCAGTCACAGGTGACTAAATTCAACAAACTTGAAATGGGACTATCTGGCTAGTACATGTAGTCTATTGGGTGGGATATGGTCACATGGCACTTAAAGTATGTGTCCTCTTGAATAACTACCTGAACCATACCCACATTTCCCATACCTTAGTTGACCACTGGCATCAAGGTAGCCTGCAACACTGTAGGACTGGTAACTGAGTGCAACGTGGAAAATAAACTTGACATAAACATGGCTGTATAATGCAATAAGGCACATGTGCAGAGAAGATGAAGGCAGAGCAGAGTGTGTTGCGTCTGCGTGCTTGGATTGGTTAGGAGGAAAAGAAGAATTCATGCTGAGAATTACATTTTACTAGCAATTTGGACAGAAGGGAGAATTTAGTTGAAAATTGGTAGGATATTTCCATATGTGGTCAACCAAAGGGCCAAATTTTTAAAGCATTATGTAGAAATTTTTGAAGAATGTTATTGTAACGTTAAGGTTTTAGTGAAAATATTAACAGTAAACTTAGTTGGCTGCTTCCTGTCAGTGATCATGAGTAATACTGATGTAAAGCCAGGAAAGTGTAGGAGGACTGGAACGCCCTTAGAGCATTTTGTTACTGTAGCAAAGTTAAATCTGTCTGCCTCTCAGTATGAGCACATTCATGTGTGTGTGTGTGTGTGTGTGTGTGTGTGTGTGTGTGTGTGTGTGTATTGTGGGTTATGCCCATTTGAGTGTGAAAATGGGCACAGCAAGCTCACAGGGAGACAGGAGCAGGACATTCAGTGTTTTCCTCTATTGTTCTCCAATTCCTTGTCCTGAGACAGCATCTTTGGCTGAGAAGCTTTACTTTTGGGGTTGGGATCTTTGCTAGATACAGGCATATCCAGCCATGTAACTTTTTACTTGAGTGCCAAACACTTACATCAGGTCCACACATTTGCAGAGCAAGTGTTCTTACCCACTGAGCCAACTCTATAGTTCCTTTTACCTGTTTAATAAAGTCCAGTCCCTTCTTTCTTGTCTCTGCTTTCTGAGAAATGACTGGTCTAAATAACTTATCATTTCTTTTATTTATTTATTTTTTTAAACTTATCATTTCTTGAATACTTATTCCAACAATGTTCTTTCTTCATTTTAGTACAACGTAAATTTCTCCATTATAGACTAGTTTTCTCTTGTTTTTTGCTTTTTTTTTTTTACTTTTGTCTCAATAATTAGTTTATTAAATCACTTAAAATATTAGAATGACCTCTGTCCTTCAGGATTCTTTGTTTTGTAATTGTATCTCCTCATTTTTATTATGGAAATGAGAGATTACAGAAACAATCCCTGTCCCTAATCAATAGCATTTGTTCTTTATATTTCCCTTAGTTACTACTATGAGTGGTTTAGATTGATTTTTGTCATATAAAGAAGACTTCTTTATTCTCTTAGTGGGTGATGTTACCCAGAGTTCATAATATTTGTGAGGATAGGTGAGCAATCTCAGAAGATTAAGATTCCACCTGAAAGAATTAAGAGCAAAATTAAGATAGAGTCAACATCAGATCAAAGAGAGATAATATCATAAAGAAGGAGAATGATGTTTAAAATAGTCCAACCTGGGAGTGAACTGAGACAATGCTGAGCTATGACACCGTGGCTCCATTTAAGCCTCTGATATTTATTCTTCAGGTGTCCAAAAGGCTTGGCTGCCTGTAATAAAGCATTAAAGTCCTCTCTAGAAATTGCTTTTGGCAAAATAAATAAAAGCAGTGTTCTTGCCTCAGATATACCCCCTTTGGGAGCAGGCAGCTCTAATTCAATTACTGGGGTCTCCCAGTATGTTTTCTAAGATCTTGAACCCTGGCATGTATGGTTCTAAAGGAATTAGTGATGCTACATTACATGTATATGCTCCAGCTTATGGAATATCATTTGCACAGCTTGCAAAACAGAATTTAGAGAGTGGACACACACAATAAATTAGTCTTCAAGATATTGAACATGAACCTGATACAGCTACACCTCTGACTATTGTTTTGGGAAAAAGTGCTATTATCGTGTCTCCCGAGATTGTCACTGTATCCTTAATGTTCAGGTAAAGCAAAGGGGTGCCTACTTGAAGATCTATCCCAAAGCAAACCACAGTTCTCACCAAAAATTGTTTCCATTTTTCCAGAGGGCTAGCCAAACCCAGGAAAGCAAAATATTCCAGAGAAGGTAATGTGGCCTAGAGTGATGCATTATGACTTCACAGAGCCACTCACCATAGATAAACTTTGGTGGGGATGTGGCATCCTCTTCAGAGACCCTTGGTTAATTATCTCAAGATATATATATATATATATATATATATATATATATATATATATATA
>OU015743.1:108025559-108088049 GCA_907169655.1 Acomys percivali | reverse complement strand
ATATATATATATATATATATATATATATATATATATATATATATATACACACACATATATATACACATATATATATATATCAAAAATGCACAAACATTTCCCTACTGTGTCCTAGCTCTGAAGATGCTACTGTTGTGTTTGTCTGCCAGAGAGACTTGAAACAAATATAATATTTCAGAGAACAAGAGCTAGGAGTACAACCATAGAACATTAGACTTAAGGACAGGGCTCAAAGGTTTGCTTATAAAAACATAGGAATTGACTCTGAAATAATTAACCAAATCTATTTGTGACTAGAACTGATTTTTGCTAGAGAGGGCAAATTCCTAAAATAAATATTGTGTCAAAACATTAATTTTACCATGAAAATACATTTTTAAAAGTGCTGTAAACTAAATATCAATGTTTCTATGTTAGTGAAGGTTTTGAATAGCTCAAGGTTTGATGTTAATTCAGGACATAGGAAAATGATGTTGTCTGGCCATCCTTTCTCTTTAGATGTCTGCTGATGCTCAAAGTAACTTTACAGTCAGAGCAAATGACCACTGATACAGCAGCTATCACCTCCTGATTATGTTGAGCTATTCTAAATGGATTCTAGCCATCATATGAAATAATAATAAGGACTTTAGAATGAATAAAACATATTCTTTGTCTTAATCAATAGTAGTGATAGGTAATAAAATAGTACATCACTTGGAGAAACTGTTTGGTAGTAAGTGAAAGGAAGTATCGCCCAGGATGGCTGGGGATCAAGTCCCTAGCAAAAAGGAGGGCCAGAGGGATGAAGGGCATGATAAAAAAAGACAGAGGCAGGAGATAGAGGATGAGTGAGAAAGGGAAGGGAAGAAGGAAGAAGGGGGAGGGATATTTGCCCAAATGGAAAAAGAGGACTGCCTCTGGATACCGAGCAGACTTTTCTCATATACTAATGGCAATTTAGAATGAGTTGAGTCATTTTGATAGGACATGTGAATTAGTGTAGCCAAAAGGCGGCTTTTTATTGCTAAACTTCAATGCTTTGAGAGCTGGATATTGGTAGTCAGCCTTGGGAGGAGGAAGTGGCCAAATAAAGGAATGGACCTTAGTAGCTAGTTTTAGGAATATAATCTAAGCTTTCAGCAAGACAGAGGGAATTGGGGAGAATAGGGAAAGGCAAAACCTGATGAGAACATGTTTGACATGCTCAGCCTTGCTAGAACCTTACCTTTCAGTAGGTACAGAAGTTGAACATAATTATATCAAAGACTTATCAACTCCCCATAGCAATGCCTAAGCCGATGCACAAAATTATGTGGGCAAATATTACAGAGGCATTATTTGTAGTAGCCAAAAATTTTAAAGAAACCTCATGTCTATAATTAGTAGCATGGATTAATTAAGGATGGTGATACAACACCGTTCAGTAATTGAAATGAATGAAACATTGTTGCTATACAGGAAACGTTGGCAAATTTCACAAAAAATAATGATAAATCAAAAAGCCAGAAGCAGGCATAACCAATGGAAATAGAACTGAATTTAGAAGAGTGAGTAACTTGGATGGGAGAAGGTTGGGAAGTTATAAGACAAAGAGGAAAACAATGTTCTGCATTGTAATTAACAAAGGGTGCATTTTAATACTCCAGTTTCTTGTGGCAGAAGAAGAAATTTGGAGAAACAAGAGGTGCATGAGACCCACTGCCTTGAACCCAGCTGAGCACACTATTGATTGCTCTCTCAACTGTGTTAAGAAGAAATACACCCCATCAGAAAACAGCACTAACTCTTTATGCTTTATTGCAGATAGGCATGGTTTCATTACATGATATGAAAGAGTAAACTTCAAGGAACCCTTTTTCTTATTTCTGTACCATAGAGATTTTAGTATGAGAAAGATTAAGCTTTCCATGTGAGGCTAAATGAACATGTGTGATGCCTGTAATAACCCTCCTCTGTAGCCCCTGTTACCTCAGAGGAAGCTATTTTCTTGGAAATCATTTATCTTAACTTTTTGACATGGAATATGATGAACTTTAAAGTAATATAAAAATGGGAAAAGTCAAGGCTCTATGAGTTAAGAGAATACAAAGTATACTTTTGTGTTGCCATTATAGTTATGATAAAAAAAATCAGTCAATAAAATAGATATATCAAGTCCTATCAGATCATCATACATTGATTTGGAACCATTGTAGTATGTTTGATGTATATTTTGTCACCAAGTGTTACTGATTCAAGAATGTATGGAAGGATAGAGAAATGCTAGATCAATCTTAAGGATAGTGACATTTGCACAGAGTGATTGGCCTTTGAACATTATTTTATATACCAGAGGAAACATTTTGCTTATGACTAAGAGTTGTATAGATAAAAGTTTATTTAAAAACAATTCTCACAAAAAAGTAATCCACAAAAATTTCAGACAAGATCTCAAGAGAACATGAAACGAATATAAAACTGAGCAAGTAAATTTATACCAAACTAAAAAGTTGCTATACAGCAAAGTATTAATTAGAGTGAAAATAACACACAGAATAGAAGAAAATATTTGCAAGCTGAATATCTAGCATGAAGTTAATATCAAGAATATAAGTATTGCAGCAGCAAAAAAGTCAAATAAAAAGTGAGCAATAGACTTGAATATACGTTTGTCAAATGAAGCTACACCAGTAGCAAACAGATATTTTAAAATGTTCAGCACCACTTATCAAGAAAATAACAATAAAATAGCATATCACCCTAGTAAGAATGGCTTATATTTTATATACTTGTATGTTGGCTATTATTTTCATTTTAATAAACATTAATTCAAAATTCATGCCCCATTGGAAAATAATTTGCCAAAAGTCACATGCACCTGAGGACACTCATATTGAAAACTAATTCTGTTTGATTTCCAAGTTCATTTCATTTCGTTGATTAAAAGTTTTTCTTGCCAATAATTAATAATAATCTATGTCATCCATGTATTCTAAGATGTCCTTCCTGTTTCTTCTCTCCTGAAGAAGCTGTCAATACCCAGCATGATGAGCAGAGCATCTGCTTGGACACTTGACTCCTTTGTTTGATGTTTCAATAAGGCAACTCAGGAACCCCCGTGAGCAGATTGCAAGTGACATGGAGTAGTTGTGGACTTGTTGCTTAATCCAGAGGCCAACAACTCTATAGTAAAGGTATCAGAAAAACAATACATACAACCTTATGATAATAATGAAGTCCAATGTTAGACTTTACTCATTAGTCATATCTTTTCACATACTTATGAAGACTTACCTGCCCAGACATATAAGCCTCTCCTGCTGTTTTCAATGTCAAATTTAGGAATGGTTTTTGGAATACGTATGGTTTAAGTAAATAGAGATGAGATATGATAGATATGTATTTAATCCAAAAATTTAGACCCAACAAAATAGGAAAGATGTTTATTTAAAGTTTGACAAATATAAATAGCCAAACCACTATGAATGTA
Source organism: Acomys percivali (assembly GCA_907169655.1). NCBI lineage: Eukaryota > Metazoa > Chordata > Mammalia > Rodentia > Muridae > Acomys > Acomys percivali. The sequence continues at coordinate 108,084,598 of OU015743.1, read as the reverse complement.
ACATTTATACAACTCATGATCGTCTTATGGTTTCCCTGCTGTATGTACTTTGTTTTATTCATGTGCAATAAAATAAATATATATGTAAAAAAATACATAGGGATATAAAATTTCCCAGTGATTGAATATTTTTCCAAACTACTGTGCAGTAATTAGCTTGAGCCATAGTGCAGGCTAATACATTTATGTTGATTTAATACTGTGTTACTTTCATCAAAGAAGAAAAATTTCAACCATTCATCACTAAGTCCCAAGGTCAATGCTCCTTCTTAGAAGTCTCTATGCATATGAAGCCAACTATGACAAAAATATTTTAAGAATTTTCTTCTATCTATTGCTTACATTATTTATCTAATTACTTTTGACCAAAAGTTATAAATGAACACCTTCAAAAGAGAAATTTACATATAATGAATATATGAGGGAAGCTTGTATGTTGTCACGCTGCTCTGATATTTCCATAGAACATATCTTGGATTCCCTCCCTCATATTCAGAGATTTTTCTTCTTGAAGTAGCCGTGAGATCACAGCATAGGTAAGTTCAGCATCTACTCACTTATAACTCTAGAACATGGCAGAGTTTTGATGCTAGTCCCAGGGTTTGTGTCAATTCTACTATCTGTTAGTTATACAGGTAGACTTCCACCACTAGGCCAGAAGGCTGCCTGTTACATTCTAGCATTGTTGAACTCATCACTTTGGATCCTTTGAATTGCTGGGATCTCCATACCTTGTTGCCCTATCTTTGTTTGCTATTTTTCCCTGACTTTGAAAAGTTCTTTTCTCAGTGAGTGGTAAATTCATTTTTTTCCCCAGCAATTCAATATATATCCACCAGAAGAATATCTGAGGACATTTATAATCTCCAGTTCAAGACTATAATTTCCAATTTAAAGTAATTAGATTTTGTTATTATAGAAGAACAGACAAGTTTAGAATACCTGTGCATACCTATGAATGATTGGCATTCAGTGTGTTACTAGCTCCTGCCACACTCCCAAGTGATTCCTGATGGTCCATCCAATCTCCCGGCCCTCGCCTCCTCTACAAGGATTAAGTCTCAATATCTTTCTTTTAAAATCCTTTATGTAAGGATTTTCAATGATTTGTATGTGAGAAAACACACATCCCTTAGAATGACCCATATACAAACAACATAAGACAGGTGGTGGCAACAGTTTAGAGAAATGAAAACCCCTGTTTCTTGTAGGAAGAATGTACTATGATGCTAATGTGAAAAATAACATGGTGGTTGCTTAGTTTTGTTTTTGTTTTGTTCTGTTTTTTAAGAGTTATATGATGCAAACTTTCCATTAAAAAAATCCCTAAGGTAATGCAACATGGGTCTCTAGGTGATAGTTACAGTTTCTTTGTTTACCAAAGGTGGATGCAAACCAGTTAAAGTAAACTGGTGTAAACTTATTATGTATCTCAGAAAGAAAGGGGACTGTGACTCATGTTACCCTGTGGATGAATATTGATTATATCTTACCTAGTGAGACAAACACCCAAACTAGAAGGACTAAAATATCCATCTGATATGAGATACTGAGGTAGTGTAACTCACAGAGTCAAAGAACAGCATGGCCAAGGGGTGAGGAGTTACTGCAAGATGAAGGGAATCTAAAGAGAGACGGTATGATCCTTGTACTTGGACACATGGTATCTCAGAACTACGTCCTTAGCAATGGGTAATTCCATACATTTTGGATTATATGTGATTTAACACAAGTAAAAATAGTTTAGAAATGTATGTGAGGATTTTCTTCTAGATGTTTTACAATTCTAGAAGCCATTAGTTTCTCTCAGAATCCCTCTCCGCTGAATAATCTTTCTCCTGGGGGAAAGGTTTAGCCCTTGGCAGGTTCTCAGCCTTAGTTGTACGTGTCCTCTACTCCTGAGTTCCAACACACACAATTGACTTCTAACTCTTTGCACCATGATTAATTTCTTTTTTCCGTGAAAGAAGAGTTATAACTAAATTCAAATCTTTACTTCCGCTTCTGAGGCTGGGTCTTACTCTCCTTTTCCCACGTTGACAGACACATTTCCTGCCCCTCAGCCTGGTTGCCTCACCTGGCAGCACCATGGCTACTTTGATGGCAGTTATTCCGGCATCTTAAAGCATGAGGCTACCCTGTTCTTTGTTCTTCTTGCACATTCAGGTCCCCTGAGCTGTGTTCAGCTGTCAGCCTCAGCAGTGAGCAGCCACGATTCCCCCTGTTATTAAGGAGCCCCTGGAGCATCTGCCCAGGGCTCACACTGACAGTTGAACTCACAGGAGCAGCTGGCTCAGTGGGGAAAGAGGCATCAGGGAGAGCAAGTCATTGCAGTGTGTTTATAACTTGGCCCCTGAAAGCAGGGGTGACAGTATTCAAACAGAAGAGGGTGAAAAGACACTTTATCCTAATTAAAAAGGTAATTAGGTAGCACGCCAAAGAATTTGAATCAGGGCTCTTAGCTTTTATGACAGGTATGATGGTTAAACCGCACAGAAACCTTTTTGGAATAACAAATAAAACACATACTGCTTTTTTAGCTTTGTGAGTGGCCAAGCATAGATGGCAAAAGGCAGTGCATTCTTAAAGAAAGAATGCCCAACACAAGTAAAGATCTCATTCAAAAGAAAATGTAGATAGGCATATAATCTTGACCATCCAGGTTCACTGTCCTCAGGTCACTGGGACTTCCTGATCCTCATGCCTATTCCTCATACAGATTGGGCACACCAACCTGACCCTTGGTTGGAACAACTTTTTGGCTTTCTGACTCCATTTCTCTTCTGCCAATTTCAACTTTTAAACCTATCTTGGTTTTTTATAATTCTTTCTTTCCAAATGTATTAGAATTTTATTAAAATTATATTTTTACAATTGTTTTTTTTCCTACAGGTGAATACAAAAACATAGAGGATAGAGATATGCAAAATGTTAGCTCATGGACCTAACGTGTTAAGATCTGATCCCTTCCTAGAAAAATAAGGCCAGGCATCCCCTGCAGAGATCAAGGAAAGTGGTAAACCAAGGTTCTTCATTATGTCTGCTACTCTGAATGAACAACTTTTCTACATATCAGAAAATTGAGCAAGGATTAAGATTTTCATCACTCATGGAATCAGCATAAAACCAATATGTTTCTCTGTCTCCGTCTGTCTGTCTGTCTGTCTGTCTGTCTGTCTGTCTGTCTGTCTGTCTCTCTTAGGCTGCCTCTGCTATGATTATTGTCCATCATCCCTACAATAAAGTGATGATAGTCTTCATCAATTTAATGACAGTTAAGTAAACATCTGTGTACATGATTTTAGGAATTCTCAGATAATTAAAGAGAAGTTTGAAAAAATGTTTATAATTTCTTCATTTTCTGTCATTAAAAATGTGTCATATCATATTACATAAAAACCTTAGGTACAAAAAAATTAAATTTGTATGTTAACACAGAAAAGAGTAATTATACTAGCTTTTCCAATTATCTACAAGGGTATATATTACATAATACATATATATGCATATACACACATATAAGAATGCACGGTTGAGTCATTTTCTTCTTCATGGTATTCATGTTCTGTCTACTCTGCAAGCAACAAATTAGCATACATGGAACCACTGATTTGTAGAGAAATTTTAACCCAGCAACATGGGTACCCTGGCAAAGTATCACAACCAAAGACCTATGTCTGGGGTGATCAGGCTGGCATATAGGCACACTCTAGATACACACCTTTAATCCCTACACACCCTTAATCCCTCTGGCTGGAATATAGACATGACACACCTTTAAGCCCTGTGGTTAAAATTTAATACATGCCTTTAATTCCAAACAATGATGTCTAATTGAGGGGGAGATAACGTGCCAAATCAGATAATGATTTGACCTCATGAGTCAAAGATAGGGTATCCCAACTCTCCTAAGAACAAACAGGAAAGAGAAACTGCTTAATATCAGAGAGAGAGAGAGAGAGAGAGAGAGAGAGAGAGAGAGAGAGAGAGAGAGAATGTTTATGAAGACAGTATAACAGTATAATAGAGTTCAGGAATACAGTGCAGTTCCCTGAAGTTCAATTGAGTGATTGAGTGCAGTTGAGTTCATGCAGTTTAGTTCATAGAGTTGAGAGGCAATTTTTCTGAGTACAGCAATCCATTTAGAAGCAGAAAGAAGCTAGTTTGATTCAGTCAGATTGGAGAGGAGTTTTGAGCTACAACAGCTGAGTTGAAATATCTAGCCAGAATTAAGAAAGAACTAGCAAGGGTGAGATTCTTCAGCATCATGTCTCGGGAACTGAAACACTCTAGGTCTAGGTTAGAAGAGGAAGGCTGAAAGATGAAGCCTTCAAGGTTCAGGCTTGTACAATATTAGATTATACAGAGGCTAGAAGCTTCTAGGCCTAGGGCTAGATATAGTTAGATAGAAACTCTCTGGGCTTAGCCCAAGCCATATATTTGTAAAGTTGAGTACAACTCTCATCTCATCCCCTCATCAGAGGAAACAAAAATAGCATTGACACTGATGCTTGGGTTTGTATCAAATGATAATTCATAGTCTTGTTTTATGTGCGTTTTTATATTTTATTTATTTCTTGAATATTTCATACAATATATTTTGAGCAGAATCTGTCCTGTCCGCTACCTTAACTCCTTTCAGATCTTCTTCTACTTCCTACTCACCCAAATTTTTGCTCTCTTAGAAATAAATAAAACAAATTAAAAAACAAACAAACAAAAAATAGCACAAAAATTCATAACGGCCATATCATTGAATATCTGTTCACAGGCAAGAGACATTCCTTGTAGTGCGGTTGATATACTCACGGTCACTCCATTGGAGAAAACTAAGCTTCTCCTAGCAGATATCAATTACAAACTATTTCTTGGTTAGTATGTGACTTTGAGCCTAATTCTACATGATATGATTTTTTGTCTGGATTGAACTTATACAGATTTTGTGCATACCATCATAGTCTTTATTAATTCATAAGGGTATCAGTTCTGTTATATCTGGAAATCTCTGTTTTCTTGGTGTCATCACCTGTGGCTCTTACAATCTTACCAACTCCTCTTCTTCATTGAACCCGGAGCCTTGAGGGGAAAGGTATGCTAAAAATGTCCTATTTATGGCTGAGTACTTCAAGGTTTTTCACTCTCTTCATGCTGTCAAACTGTGGGTCTCTGTGGTGATTACCGTCTACTGTAAGAAGAAGCTTCTTTGATGAGAGTTGAGCAATGTTCTGCTGTATGGGTATAACTATATGTCCCTAGGGTACTCCCATAACATTTATACCAACACCGAATCAATGGGTATAGATTACAAGGAAGTAACTAGTGTAGCTTGCCATGTTGATGGTTTGGTGAGATTTTCTCGCTGATTTTCTTGTTCAGTAGTGTGTAGAGTAATTTAAAGTCCTGATAGCATAGTGATATGAACTGATCAGTATGTAAGAAGCTTCCAAATGAGTACCAGCTCAATCTGTCCTGTTTTATGCCATTAGCATGTAGTGTCTTAACTCATAGGATCTTGCCATGAGGTTGAGGAGGGTCACCAATAATATTGGCAATGGCCTATGATATTTTGAGGTAGTGTATAAGACCCCTTTGATGAAAAATGAAAAGAAAATAGTCTATTTGTAGTATCAGGAGTTTTATTTGGTATCATATGATGTCTAGTTATGTCACTGTTTCCCCCATTATAGAGTACTTGCATTTAATCTTATCATGTATGTGTATTATTTTTGAAAGCCTCTATATTACTAGGTTTCCATATGCATTTTCAGAAGGCCTTTAATTCTAATTAGTGTTAATTATCTCTCTCTAAAATCTCTCCTCTACCTGTTCTCTATTTTCCTATTCCTATTCTAATTTCCAGTGATTCAATATACATCACCTGTTTATTAATATTATAATCACAACCTAAAGCACAAAATCTGACACCTGAACAAAATGTATCTAATTAGACAAATACACATTTTCTCTGTGGGTCTCCTATAGTCTTGTTGTGCCTAAGACCACTAATTGACTTTAGTACCCTTTGAAAAGCTGTTTGACTTAGACAGTCACCACAAAACAAAAAATTGCATAAAACATTGCACTAAATGAATAAATAAGTGGATAAAAGTTGTTAGTGCTTTTAATTGCCAACTTGGCACAACATAGAATTATCTGAGAATGGACTCTCAATAAGGGATTGTTTAGAACAAGTGTGTGTTTCTGAGGTAATGTGTTGATACTTTGAGATGGAAAGGTCTGTATACTGTGGGTGTTACTACTCCCTAGGCAGTGGATAGTGAACTATGTATGACCGGATAAAATGAGCTGAACATAACATCATGCCTTCATTTTCTCTGTTATTGACTGGGGATGTCAACTTACTTCAATTTCTTTGCTACCTTGACTTTTTTTTTATATGATGCACTGTAATCAGACATTATGAGCTCAAATAAGCCCCTTTATTCTTAAGTTGCCTCTTTTAATGTAATTTAAGTCAGAAACAGAACAAACTAAAACTTTTGTGTTTAATGTGAAAATTGAAATCAGATGCCAGTTTGTTGTACTATATAATTCTATTGAGACAATAAACATAGGGTGGTTTCTTGTTGTTGATTTTGTTTGTTTGTTTGTTTTTGTTTTACGTATTAGTGGAGTTGACTGTGAATATGCCTCAAGCTAATTCTGAAGCTGAAAATGAACTTTAGAATTTGAAAGTGCAGATCTTGTGAGAAATGGAGGTCATCTATACTTTGTACTAAATTACTGGAAAACTATTAAGAAATTACCGTAATAATCAGGGTTCAGTTAGTGTGGTAACTTGTTTTGTGATCCACTTACATTTATCTTATTTAATTAAAAAAGTTAAAAATAATTCCTTTATTTATTCAATTTAAATCCTGATTGTAGTCCCCTCCCTCCTCTCCTTCTGGTCCAACACTCTCTCTCTCCTCCCCCATTCCCCTACTCCTGTTCCTCAGAACAAGGGATAACCCCTGTACATACCTGTCTCATCTCATCATGTCACACCAGGACTCAGCACAGCCTCTTCACCTGCGGACTGGTGAGGCAGCCCTACCATGGAGGAGTGATCAAAAAAACAGACAACAGAGTCCAGGTCACAAACACCTGCTCCTCTTTCTAGGGGACCCACATGAAGCTTTATCTACACATCTGCTATATCTGTGTGTGTATGTGTGTAAATATAACAATAATAATTAAAGAATAGTAGGCCAGGAATTTCAGAGGAAGGGAGGGGATCTAGAATATTTGGAAGGATAAGAGAGACTGGAAAAATGATGTAAGTACTGTACTCATATAAGAAATTCTAAAAATAAAACAGGTTATTTTAGTTAGAAGAAAGTTGTTGAGTTGTTTTTTTTTTTTTCATTTCAACTTTATTGTTTAAAATTTCTTCAAACTTAATACATAAATGACACTAATACTTTTACAGAAAGAAAGAACTTTACTTCCATTTGGGATATTTTTCTCTTTTGCATACCATACTTCATAACAAAGAACAGGAGAGGGAAAGGGAAACACAAGAGAAAGGGGGGGCCAGAGAGAGACAGAGAGGCAAAGATACACAACACACAACACACACACACACATATACATGCGCGCATGCATACACACGGGGGGTAGGGTGGGGAAAAGGTTTGAGCTGCTTTTGTTTTTGTTGTGGTGGTTGTTCTGTGCATTTCAGGTCTAATGAGAATGAGCACTCCTGAGTTCATGAGTCTCCCTAAGTGAGAAGGTCCAGTGTGCCCTAAGGAGCTGTTCTCAACTGCTCAGGTGTTTTGCGCATTTGTCAGATGGATAATGTTCATTAATGAAGAACCTGAAAAATCTTGTATCAGAGAAATCAAATAATCATGATGCTTCAATGACATGCATAATAAGAACACCAGATATTACCAACTGCTAACAAACACAAGTTTTCAAGTGCAACGTTAATAAATGCTTAAATACAGCAAAATGTCAAGCTGGTATATGAGCGTGTTCCTGCTGTCCTACTGTGGCTTTTGGAAGGGGCTAACTGATGAGCAAGACTGCACCACATGCAGCATTGCACAGTAAGAAAACACACAGCTCCGGTGTTACCAGAGACGTAATAGGTAGGAAAGTGAGAAAGAAACAAATTTAGACACAGATGTGCAGAAAGGCTCAAGCAAATACAGTAGAGAAGGGTAAAAATGTATCGCATCACACACGTCCATGGGAAAGAAAATGAATTCCTCTGCACTCTCCAAAAGAGTCACCCTGGGTCTGTAATTGATATGCCATTGTCCAGTCCAGGATGCAACTGACCTCCTTACAGCAAAGTACTGTCCTGGGACAGCCTGTCTGCCAGTGATTCACTTTCTTCTTCATCCCTCTCCCAGGGACTTCAGGTCCGTCTGTCTCTACTTCACAGAGAGAAAGAAAGTGCATTAAACTTTGCAATGGATCTCTGAGGAATCCATGGAAAGCTTTCATATTCTGGAGCCAATGTTTCTATATACCAGCTGAACATGGTTGTTTCTTTCTTTATTAAGAAATAGTATGATATTTATTAGAATTTAAATCTATTCCTATTTTTGCCTCATGCTGCACTTTTAGCATAAAAATACTGAAAACTTACAAAATGTTATTTGTGCTTTTCTTTGATACACATTTTTTGTGAAATATTTTCTGGAAGTTGAGATAGACATGTTGATTAATAAAGCCTCTGGCAAGTTTCATAATATTATACTGCTCTATTATCCTCCTTGAAGAAAAACCTATGTTTACCTGTTATTCATCATTGGATAAATATTTATCAAGTGCCTATTTGACATAGGATGATATAAGTGTGATTTGTAAATTATTCATAGTAAACATTTTATAGGCTATAAAAAGCCATAAAATAACCACTGTTCACACAAACTTTTATCTTCTTTTGGAAAATCAAATTACTACCCAGCAAACTCAGTGAGGCTTTCACATATAATTGTTTGTGTGTAATGCTTTCTAAACGGTTATGGTATGCTTTCTAAAAACATGATCTCTTTCTTACCTTTTCCTTGTTACATTTCTTTTCCTTGTGGTCTTTAGTAATCTTTTTTTCATTCAAATATAGGTAAGTATTTATAGACACATTTATAAACACATTCTGTTTTCCTATTTTATATAGATTTGTTTTTATTTTTGTCTGTTTTATTTTTATTTTTTCTTTTGTCCTTGCTTATATTTAATTGTACTTATTATGCAAATTCAATTAATTGAACATTGAAAAGCCAAACCCTTCAAAGTCTTCCATAAACTGACCACTCTTACCAGACTTTGTTAATTCAGAATAGCACATCTGATCACTGAAAGCCTTAAATATCTTCTTAGTGTTTACAGAGAAAAATTAGTTGACTAAATAATGTATTACATTGTTCCATACACTTTAATGTTCAAGGCAGCTCAAAATGAGTAACAGCTAAACTAAATGGTTTTATTATATGTTTAGTAAATAAGAATAAGTTCCTGTTTTGTTCACTATCATTTTTCCATAAAGAATTGGAAGCAAGGACTTTTTCCAATTATTTAAACATACCAGCAAGGGTATTATGTGGGGAGACTTCAGGATTAAATGTCATGGATTATATTTTGCTTTTCTTCGTTAGCATCTCTATAACTATAATCTAATGAAGTTAAAATATGATTTTACTTCTGGAATCCTTAGAAAGAGCTAAGACATAGCTAGTAAGGCTCCCAATTACCATAGGCTGTTGCCAGTGCTATTTGTTGTTCTTCTTAAGCTGGTGGGAAGACCCTGTTGCTGAAGACACTACTCTCTTTTATTTTTTTTATAATTAATTTTTCTTATAATTTATTCAGCTTATATCTTGATTGTTATCCCCTCCTTTGTATCTTCCCATTCCCCTCTCCCTCCCTTTCATACTATTCCCCTCTCTTAGACTTCTGACAGAAGGGGATCTCCTGCCCTACCATCACAGCTTATCAGGTCTCACCTGGATAGCCTGCTTCCTCTTCCTCTGAGTGTCACCAGGCCTCTCCACCAAGGGGAAGTGGTCAAATAGGGGGCACCAGAGTTCATACCAGAGGCAGTCCTCTCTCTCCATACAATCATGGAGAATGGGCTGTCCATTGGCTAGCTCTGAATAGGGGGTCTAGGTTTACTGTATGCATTGTCCTTGGTTGGTACAGCAGTTTCTGCAGGCCCCCCCTGGGCACATATCTCCCAGCCTTGATGGTCTTCTTGTAGGGCTCCTGGGCCCTCTGGAAATGGAGAAACTGAGCTGGTACCCAACTAGAAGCTTCACCCATATTGGCTAGCATTGATGGTGCTGTAGGAGAAAAGTAAGTATCAATATCACCCAGATATAAACCTTGTGACCTACAATAAAGTCCTGCCCATAAGATATACTGCTACACTAGTGTCACAGATAATATGGGAGTTACCAAGCTCATTTATTTGGATTTAAGGACTACTGCATGAAATGGATCCCATTTGTGACACTGCTACAATAGTCAAGGACCTTAGATTAGAAGGTGATAGGCCCCAGAGAAACACATACTAATATTGTGGTGAATTAACATAACAATAAAACAATTCCTAATGACATATTGCTATACCCATTGATTGATGCATTACTCAATCTGTAGAAGAGACGTTTCTTCTTAAAGTAGATGGTAATTAGCAGCGACATACAACTGGATAATGTTCAGAGAGTGAAAGTTTTTACACAACTCAAACCTAAGTGCAATGCTTTTATCATGAACATTTCCTTACCACTCAGGAATCTACACAGAGCAACAGTGAGAAAAATTTAAGAGCAGAGGTAATGGATAATTTCAAGGAAACAGTATCTTCCAGAGAGGATAGTGCTGATGCATACAGGAACAACATACAGTCTGTTACAGCTTTTATGAGACCCATATTGGTTCAAGCCAGAAAAAATCCCAGCATGAATATATAGAAGTGAACAAAAAGCAAACAAACAACAACAATCCCCCCAAACAAGAACAAAATCAAACCCACTCCTAACCAAGAAGATACTTACAATTAATACCTGCTGAAAAAGAAAAATATCTTATTCTCCAGGGGAGTAACAGTGGCTATATTAACCACATTCCAGAGCAGGCCCATGCTCAGAGGTAGTTGGCCAACCTAAAATAAACTCTATGTTTTTTTTCTTTTATTTTATTAATTTATTCATATTACATCTCAGTGGTTATCCCCTCCCTTGTATCCTCCCATTCCTCTCTCCCTCCCATTTTCCCCTTACTCCATTTTCCCCTCCCCTATGACTGTGACTGAGGGGGACCTCCTCCCCCTGTATATGCTTATAGGGTATCAAGTCTCTTCTTGGTAGCCTGCTACCATTCCTCTGAGTGCCACCAGGTCTCCCTATTCAGGGGACATGGTCAAATATGAGGCACCAGAATACGTGTGAAAGTCATACCTAACTCTCCACTCAACTGTGGAGAATGTCCTGCCCATTGGCTTGATCTGGTTAGGGGTCTTTGTGATTTTTTTTAAATTCTTTTTTTCCAGTATCCTTTATAATTTTGATTGTTTACATGTTTGCTTTTGTTTTTCTTTTTTTTTTTTTTTTGGAAAGAGAGAAAGAATATGAAGTACGGTGTGTAGGGAAGTTGGTAGGATCTCTGATATTTTGAGGAAGAGGAAAAAAATATGATCAAAACATATTCTTTGAAAAAAAAGTAAGCCCATAATGCAATATCAATGTATACATATACATGAACACACACACACACACACACACAATCACACACACATATATGACATGGCATCCTACAGTAAACTGAAAGTTTGTTTTGTGGTCTTTGTTGATATAATTATGCCGTTGGTCAAAAGAAATGAGATAAGAGTCTTAGGCTTCTTTCTAATTGCTTCCAATTTTTCTTTGTCTACATTCAGTAAAGATGTGGGCATTATTCTTCATAGCTGTCTCCTGTGGGCTATCCTTTTCAGTCCCCAAAGTCTAAAACAGTGTTAAATCTTTTCCTTATTATCCAACCCTTCTTCTGTAATAGCAATCCTGATTACCCCATCCTTCTTATGAGTGTGAGAACTTTCCATGTGTATGTTGAAACCTCCCAACATCTGCCCCCTCCAAATTTCTAACACCTTCTGTTCCCAGTGATGCTCACCTCTATTCAGTTAATACCTTCCAAATTAAAGCACATCGTACAACTACCATAAAAAAAATGGTTATTTTCCCAATATTGTGTCTTGAAATTGTTACTGTTGTTGCTATCATTATATGATTATAATACATAATTATATTTGTTACCTTCACTGAACTAAAGGACAGATAGCTGGAAAGATAATTCTGTGTGTGTCTGTAACAATATTTTCAGAAGAGATTAGGACTTGATTATATTAGGGAACTACATATGAAGAAGAGTGACTGCACCTCTCCACTTAATGTGGACATATGTGGTCTTCCAGGAATAGGTGTTTATTAGGCCTGTGCACTCAAAATGGACTTGTTGCAACACTAGCATCCAAAGACCTGAACAATACACAGCTTCCTTTCATATTTCTCCTACTTGTAGACAGCATGTATTGAAAATCAACTTCTGTAAACAAACTGTGGTAAATCCTATAATAAATATCTTCTAAAATAATATAACCATATATGTGTTACTGTATCCTGGTGGTTCTGAAGGAGACTCATACATATCTCCTCAGGAAGCAACTTTCGCATAATTATCTATCACCCTAGAATTGGCTTTACAAGAGACAAATATGTACAGAGAGAAAAGGTTTGTGGTATATGACAAATATAAAAATGCCAAATTGCAATGAAGAAATTGTTAAGGGTGAGTCTGATGATACACCATTGTGTCTCAGAATAGTATTATTCACTTGTCACTAGTAGAGGTTGCATGACTACTGAATATAGTAGTATTCAGGACAATAGTTGGTATCATCCTTCATCTCTCCCCCTCCCAAGTACTCACATCTCACTCATCTAATAAAATTATGCATTATATTTTATGTATCCTGTAATTGCATTCATATTCCATATGTACATATGCTTCCTATGGAATTATTAGTTTTCTTATATTTAGTCAACTTTTACACTTTTGCTTTAGCTGGTGTGAGTCAGAAAGTAAGCACTGATTCAGTAGAATGTTGATATACTTTATTAAGTGAAAAATTTAGCCAGATATACACCAAAATTCATCACGGGTCTTTTTCTTATTCTATCTTACAATTGTATCTGTATTATTGAATTCTAACCAATAAAATGTGATTAGAAATAACATATACTGTTTCTATTCCCAGACTTTAGTGAACATGAATTCACATATTTTCTCTGCATGCTCCCTTTCCCTTCCTGAAATATTTATGCAAACAACAACATGGCATTACATGACTATGAGTATTCATAAAATATATGGGCTCAAAATGTCTACTTTTACACTATTCACTTGACTTTTATAATCATGTAAATTAAAAATCACTCTATTATATATGTACTATACATAAATTAACCATACATACATATCATATATATGAAGATATACATATGAAGATACATACACACACATGCACACACACACACACACACACACACACACATATATATATATACAAAAATTCTTTTTTTAAGCCAGTCTTGAGTCATTCCTTATAAGTTTGAAATGATCTAGGGCAAGACAAAAAATGGTGACAAAAATTTTCAAGAAATTTTTATTTCCAACTTTAATCATAGACATCTTTGTGAAAGATTTTCCAAGATCATAAGTTTCTGGACAATAACATAAGTTTTCTAGAAACATTACCTCTGATGAATAATTACTTGAGTACAGATTTTAATTAGATTGTAACAATATTGTGTTTATGAAACATGCAAACCTTTTATAGTTGTATGTTAATAACTGACACAAAGCTATCTTCATTTTAAACCTCTAAGAAAAATTTGTGTACGATCCTCTATTTTAAAATTTAAATATCTAAGAAAAGTTTGTGTATTATCCACTATTTTAAAATAGGTTAGAATGAGTAAAGGGTGTTTCGTCTAAGGGCAAAATGCTTTATTGCACAATTACTTGTCATTCCCCGTAATTATCATAATTTAACAGCTACCTTCTATTATGGTTAAATAAATATTTTATTATGTCTTTGAGAATTTAAGTATTTTGACCACAGTCTTAATAAACATTTCCCTCCAGCTCTTACCAGACTGAGTTCCCTCCCCTACCCCAAAAACTTGTATGCTTTAAAAAAATTAATAGCCTATTGAACACAATTGTGCTACCCATATACTTATGGGTATGGGTACATTTACTAGTAGGGTTAAACTGTAAGGAGATTTGCCCTCAATGTAAACTGATTTTTCCTCCCCTAGAAACCTTTAGCTCTCTATGACTCCTAAATTAAAGCTCAGAAACTTGGCACTCTAAGCTGAAATGTTCATTTAGTGCATATTTTGTGCAATGTCCACAGCTGCTATGAGGTCATGAGTGCAACCGTACAAGCATGTCCAAAAGACATGCTTTACTCTGGTTTTCCCTCACTACTTGCTTTATCATCCTCTCACATACCTTCAGTTATGGTTTTTGAACCATGAGAAGGGGTTATGATACAGATGTCCCATTTGTGGAGGCATACCTCATAGTCACTTAATTTGTACATGTGTGCTTTAGTAACTAATGAGTTTCTGCATTAACTACCATCTACTATATACAGAAATATCTTATGAGGTATGAGAGCTATACTAATTTATGGGTAGATGAATATAAATTTAAAGGTTAGTTTGACAGTTTGTCCATTAAACAAAATAGTCAGTCATATTTTCAGCTACTAGTGTGAGCCTGTGAGCTCCTCAACCATACTTTATTGGCAAGACTTGGAGTACAAAGCATGTGTCTCCTTCTACATATCTGATCTTACATCCAGCCTGAAAGCATTTGTTACTCTCATAACATTTGTGTCCCAGTTTTACTCACAGACAGGAGTAGAGTTGTTGGTGACCTTTTTCCTCTTGTTTCCAGTTTCATGGGAATTAGCTAGAATGAGGAAAGTTCCTGCATAGTAGCAATGTGATTTCTTCATATCCATGTGTTATTTTCAATAGTGTCTTATCCTCAAATTCTGGTAGACCATCAAGAAAAATAGCAAGAAGCTGTATGGTTTTGGAGAGAATGAGGAGACAAGGCTGTTTTACCAGGACAATTGTACAGAGACAGGTGGCAGAGATCGAACAAGCTAGACACAGGGGAAAACAGAATGAACCAAAGAATAAGAAAGAGCCAGAAGATTAAAACATATTGTCTAAATTAGTATGAGACCAAGCAGGGCAATTCAGTCTGAAGCTGAGAGAAGCCAGTTCAAATTAGTCAGCTTGGAGAGGAATTTGAGCCTGAACAGCTGAGCTGAACCAGCCAGCCAGAGTTTAGAAAGAACTAGTAAATGTGAGCTTATTCAACAGTAAGTCTTAGAGGCTGAAAACATTCTACCCCTAGATAAGATTGTATGAGGCTATAAATTTCCGGATCTAGGCCTAGGTTAGCAAATGGAGGCATTAAGCCTCAGAGACAGCAACGGCATCAGGTGAACAAAAGATGCTTTTACAATAAAGTGTCAAAAGACACATATAAGCTCTCTGCCTCATGGTTGTGTCACAAGGCGTGAGCTCTCAGGTACTCACCTACTGCCATGCTTGATTGCCTTTTTGCTGCCAAATACCTTTCAAAGTTTACATTAATTATAATCCTTGAAACTGTAAACCATTTGAAAAAAATCCATTTCATACTCCACCATGGTATCTTAGCACAGTAACAGAAAAGCATCTAAGGAGAAGTTAGTACTATATATGGGCTACTGCATGATCTAACAATGACATTTTTCAGAGGAATATGTAAGTAGGATTATAGAGTAAAAGAAGAAAGTGTTTTCATTTTGTAAGCAAGACTTAAAAGAGCACAGAAAAAGGGAAGTTGGAAGATTATTAACTTAAGAACAGCATGAACTCTGGAGGCCTGCACTCAAGATATTTCAGAAGGAAACAATACTATCAACAGGGCAAGATTCAATTTTAGGAATATTTTAGTAAAGGCTGTGGCTACTTTTTACCTGTGTCCTAAGAGTCTGTTTAAAGTTAAGATTAGATATAATGAATTTCGTTGGAAGAGAATACTTCAAGACATTCTGATATTGAGTTTTTCAAACTTTTATTAGTAGTCATTCCTATGCAGGTCTAAAATGTAAAGAACAGTAGAACAAATAGAAATACAAAATATACAATTAAAAATGAAAATCATTACCAGGAAATTTAGTATTTGAGCCAAGGTTTGTGCTGAAAGATACAGAAGACTGAGGAAAGATCTATTCTGAAATGGAATAATGGAAGTGGTGCCTTCACTGAAAAACACTGACCCCACTAAGCTTCCAATTTATAAAAATGAAATCCCAAGGGGTATTTTGCTCATAAAAGGCAACAAAAGAAAGCTCATACAAAGATTATTCATTGGGGCCAGTGTTTTGAGGTGAGCAGATTGGAAGGATGCAGCCATCTGAGCCCTCTGAGGTCAGAAAAAAAGGTACAGGGTTTGATACTTGCCCTACTGGCCCTCAGTCTTGCTTTAGTTCGGTATGTTCTCACTATGTCCCCATGCCTCCCCTTTGTAATGTTCATCTATATTCTGAGAGACGGTAGGTTAGAAGTATATATTTTGTTTTTGCTTTTACAAGGAGTTACAATTAAGAGATTACCTCTAGTCTCAGTGAAAACTTTGGGCTTTTAAACTGTACCGAAACTGAGAAACTATTAGGACTCTTCCTTTTTCTTCCTTTTTTTTGAAATCATAATTTAATGACAATGTTTATCTCTTACCTTTTCTCCCTCCAGATCCTCACAGTACATCCATCCCAATCTACTTTAAATTCATAGTCTCTTTTTTTCCACTAATTTCTAATGTATGCATACAACGTGTTAAATTCTGATAGTTCTAACTGCATGTGGGTTTTTCAGGGCTGACAAATTGACACTAGAAAACCTATTGATTGTCTACTTTTCCCATTTTCAGCTTGGCTAAGCCTGTAGTTCTTTGTGTTTTTCTAGCTCTAGTTAAATAGATTTTCCTAGCACATGTTCTTTGCTCTCATCATTGTTCAGTTCACATTTGGGCAATCATATTGGTGAGACTCTATGGGTGTAATTCTGATATTACAAGGAAACAGAAGCTTTCAGCAAAAATTTTCTGATCCACTGCCTCTTATGATCTTTCTATCCCATCTTCCACAAAGTATCCTTAACCTTAGGTGCAACAGTATCTTGTCCTTATTCACATGAGTACTGGACTTCTCAGCTCTGGATTTAAGGAATCATAATATTAACTAGAAAAACCATATAAAAATAAAATTCTGTCTGTAAATATACATATATAGTTTTAATGATATTTCTTCATTTGGGTTGATAGTACTCTTTCCAACTTCCGGAAACCATCTTATAAAACTCCAATATCATATATGGGAAACCTTCTTTTGAATTCTTGTTTAAAGCTGTTCAAAAGACTTCTAAAACACATAGCCCTTTAATTTTGCCCTTGGTTACCTACCAGAGGTGGAAGGTAATACCCTATTGCTGAAAACAACATATACTTCAGAACCAGGGCCAGAGACCTCTGAGCTGAAATTGACCTGGATGCCTCCTCCCAGAAAATTAGATATCATGGTCCCAGAAGACTCCATGCAAGCTTCCATGGGATGGAAGTAACTGAAGACGCTCACAAACTATGAAGCCTATGAATCATGTCATTAATAAGCATGCCATGAATACTCTAAGGTACATTAATGGTGCCAATACTTTGCCAGTAACCAATAACTCTTTAATTGGACTTAAGACCAGTTCAAAAAGAAGAAACCCTTGTCTGGTATTGGAAAATATTTAACTATTCAGTGCTAATCAAGTCATAGTTATTGGAGGAGAGTGTATAACCACAAATTACTAAACCAACACAATCCTAAAAAACAAAGCAGAAATATTTGTTCTTTTTATTTTTATTTTTTTTTATTTTATTTTTTATTTTTGGTTTTTCGAGACAGGGTCTCTCTGTGTTAGCCTTGGCTGTCCTGGACTCACTTTGTAGACCAGGCTGGCCTCGAACTCACAGCGATCCGCCCACCTCTGCCTCCCGAGTGCTGGGATTAAAGGCGTGCGCCACCACGCCCGGCGAAATATTTGTTCTTAAACCCACAGAAACTTCTCTTTACAAGAGAATAGGGATGTCTGAAATTGGATTAAATGTATTTTTTATTTTATTAAGCATAGCCCAGTTAAAAATGTTGCTTTGGTCATAGTATCTCTCCACAGCTACAGAACACTAAGACATAATGAAATGTCATTATACTGTATTATATCTTGGGGATGATTTCCTTGTTCTCAGTCTTGAGACTGTGAACAGGCCAGAACATAAGGTGATCCAAGAGCCAACATGATCTCTACAGGTTTTTTTTTTCAGTTTCCACATCTCTTAAATTAGATATGTCATTTAGAGATTTACTGAACCATAGACATATGAGCATATAATTGACCTGGATACAATTGTATCATGTTCTGGTTTCAGGAGGAAATGTGGCAGTTTCTCTGCCATTATCAAGACAACTTTTGAAAGTACCAGTTAATTTGGGGATTACGGTTCAAGCAGGTTAGAGTTGATCACCACCATGGCACGTAGGGTGATAGCAGGCAGTGGGCAAGGTACTGAGAATAGCTGAGAGCTAACATCCCCAAATTAACTGATACTTTCAAAAGTTGTCTTGATAATGGTATGTTATCAGAGAAATAGAAAAAGTAACCCAGACCCAGAGGTGTGTCATACTCAGCACTAATTTTCTTATTGTCAATTTATATATTCTATCTGTGTAGGATCACTCCAATATGCATAAAACAGTATGTTTCACATGGCTTTTCCACATATCATTAGAGTTAGTTATTCCTCCCAAACCTCCTCTGTCCTATCTTCTCATACCTCTCCCTATTTGACCTTCTGCTCCCATTATTTCCTCGTTCTCTCCCTTGAAGTCCTCCCTCTTCCCAAGAATGACACCTTTATAGTTTCCTAATTATACAAGTACTCCAACATTAATAAACAATTCTAAATAGTGGAGGATAATATTCACTATGAGTGAGAACATGCCATATTTTTTCCTTCTGCCTCTGTGTTACTGCACATTTTCGTGACATATCCATTTCCTTGAAAATTATATTTTTCTTTACAGCTGAATAAATTTCCATTATAATAGACATCATATTTCACTATCAATTTACAACTGATAGAAATATAGGCCCTTCCCATGTTCTAGCTGGTGTGAATAAAGGAGTCGTGAACACAGATGAACATGTGCCTCTATAGTAAGTCGCAGGTTTCTTTAGTTGTATGGTTGGAAAATATAGTAGATTTATCTGTAGTTTTCAGTAACTATCACACTTCCAAAGTGATTGGACCAATCTTCACTTTCATCAAGAGTGCATGAATGTTCCCCATACCCAGCCCTCTCAACCAGGGTTTGTATTTTCTTAATCTCAACCATTCTGATTGGAACTGAACAGGAGTTCTCAGAAGTATTAGAATTGACTAAAAATATTTTTTAAAGTGTTCACTATCCTTAACCATCATGGAAATATAAAATTAAAGCTATTTTGAGGTTTCATTCTACAGCCTATTCTTAAAATTCATCAGAGAAAACACATCTAAGATTTCTGAGGGTTGGGGATAAGCTATAAACACTTTCTGTCTAGTTAGAAATCATGAAAAAAAAAACAGGACTAACTATTTTATTTCTGTAGTAAGGGACCTAGGTCTAGTTTACAAATAGCCTTGCTGCACCAATAGGCTGGTGGATCAATGGAATTGAATTGAAGATCCAGATATAAATCCATACACATATGGACACTTGATTTTTGACAAAGAAGCCAAATCTATTCAATGGAAAAAGGATACCATCTTCAACAAATGGTGCTGGTCTAACTGGATGTCTATATGTAAAAAAAAAAATGCAACTGAACCCATATTTGTCACCATGTATAAAACTCAAGTCAAAGTGGATTAAAGACCTCAACATAAAACCAGAGACACTAAATCAGTTAGAAGAAAAAGTGGGGAAGATCCTGGAACACATTGGCACAGGAGACAACTTCCCGAACAGAACACCAACAGCCCAGGCCTTAAGGTCAACAATTAATAAATGAGACCTAATGAGACTGACAAGCTTCTGTAAGGCAGACGACGCTGTCATTAGAACAAAGCAACAGCCTACGAATCGGGTAAAGATCTTCACTAACCCTACATCTGAGAAAAGTCTCATACCTAAAATATATATAAAGAGCTCAGGAAATTAAACACCACAAAACCAAATAACCCAATTAACAATGAGGCTCAGAATTAAACAGAGAATTCTCAACAGAGGAATATCGAATGACCAAGAAACACTTAACTAAATGCTCAACAACCTTAGTCATCAGAAAAATGCAAATCAAAACCCTGAGATTCTATCTTACACCCATCAGAATATCTAAGATAAAAAACTCAAACAACAGCACATGCTGGTGAGGATGTGGAGAAAGAGGAACACTCTTTCATTGCTGGTGGTAGTACAAATTTGTACAACCACTTTGGAAATCAATCTGGTACTTTCTCAGAAAACTGGGAATAGGCTACCTCAAGACCCAGATATTCTACTCCTTGGACTATACCCAGAAAATGCTCCAGCATACAACAGGGACATATGCTCAACCATGTTTATAGCAGCCTTATTCATAATAGCCAGAGCATGGAAACAGCCTAAAAGCCCCTCAGTAGAAGAATGGATAAAGAAACTGTGGTACATTTACACTATGGAGTACTACTTAGCTATTAAAACCAAGGAATTCCAGAAATATGTGGGCAAATGGATTGAACTAGAAATGATCAAAATGAGTGAGCTAACCCAGAAGCAGAGAGACTTAAATAGTATATACTCACTTATATCTGGACACTAGGCCAAGGGGTATGTCTCATGAAAGTCTTCACTTACCAGGAAAATGGGATAGTCATGAGAACATCCTAAGGTGAGAGAAATATAGTAGATAGGGAAATAGATGGATCCAGAGGGTCCTAGAAACCTACAAGAAGAACACTATGATGGGCAGATCTGGGCTCAGGGATTCTGCTCGATCTATGGCACCAACCAAGGACAATATGTGCAGTCATCATCAAACCCCTACCCAGACCTAGCCTAGGGACAGAATATTCTCCACAGTTAAGTGGAGACTGGGGACTGACTTCCACATGAACTCTGGTGCCTCTTCTTTGGCCATGTCCCCTTGATAGGGAGGCCCGCTGACACTCAGAGGAAGGATAGCCGACTACCAAGAAGTAACTTGATACCCTAGCATCATATTCAAGGGGAGGAGGTCCCCATCAGTCATAGTCATAGGGAAGTGGAATGGGGTGAAAGTGGGAGGGAGGGAGGAATGGTCGGATGCATGGGATGGGAAAGCAAATGAGATGTAATATGAATTATTTTATTTTTCAATTAAAAAGTATAAAAAATAGCCTTGCATTGTTCTTCATTTATTCATTCATCTTTTGCTGAGTCAATTGTCTTGGGCTACAAACCATTAAGAATTTAGTTTGTGAGAGGTTTGGAAAGAAATAGCCAACATAAAGTGGTTGTTGCAGATAGTGAGGAAAACGTGATACATGTGATAACGTGGGAAGAGAAACAGCTGCGGATAAGCAACTGTCTATGAAGTCTCACGTCTAGTGTTTATAAGCACACAGTAAACAACACTTCCTTTGTGTCATTTAGAGTCTTTGCTAATTTACACAGAATCAAAACAATACAATGCTTGTCATAAATTCTACTAAAATGATGTGGATACTTTAAAGAAATAAAATGTCTCCTGTGAGAAATTTGGAGAACAGTCTCCTTAGTATGTTAACCATTTAATGTCTTTTAAACAAGATATTACATGGACACACTGCAAAGAGGGTAAAGAATTCTGGTAACAAAATCATTCTGGAAAATTTGGGATTTAACAGCACATTAACCTGATATTAAATGCCACTGATGGAATTTCTTAGAAAAATAACTTCCTATTACATGAGACGTTACAAATGACACCTCAAAGCAGATTCTGACCAAGGAGGGGGGGGTATGGAAGGTGCTTATCAAACCCTACACTATGCTGTTAAAAAAATGCAACTGATCAGCACTGCACTTCAGATGCAGTTACAGGTAACAGTGCAGAGGCAGGGTCCATCAATGCAGGATTTCAGAGAGTCCCCTTCTGCTTTACCTGTATTGATAGAAAGTCAAGCCACTGTCTTCTTCTACTTGAATGCTGTTGATCACAGCAGCACAGAATGTCAAATTGGCAATTAAAAGAAGGCAAAGGCTCAGGGTCCTGTCTCAGCTGAGCTTTAACTAATTCTCATTAGGTGTCCTAGCACTGCTGAGTACTCCATGTTTTCTTTTAAGAAATTATTCCATTCGTCATTTGCTTTAAGACTGATGCAAATCTATGAAGGGTGCCAGGTGTTCCTAGCATGGTAATGAAGAAGGAGATAGGCTGCCACGTTCCCTTTTGCAGGTTTGCCTAGAGAAAGTTACCTTCAGTGTACATCATGTAAAGCCAATGCACAGCCCTGGGCTCTTTGTGTTTCCTAATGTCCCATCTGTGCTTAGGAAGTGTGGCTTGATAAGGATGTATCAGGTGATGCGTCTGACTTAATGGTATTCCCTCAGAACTGGAGCAATAAACATTAAGGGGCTTTAATTGTATTCTTTGCAGTGGGAGCGATAAACATTAGGGGTCCTATTGTATCCTTTCCCAAAATGTCCCACGTGCCCAATTTGGACAGTATCTTGATGGCCAGCTCTAATTTCAAACCCTCCCTCCCGTTCTATTGGTTTCGAAATTGAAGGTGTAGACAAAAGCAACAGACCTGAATCACTAGCATGTAATCTCTGTTTCCATGTAATCTATTTCTGGAAAGCTACAGTGACTCCCAGTGTTTGCCTGACCATCAGAACCCCAGCAGAACAAACTAGAGCATGCCAAGTGATCTGTATACTCCCGTGGTGAAAACTTGATGAAGTGCAGCTACTATCCATATATGTTCATGGGTAAAACCTTTATGTGTTTTATGGCAACAATATGTGGGCTAGACAATTAACTTGTTTTGAAGGTTTAAAAACTGTGTTGTTTAGACTAAAAGATTAGAAAGTTGGAGGAAGCATGAAGTGATGGTCCCTGATAATCTAGGCGATGTTGCATCTCTGTAGAGCTATGTTGCTTTTGTGAGGGAACTGTATGCTACCATGAAATTACATTAATCTAATTTTATCACTTATATTAGATAATCAAAATGCTTTCAAGGAAGAAAGACAATTTTGATGTTTTTAAAAATATCCTCATGTCATAGCCATTTAAATGAATCAATGGAAGATGGTGATTTTCCCTGAATCAGTGGTTCATCTTTACTTTATTTTTTAATTTTTTTCTCCTCTCTTTGCTACATTTTTTTTTTGTATTTCAGGCTTAGATCTATAAAGTTATTCCATAGCACTTAAAGATATGATAGTATAATTTATCCTGTTATATTTTATCACTTTTTTTTCAAGATTAACATTAGCTAAGGTGACTTGCACATGGAAACATTAGAGTTGTCACCATTCTGGGCAAGTATTGTGCAGCACGGGAGAGCTTTCTAGTTTTCAGTTCAAAATAAGCAAGATAAAATGAACAGGAATAAAATTGGATGATCCAGTGTGAAGAACTTAATACAATGCCATTTAAATTCCATCTTTTAATGCAAGTTGGAAAATTTTGCCTTCCTTTTGTTTTAGCCGATCTTCAATTTCCTATCACTGCAAAGAATGCACATGAGAATAGATTGAAAAAAAAAAAGCATAAATAAATTCCTGTTGATTATTTTATTTAACACTGTGGTTTCTCACACAAAGACATTTAATTTCAAAGTACTTTGACTTGGCCACAACCATAACTGTGTATAATATCCATTATCTTCTAATTGGAATTATCTTTTATCTTTGGCTACATTTATCTGAGGATCCCTTCAGAAACCCCACCAGAAACTCAAATTCCAATTTGTTTTCTCAGCTTGACTAATGATGAAAAGTATCAAAAACAGCTATTATGTGTTTATCCATTCCTTCTTTTATCTTGATGTGGCTGTGGGATTTATGCGGCTCAGTGTCAGTCCTCTGCGGAATGTAAATGCAAACCACAACAAGTTCAGCATAAACGATAACTCCAGATGAAAAGGAACAAAGATTCTTTAAGGAGATGTCAGGAAAGCAAAGTTTGAAAAGAGAACAGCACAAAATATTGATAAAATTATTTTACACAGATGAAAAAGAAAGAAATGAGAAGTAAGTTTAATTTATTCAGCAGATAAGGACTATATGTGAATATATAATAATAATAATAATAATAATAATAATAATAATAATGCATAGAATCTGAGGAATAGAAGCAATTACATCTTAACTGGGCTACTTTCATTTGCCTGTCACCGTTCCTTTTTACTCATATTGAATTTGTGTAACAATACTTGTTTACATTTCCTTGCTATCACATTACCATGTATTTCATTTTATAAAACAAGAACTATGGCCCAATTTAAATTATTGAAGATACGACATCCAAGAAACACTATCAGCTTGAGGCCCACCAATATACCCTGCTTCTCATTGTGAAATATTAGGACATGATTGTTATCAAACATGCTCAATTAATGAGATCCTTTCTGCTTGAGTGAATAAGAAACACCACCTGCCAGAGGATCTGCTGGGAAGTTCAGATGAGAAGCACAGGGGGCTGGCAGCAGATTCCTCTACTCCTGGCCTTTGTCCATCCTAGCTTCTCAGGACTGCCTCTTTCGGCTGCTCCCTGCCTTGTCTTCTTACCACAGGATCTCATAACTTTGACTGACCTTGGAGCTCATATCAACCAGACACACACACACACACACACACACACACACACACACACAGAGAGAGAGAGAGAGAGAGAGAGAGAGAGAGAGAGAGAGAGAGAGAGAGGGAGGGAGGGAGGGAGAGAGAGAGTCAATGCCATGTCTACCAAAATTTGTGAAGCTTAGTGTTAAATCACTTCTTTATGATTGTAGGAGTCTAATGTTATTTCCTATATCCTTTTATTGTCAACTAGACTTCTGCTGCTAGTAAGGATTATGGATACAGATATTGTTAGGTATAGGTGACACACTAAGAACGAAGAAGACAAATGTTTGTCACCTGAGCTCTTAATTCACAAGTAAGGGTTTCATTATCAAGACAAAGCCTCGTAGATGACTTATAGGCCATGGAGAAAACATTAGCATTAGAAAGATGTTGTGATGATCCTGGCAAAACCATTTGTCCTATCACCAGGTCTCCCATTTAGATGGAACCCCAAGCCAACTTATAATTACAAGAAGAACGTTGTCTACAGAGATGGAATCTAGTCCAGGACAATATCATCACTTCTAATTTAACAACCACAGTGGGTTTGGGATTATCAAATAAGGACTCAATATCCATAGTTTGGAATGCATTTTCTTTTGTCCCCAGTACAGCATCGTATGTGATAACTCCACACATTTCTTCTCCCAGCAAGATGAAAGCTAGCCAGTTCAGATGACTCTTCCAGTTCAGCACCATTTTGATTTTCCCATGTTCTATGATTCAAGTACTAGGCATTTTAAGCTACCATATCCTGAAATGTAACCAAACACAAATGACAATAACTGAAACATTTGGGAGACAGTGAGGCCCCATTGACCAACAACTGTAAAGGAAGTACCCCATACTTGACAATAAGCATAATAGATTCCTAACAGATGTGTTATACTTCTGTTTTAGGGTAACTCCATTACATATATTTTTAATCCACAAAGAAAACATTTTGTAGAGAATACTCAAAAGACATTATTCATTGACTTAAAAGTCAGAATAGATCATCATGCCCTTATCAAAGTCAGTTGTTGATAAAGGAGATGGAATTATAGTCAATGTATTTGGTAGATTACATTCCAGTCAATAAGTAGATCTGCAGAAATGGAGATGGAATTTTAGTTTGATTAATTAATTAATTTATTTATTTAGTTAGTTAGTTATTTAGTTAGTTTATTTAGTAGATTATATTCCAATCAGTAAGTAGATCTACAGAGGAAATGAGACTCCTAAATGCACTGATTTGGGATAGAGAACTAAATGTTTATTATCATTAATGCAAAAGTGTCATGGTTGTTGAGTATGCTGTCAGTCAATCTTCCATATTTGTTATGAGCCTGTATGCTGTGGAGAAGTACTTCTCTTCTATGAAGGCACAGTCACTCCCCCCGAGGTTCACTCACAAGGCTATCATTTGTTGTTACCCATTGCCACAACAGTGGTTCTTCATTCCTAGAACCTTTCAGAACCTGGAAGGTAAGTATCTGTTGTTCTTGGTGGGAACACAAGGTGTTCCTGATATCTTGTAACTTCATTGCTAGTTGGAGATATGATTATATTTCTTAAAGAATTTCATTTCCATGACAGTAATAAAGGAATAAGACAAATTTAAAATTATGCTAAAGAACAATAAGTGTCTAGTAGATGAATATATCATCTGAGAAGAGAGGCAGAAAAGAGAATGAAAGGCAAGACATGATGAATATATTTCTTAACAGCTGAATTTCATATTCATCTCAGTATGACTCTTTATACATGTAAGAGTTCAATACATGCTTTGAAAAGAAAGAAAGGGGAGAAAATAAAAATAAATTAAAAGCAACACCAACATTTATTAAATAGTAATAATAAAATTGTGAAATGCAATCTTTCCTAAACTTCTTAACAATCAAAGAATGTTTTAACCTAACATATAAAGATAAGATTGCACAATAGTTGTGTTCTTTCCATTTAAGTATGACATTGTAGCTGGGAGACAAACAAAATTTAATAAGTTGTCAAAAAGTTTTAAGTAAATCAGGTTTTACAGAGTTCTAAGGATTAAAGTGGGTGTAGCTGGGTGGTTTTAATTCTGAGTTCTTTATTTCATTGGTCTATATGCCTGTTTCTGTGCTATTTTCTACAATATTTATTAGTATGTATCTGTAGCATAAGTAAAATCTGTTATTGTGATAAATCTAACATTTTTCTTTGTCCTTAGGTTTGCCTTGACTTTTCTGTGTCTTTTGTGATTCTCTATGAAGTTCAGGATTTCTTTTTCTACTTCTTGGAAAAATATCATTGGAATTTTTATTAGGATTTCATTGAATATGAATATAGGATTAGTTTATTAATACAACTATTACCATTAACTATGATAATTCATTATTGTTGGAAATGTTTCGTTCTTCTTCAATTGATTTTGTGACTCAAACATTTTACTGAAGAAGTCTGTCTTTTTTGTTATGTTTAATGCTACTTAAAAAAAAAAACAGTCATAAATGGATTTTTCATGATTCCTTTTGAGAAATTCTTGTTTTTCAGCATGCACAAAGTCTACTGATGCTTGTATGTTATTGACAATGTCTCCTTGTGAATTTTTTTTATTTGTTTTAGGATTACATCTTCTACAAACAGGGAATCTCTGATTTCATCCTTCTTATTTGTATTCCTTTTGTTTCTTTCCTTCACTTGCGTCACTTTATTTTTCTTATATATTTGTATTGGTTAAAAACTTGAGCTTTATGATGAAATAATAGCATCTAGACTGTGTGTTCTTTCCTCATTCCTGACTTTAGTTAATTCCTTTTCTTTGTTGTTTTTAAAATATTTTTATTATATTTATTTTAACATATACATATAAATTATTACATATGAGTAAAATAAACTACATACAGCAGGAAGAACCATGAGACAAACAAGAGTTATATAAATGTTACATTCATAGTGATTTGGCCATTTGTATTTAGCAAACTTGAAGTAAACACCCTTCTTGTTGGACCTAAATTTCTGAATGGAGATTAATATCTATCGTATCTCATCTCTATTAACGTAAAACATCTATCTTGATCTAAAAACATCATAAGCCCTAACCTACTAAGCTTAATTGTAAGACTAAACTATTTGGTCTTCAACCTCATCAGAAATTTAAGAGAGAATAAAACTTAAATGCTTGAGTAAACCAGCAGTGCAGGTTAGCAGCCTCCAAAAAATGACAGAGACGTTTGCTGCCTGAACAGTCACCCAACACTCTCTATAATGTTGGAGCATTATCTTCATCCTTCTGGCCCTATATATTTGACAGACATATTTGTGAGCAGGAACTATTGAGGGTTTGCTTACCCTGTCTTGGCAGAGTTTGGCCTTTGACTCTTCCTGCATCTAAATTTGTCCATTTATAGGCAGAATTCTGTCTGTGGCAGAAATGAGGACATTTTGCCCAGTGGCTTGTTTGCCACATTTGAAACCAACTCAGTAAGGAGGTTCTTTGATGCCCATCTTCTTGTGGCAGGGTGGGTATTGCCAGGAGTTAACTTGTCTTGGTGTCAAAGAATCTTTCGAATAATAAAAACATTTTTAAATGCCATACTCTGTAGGTCTCTGCGGTTTTTGAAGATCTTATTTAACTATTTTACCTCATATAGCTGTAGATGCATATCTATCTATTAGACCTAGAATATATATTCAAAATAGCTCTGAGACTGGCTGAGATATGAACTATTATGCATAGACAAGGCTTCATGTTTGTCACAGATTCTTTGTGACATAATTAGAGGCCATTCTTAGTATGGAATGAAGATGATTTGCATATGTCTTACTTCTGCTCATACAATGAGCAGAGAACCAATCTTAATTACTCTGTACATCCTGCATACTTCATACCATCACAATGTTAGAACTATATAATGCTTGTGAGAAATTATGTTTTCAGAATAAAAGAACTGGACATCAATGCTGGATCAGACCTGAGAGGATTCATTTCTCTCAGCAAGCTGGATGCTGACATCCTGCATCCTCCATGTTCCAGCCCCAGGTGCCTCAGTTGCTGTTACCCATCAGAACAGGACAGCTTCTAGGACAGCGTTGTAGAAAGCTTCTGATCCCGGTTGACCCAGCAGTTCAACTGTCCCACATAAGACTCCTATTAAGCCTGGAATTTCACAAGTTTTGAAAGATGGAACACAAATGCCATCCATGGCTTACTTAAGCATTTTCTCCAATTTTTCAGGGGATGGAGCCTTCAAAGGAATTAAATAAAGGTACAAAAAGAAGAAAATAAAATACATTTTCCAAAAATAAAACATTATAGTCTAATCTAAGTGAATGCATGGAAGGGATAAAACATAAAATCTTTAAAAAATACAATATGATGAAAAACTACTAACACCACACTAAAAAGACAAAATGGGACACATAAGCAGAGAAGAAGAGAAAAAAAAAGAAAAGAAAACAGTGTTTGGGCTGATGATTGTATTCTGAATGTGGTGTATGTGAGAAACAGCCACTGTTCTGCAATCTGTACTGGTGAGGGACCTATCTTCTTCACAGTTCTGAAAGATTTTTCATATGAATCACTCTGATGAGCTTCCGGGTTCATTCTATTTCACTGTAGTTGGCTCAGGGACTGCTCTACCTGCTCACCTCGGACTCGGGCCTTCAAGTTCTGTTATGCTTTATTGATAGATTCTTCTCCTCAGCATCAGTTGTGGTATTAATTAAGTCTTCCTACGATTTCACACCCTCAGTCAAGCCTCCTGCAATCTACATCACTCAACTAGCAATTGTCTGGCCACAACATTATTGATTAGCAGTCTCTCACTCTCAGGGTACTCCCTCAGCTTGGCCTTTTCTCTTGGTTCCCTATACTCACCATTCAGTATTTGCATTAATTTTTTATCAGCTGCATTTGTTTCCCCCAGTTTACATACTATATAGAATATAAAGTAAAAAAAATATTAGTTCAAAATTTGTGCACATACCTATGCACAGAAACTTCAAAGGATCTCAGGTTGACATTGTTTTTGTTGTTATTGTGGGTGGTGGTGGTGTGCATGTGTGTCTCCGTGTGCTCATTTCCCAGAAGGCTTGGGACAGCGTAACTATAATTCTTCACTTGTAATAAGGAGCTCATGTTTGATGTGCTTTACTGTTAGACATGTGAGATATTCTTGTCTGTGTTGCTGTTGATATAAGACATTTTCTAAATTCATTTAGTCAGTAGCTGGACAGCTATTATAAGTAAATTAATAGGTAGAATATTACTCATATTATTATTAGGAGCGATGGCCCAGCATAAATCTTTGCCATCTGAAGTGATTCTATAAACTTATTTATTGGCACATTCTTTTTATATTATTTTTTATTTTTCTTTTTTTACATGTACATTTATATTATTATGCATATATACAATAAACTACCTACAGCAAGAAGAACCATGAAGCAATTAGGAATTATATAAATTCTTCACTGTTTCCTTTACATTAAAGACTTTTCGGTTACTGAGTCTTTAAGAAAGGGGACAAATGTTAATGGTGATATTTACAATTGGCCAAAAACTTCAGAGTGTATGCTGAGTTCCATCATTTATAAAAGCCTTAGTATTCTCATTCAGAATTTTAGACTCATCAAGATAGGACAGATGTTTTCTGCAAGGTTGCCAAATACAAATAACCAAAACACTGTGAATGTAATACACACACACACACACACACACACACACACACACACACACACATATATATATATATATATATATATATATATATCCTGATTGTTTCGTGGTTCTGCTTGCTGTATGTGGTTTATTTTATTTAGGTGTAATAATATAGATGTATATGCTTAAAACAAACAAACAAAAAAAAACTGTGATGGATTTACCTTTAACATTGCTCTGAAAATTGATTGCTGATGTTTCGTTAAATGAATGTATAATTAAACTGCTTTCAAAATAAAAAAAATAGAAAATAAGTAAGTAAAAGTCTCAGTATTGGTAAACAACCTAAAACCCTTTCCAATTGAGGAGTCCTAGCTCTGATAAATAGGCTAAAGAGAATCAGATAATATTGTTTTTATGATATTGGTCTTAGTGTTTCTTATAGGTAAAACCATGTAGGTTGTAAAAAATGTGTGAAGTACCATTTATCAAATTAACAGATTAATAAAAATGAACACACCATAGTGCCAGGTGTGGAGATTACATTGTAAACATATCAGTTGAAGCTGTGTACCACATACCTACTTCTTGTCTTCATTTTGATCAGTCCTGGATTTCTGTGATGGTCTCCCTATGTCTCTGGGGGAAAAAAAAGGACTTCTTAAAAGATAAATTGAAAGTTTCTCTATCTGTGGGTAGATGTTAGTGAATTCTATTGGCTTAGGAAAATAGTAGTTGTAGATTCTTCTCTAAAGTCTATGACCTCTATAGCAATGGGTAGGTGGCTATGTTTACAGTACAAGACATATATAGTCTCTTATTAAGCAGCTATTAGTTAACTCTAAGATAAAAGTGACACTACTACACCATTATGGATATCCTGTCTGGTTATTCTTGTGGTTCACAGGCATCACAGCTGTGTAGAACTGTTGGTTGCTTTTCTAACATGGAGACTTACCTAGCACATTCTGACACTATGAACGTCCTCAGGTAGGAGGATTCCAGATTGGTTACATCTCCATTCTTTTAAGCCGGGTGTCTAGTGTGTGATGTTGACAGCACTATGACTTCACTGAAGAGAAGGCAGATGTATTGAAAAAACCAAAGGATCACATTTCCGGATGCTAAGTGGCATTTTCTAGACATGACAGGAACATTGAAATAGTGAAATCTGAACAATGGTTTCTCTTAAATAAGACCTGCAAAATGAAAACACTAGTTGGCATGCTAATATAGACAGGAGTAATTTCACAAGATCTCATCCCTAAATAAAGAGTTAGAGGCAGTCAGTGGTGGCTACAAGACGGAAAAGTAATTTTTTTTTCATGGAAATGAATTGGAACAAGTCATCCTATCCCAAAATGTCCACCCCAAATACATGATGATCTGAGCAACACTAAATGAATTTGGCAGGTTAAATGTATATAGGTGTTTGTGTATATAACAATAACAATAATAATTAAAGAAGAATTCATGAATTTGAAAAGAAGTGATGAGTATTTTAAAAGTAGCAGGGACAAAATAATGTGTGGAAGAATATTATGTATAAGATTATGTCCCCTGGAGGGGGAGACCTAGTGGCACTCAGAGGAAGGACAGCAGGTCACCGAAAAGAGACTTGATACCCTATGAGCATATACAGGGGGGAGGTAATCCCTCTGAGGAACAGTCATAGGGGAGGGGAATAAGGGGAAAATGGGTAGGATGGGAGAATGGGAGGATACAAGGGATGGGATAACCATAGAGATGTAACAAGAATAAATTAATAATAAAAAAAGAGGGGAAAAAAGATTATAAAAAAATAGAAATTTATATACCAGTTCTTAGTGGAATAAATATTTTAAAAACCCAGCTAGTTCTATGAATTGGTACTCTATACCAAAATTACCTGTGTCTGTTGATGTCAGAGAGTTCCTAAACTTGTGGAGTGAGACAGTGGCTGGAAGCAATACATATTTGAGTGACAGCAGTCTTTGTCCTCCATCACACTGCCTCCGCTCAGCCAGCAGGCTAGGTGGGCTAGTCTAGAAAGGCTTGCTTCAAGAGGGTGACAGTACACATGGCACAACACAGAAACTGGGCAGTCTAATCAACCCAGAAAAGACTTTTCAGATTAATGAGAGATTTTAAATAATTATATTATTTTGCAACTCACCACATCTTATGTGGTTATGATGTCCTGTAGACCAGACCAGCACATGCCTTTAATCCCAGCACTCAGGGGGCAGAGGCAAGTAGATTGATATGAGTTCAAGGCCAACCTGGTCTACAAAGTAAGTCCAGGACAGCCAAGGCTACACAGAGAAACCCTATCTCAGAAAAAAAAAAAAACAAATTTTCTTTTTAAAAATGTACTCTTCTCATATATATTAAGCCCTACCACAGTTTTCCCTCTCTGCTTTCCTCCCAGTCCCTGCTCCCTCATCTCTATTATTTCTCAGATCCATACTTCCTCCATTTGCATTCAGAAAAAGGCACGCCTCCCAAGGGTAGGAACCAAACATGGAATAACAAGTTACAACAGGACTAGGCACATACCTTATAGTAAAGTTGGACAAGATAACCTAGTGGGAGGAAAAGGGTCTTAAATGCTGGCAAAGGAGTCAGAGACATCCCAGCTCTCATAGTTAGGAGTCTACAAGAACACCAAGCTACTGAAAGGATAACATACAGATGACCTAAGTCAAACTCACACAAGCTCCCTGATTATTGGTTCACTGATTATTGGGCCACCATGAGCCCTGGCTAGTTAACTCAGTGGGCCATTTTCTTCTGGTGCCCTTGCTCTCTGTGGTTTCTATAACAGTTCCAATCCATCTTCCACAGGATTCCCAGAACTCTACCCAATGTTTGTCTTTGGGTCTCCACGTCTGCTCTAATCTGATGCTGGATGATGAATCTTCTCTGATGATGATTATGCTAGGCTCCTCTTCATAAGTATAGCCAAGTATCATTAGGCATTATTTCATTGGCTTTTAAAAAAAACAGTCAGTTCTGTTTAGTTCTATTCTAATAAATTGCACCCCAAACACAGGGGCATAGACATTCTTAAAAGATCTTAAAACATCAAAACACACAACAGGACTAATGTAGTATTTGTGAATAATATAAATACCCGACTCTCAACAACTAACAGGCCATCCAGACAAAACTAGACAGAGAAACTATGGAGTTAATTAACAACATAAACCAAATGGATGTAACAAAGATCTACAAAACGTTCATGCCAAACACTAAAGGATACATTCCTGTTATCAACTCATGGAACTTTTAAAAACTGACATTTATTAGAAGATAATACAAGTCTTAACAAATTTAAGGAAACTGAAATAACATTCTGAGTTGTCTTGGAACATGAGGAGTTACCTAGATATCAATGCAATTGATTACAGAATTCATGCAAACTCATGGAGACTAAACACCATAGCCCATAGCATTGGATGAAACAGTCACGAAATACATTTTTTAAAAATCACAGAACTGAACGAATATGAAAACAGTATTTTTCATTCTATGAAGCATGATGCAGGGTAACAGATTTAAAATACTAAGTAACTACATCAACCAATACAAAAAATATCAAATTAATAACAATGTAACTGAAAGCATTGGAAAAAATAAGAACAAACATCTAAAAGTAGTAGAGAGGAAGAGATAATGAAAACCAGGACTGAAACGAATGGAATAAAAACAAAAAAATATGCAAATAGTATCAATGAAGTGAATAATTTTAGATCAATACACATTATCACAAATAAAAGAGATAGAAAGTCCAAATTAATAAATTTAGAGATGAAATGGCAGTTATTACAACAGATACAAGGAAATTTAGAGAATCTTAAGGACATGCTTAAATATGGATATTCAATTACATTGCACAATAAAAAATATGACCCATCAGAGTCAAATAAAAATGAATTAAGTAAATTAAAAAATCCCCAAATGAACCAATGAGATAAAGGTGGTAATGAAAATTCCTGCCCTAAATAATTTCAGGGTCAGATGTCTTTAGCACAGAATTCAAACTTTTAAGAACTAATACCAACCAATGCACCTCAAAATTTCCTTAAAATAGAAAAAGAAAGGAATATATGTTACCTCTTTATACACAACTTGCATTATTCTGGTATGAAATTCAGGTAAATACTCAACAAAAAAGAAGGATAAGTTAATCTTACTGAAAATACAGGTATGCAAAACTTTTCAATGAACACTTGCAAACTCAAAGTATTGGAAAGTTGTTTCCATGCTACTGGAGGAGAAAATAAACATCAATCCAGTTGTGACTCTGCAAGCTACAATAAGGTTTTGTGTTTATATTATGATATGTTTCACCCTGGATTTCAACAAATTATGATTTAAAAAAAAAAACAGAAATGACCACATTAAAAAAATCATGTACCATGATCATGGCATCTTCATCCCAGAAATAAAGAGAAGGTTTTACATACATACATAAATTCTCATGATTTACCACAAAAATGGAAACAAGGCCTGAGAAACAACATGATTATCTACGTTGGTGCAGAAAAGGGGGTTGAGAAAATTCAACCTCTATTCATAATAAAACTCCTGGAATTTCTAGGGATATAAGAAACATATATATACAGAATAAGCCTGCAGAAATTTTTCACTAGCATTAGGGAACAGGACAAGGATGTCCATTCTATTTACTACTGGAAAGCATAGTGCTTTAGATTTTAACTAGGGTAGTAGGACAAGAGATTGATATATAGGATACAAACAGGAAAGGAAGAAATCAAACTATCTATATTTGCAGAAGATAAGAGTCTGTAGTAGAAGCCACTACAGACTTTTCAAGTATACTCATACAGTTGATAACAATTTTCAACAAAATAGCAGAATAAAAACAAAACATTAACAATTATAAATTTCAAGGGCAAATGTATTGAGACAATATGATCAGAAATATAATGCCGTTCATATTGCTCTTAGAAATCTTGTAATAAATTTAAACAAGCTTCCAAACTACAATGAAGACTTGATTATTCTGAGGAAAAATACTGGAGAGAAAAAACAGATTATGGAATGTTGGCCCATGACAGACATCCAGCTTTAAAAGCACAACTTGTATCAAGCTAAATCCAGGAGACAGTTTTTTGGAACACTTATACTAAATACCAACTTAATTTTAGTTGCTTTACAGAACTATTTGTTCCTTTCATTGTTGATAGCTTTGCCTCATTTTATATTTCAAAATTTGGTATCAATGTTGTATAGACATATCTTATAACACTGGCTTTAATAACGCTAAAACATTAGGATATTTCTAAGAATATGTTCTATGTCTATTTCTAAGAATATGTCTATTAAATGACAATTGAAGTGGTTGTTAAACATGTGGAAATTTCCCATATGCATGGAATATACTTTCAAAAACGCTTCTAGTTGACTTTACAAAGATTTATTATGCTATGTACATATATTTGTTTCTACGAGAAAGCTATAATGTACATCTAATTCTACATGTTAGTAAGTTATTTTTGACATATTTTGGAAAGGTGCAAATAAAAATGTGTTATTATATGTTATAAAAGTGAGGTCATAATTTACATCTGAAAGCATATGGAAAACTTTTCGATCAGTGTATTTCAAATTCAGTACCATAATAGCTAAAAGATTTATCAGTGTGTATTTTGTTAGAAACAGCAGTAGTCTTTTTATATTTGGTTGTGATAATGCCAATATCCTCCATCTATGTGCAGCAATCTGAAAGAATGATAAGGCTCCAAATTATATTTTAATTTTGTATCCAAAGTATATAATAGAACTGCAATATCAATTAATTTTTTTGCTGTAATTAGAGCAAGAGATTTCTCTCTACTTTTTCCTTCTTTTATTGAAATTAAGTTTTTTTTCCCTCTCACATAGTATATTCTGGTTACAAGTTCTCCTCCATCTACTCTTCATAGTTCCTCTCCACCTTCGCACTCATCCAGATACACTACCTCTCTGGTCCTCATCAGAAAAGATGTGGGCTCCCAAGGAATAACTAAACTAAACTAAACTAAACTAAACTAAACTAAACTAAACTAAACTAAAAACTAAATTAAACTTCACTGAACTAAACTAAGATAAGCTAAGCTAACTAAGGTAAGCTAAGCAAAGCTAAGGTAGACTAAGCTAAACTAGTATAACTGAAGCTAAACTAAACCAAACTAAGATAAAATCACATTGAAACTGCACAAAATACATGATTGGTAAGCAGTGGGCAGAGAGAAATCCAAGCACTTCATTTTAGTTATCTCTCCCAGTACTTTTGCCCACATCCCTATTTTCCCTCTCCCTATGCACTTGATCAGACTGTTTCACCATTCGTCCATCCATAACTATCTATTCTATTGTCTTTCCCTTAGAAAATCTATCTTTGGCTGCTATTCCTTTGTGCCGTACCTACCTTCTGTGGTTCTACAGAGAGTAGCTTGTTTAGTATTGGCTGAACATCTAATATCCATACATAAACATATGCACACCGTATTTATCTTTATGGATCTGGGATACATTACTTTGGTTTATGATTATATTTTTTAATGGCTCAGTAATGTCCCATTTGTAAACATTCTACATTTTCTTTATACTTTATTCTGTTGAGGGACATGTAGGTTGTTTTCAATTATTGCCTATTATGTATAGAGCAGCAATGAACATGGTTGAGCATGTGTCTCTGTGGGAGAAGGGTCCTTTGGGCATGTGTCCCAAGAATGGGATAGTGGTGTCATAATGTAGATTGTTTCCCATCTTTCTGAGGAGCCACCATACCTATTTTTATAAGGAGGGTTTTATTTGGCATTTTTCTACAAGTAGACATGCAGTTAGACCAGTGCCATTTGTTGAAGATGCTATCTTTTTTCCAGTGTATGGTTTTAGCTTCTTTGTGAAAAATCAAGTGTCCACAGGTTTGGGTTTATTTCTGGGTATTCAATTTGATTCCATTGATCCGCCTGTCTGCTTCTATGCCAGTATCATGCTGTTTTGATTATTGTTGCTCTATAGTGCAGCTTGAGATTGGAGATAGAGATAACTTCAGAAGATCTTTCTTTGTATATGATTGTCTTAGCTATACAGGTTTTTTTGTTTTTCCAAATGAAGTAGAGAATTATTCTTTCAAGGTCTGTAAAGAATTGTGTTGGCATTTTGATGGAAATTGCATTGAATTTGTAGATTGCCTTTGGTTAGATGTTCACTTTTACTATTTTAATCCTGCCCATCCATGATCATGGGAAATCTTTACATCTTCAGATGACTTCTTCATTTTTTTTTTCTTCAGAGACTTGAAGGTTGTTTCATACAGGTCTTTAACTTGATTGGCTAGAGTTGCACCAAGATATTTTATGGGTTTCTTTTGTGGCTATTTTAAAGGATGTTCATTGCTTAACTTCTTTCACAGCCTGTTTGTCTTCTGTACAAAGGAGAGCTACTGATTTAAAAAATTTTTTTATTAATTTATTCATATTACATATCAATGTATCCCATCCCTTGTATCCTCCCATTCCTCCCTCCCTCCCATTTTCCCCTTACTCCCCTCTCCTATGACTGTGACTGAGGGGGACTTCCTCCCCATTTATATGCTCTTAGGGTATCAAGTCTCTTCTTGGTAGCCTGCTATCCTTCCTCTGAGTACCACCAGGTCTCACCATCCAGGGGTTGTGGTCAAATATGAGGCACCAGAGTACGTGTGAAAGTCATATCCCACTCTCCACTCAACTGTGAAGAATGTCCTGTACATTGACTAGATCTGGGTAGGGGTTTGAAGTTTACTGCCTGTATTGTCCTCGGCTGGTGCCATAGTTTGAGTGGGACCCCTGGGCCTAAATCTGCCTATCACAATGTTCTTCTTGTAGATTTCTAGGACCCTCTGGATCCTTCTACTTTGCCATTCTCCCATGCTTCTGATTTTTAAATTGATTTTGTAGCCATCCACTTTGCTGAAAATATTTATCAATTTTAGGGGTTCCTTGGTAGAATTTTTGGGGTCACTTGTATATACAATCATATCATCTGCAAGTAGTGATATTTGACTTCTTCCTTTCCAATTTGTATCAATTTGATCTCCTTTAGTTGCCTTATTGCTTTAGCTAGGACTTCAAGTACTATTGTGAAGAATTATGGAGCGAGTGGATAGCCTTGTCATGTCTCTGATTTCAGTGGAATCAGTTTAGGTTTCTCTCCATTTAGTCTGATGTTGGCTATAGAATTGCTGTATATTGCCTTTACTATGTTTAGGTAGCTGTCTTGTGTCCACGATCTCTCCAAGAGTTTTAACATGAATGGGTGTTGGATTTTTTTTCAAATGCTTTTTCAACATCTAAGGAGATGATCATGAGGTTTTTATTTCAGTTTACTTAGATGATGGATTACTTTCATGGATTTCCATATATTGAACCACACCTACATGCCTGGGATGAAGCCTACTTGACCATGGTGAATGATTTTGATGAGCCCTTGGATTCGGTTTGCAAGCATTTATTAAGTATTTTTGCATCAATGTTCATAAAGGAAGTTGGTCTGAAATTCTCTTTATTTGTTGGGTCTTTGTGTAGGTACCAAGGTGACTATGGCTTTATAGAATGAGTTTGGTAATTTTCCTTCTGTTTCTATTTTGTGGAATAGTTTGAAGAGAATTGGCATTAGCTCTTCTTTGAAGATCTGGTAGCATTCTGTGCTGATCCATTTGGCCCTGGGCTTCGTTGTTGTTGTTGTTGTTGTTGTTGTTGTTGTTGTTGAGAGACTTTTGATATCTTCTTTCTACTTCCTTAGGAGATAAAGGACTATTTAATTTGTTTACCCGATTTTGATTCAATTTTGGTAATTGGTAGCCATTAATAAAATTTTCATTTCTTTTATTTTTTATATTTTCTGGCATAAAGGCTTTTGAAGTAAGATTTCCTCAGTGTCTGTCATTATATCTCCTTTTTCATATCTGAGTTTTTTATTTGAGTACTTTCCCTCTGCCTTTTAGTTAGTTTGTCTAAGGGTTTGTTTATGTTGTTTATTTTCTCAAAGAACCAGATCTGGTTTCCTTGATTCTTTTAATTGTTTTTTTTTTTTTTGTTTCTAATTTATTGATTTCATCCTTGAATTTTATGATTTCCAGCCCTCTACTCCTCTTGGGTATGTCTGCTTATTTTGGTTCTTGAGTTTTCAGGTGTACTTTTAAATTGCTGTTATGGGATCTGTCCAATTTCCTTATGAAGGCTCCTAGTGCTATGAAATTTCCTCTTAACACTATTTTCATTGTCTCCCATAAGTTTTGGTACATTGTACTTTTAGTTTCATTGAAGTCTTTAATTTCTTTTTTTATTTAGTCCCTTATCAGAAGTTATTGAGTAGGGAGTTGTTCAGTATCCATAAGTTTGTAGGATTTCTGTTGGTCTTGAGTTCCAGTTTTAATCCATGGTTTTTGATCTTTTTGTATCTGTTGAAGTTTGCTTGGTGGCCAAGTATACAGTCAATTTTGGAGAAGGTCCTGTGAGGTGCTGAGAGGAAAGTATATTCTTTTGTGCTTGAGTGAAATGTTCTGTAGATATTTGTTAGGTCTATTTGATTCATGAGGTCTATTATTTTCACTGTTTCTCCATTTAGATTCATAATGGTTTCACAAATTTACATTTCCACCAGCAAGGGATGAGAGTTTCTCTTCTTCCATATTCTTGCCTGCATGAGCTGTTGATTGTTTCATTGATTTATGAAGGGAGTAAGATAAACTCTCAAAGTAGTTTTGATTTGGATTTCCCACAATGTCTAAGGATGTTGAACATTTCTTTTTAAGTGTTTCTTGGCCATTTGAGTTTTATCTTTTGAGAATTTTGTTTAGATCTATATTCCATTTATAATTTATTTATGTAACTCCTTGATCTCTATTTTTTTTAAAGAAATTACATCCATAATGAAGGGTGGTAAGATGGCCTGTAGGATATTTTTTTTAATTAGTCATTAATAGGGAAGAGTCCAATCCATTGTGACTGGTACCATAGCTGGCCTGGTAGTTCTTAGTTCTGTAAGAAAACAGACTAAGCAAACCATGAGAAGCAAGCCAGTAAGAAATATCCCTCCAGGGTCTTTGTATCAGCTCCTGCCTGGAGGTCCTGACGTGTTTGTACTCCTTTCATGATTTTCTTAGATGATGAACAATGAATGGAATTATAAGTCAAATAAAGCATTCACTCCAGGTTCTGGCTTTTATGAATAAGGCTGCTATGAACATGGTTGAGCATATGTCCTTGTTGTGTGGTGGAACATTTTTGGATATATTCCAAGGAGTGGAATAGCTGGGTCTTGAGGAAGTCTTATTCCCAGTTTTCTGAGAAAGCACCAGATAGATTTCCAAAGTGGTCGTGCAAGTTTGCATTCCCACCAGCAATGAAGGAGTGTTCCTCTGTCTCCACATCCTCACCAGCATGTGCTGTTGTTTGAGTTTTTGATCTTAACCATTCTGATGGGTGTAATATGGAATCTCAGAGTCATTTTGATTTGTATTTCTCTGATGACTAAATACGTTGAGCATTTCTTTAAGTGTTTCTCAGCCATTCGATATTCCTCTCCTGAGAATTCTCTGTTTAGTTCTGAGCCCCATTTCTCAATTGGGTTATTTGGTTTGGTGGTGTTTAATTTCTTGAGTTCTTTATCTATTTTGGATATTAGACCTTTATCAGATTAGGCTTGGTGAAGATCTTTTCCCAGTCTGTAGGCTGTCGTTTTGTTCCCTTGACAGTGTCTCCTGCCTTATAGAAGCTTCTCAGCCTCATGAGGTCCCATTTATTGTTGACCTTAAGGCCTAGGCTGTTGGTGTTCTGTTCAGGAAGTTGTGTCCTATGCCAATGTGTTCCAGGTTCTTCCCCACCTTTTCTTCTGATTTAGTGTCTCTGGTTTTATGTTAAGTTCTTTAATCCACTTGGACTTGAGTTTTGTGCATGGTGACAAATATGGGTCCAGTTGCATTTTTCTACATGTAGACATCCAGTTGAACCAGCACCATTTGTTGAATATGCTATACTTTTTCCATTGAATAGGTTTGGCTTCTTTGTAAAAAATCAAGTGACCATATGTGTGTGGATTAATTTCTGGGTCTTCAATTCGATTCCATTGATCAAACAGCCTATTGCTGTGGCAGTACCATGCTGTTTTAATTACTGGAAACAGCCTAATTACCCCTCAGTTGAAGAATGGATAAAGGAACTGTGGTACATTTACACTATGGAATATTACTCAGATATTGAAAACAAGGAAATCCCAAAAATTTTGGCAAATGGATGGGACTAGAGATGATGATAATGAGTGAGTTAACCCAGAAGCAGAAAGATTCCCATGGTATACCCTCACTTATAATTGGGCACTAGCCAAAAAGGCATGTCACATGAAAGTCTTCACTTACCAGGAGATTGGGATTGATGTGAGGACATCCTACTGAGACTCTAGGTAAGAGAAATATAGGAGATGGGGAAATAGAAGGACTCAGAGGGTCCTAGAAACCTACAAGAAGAACGTCGTGATGGGTGGATTGGGGCCCAGGGGTTTAAACTCAAACTACTGCACTAACCAAGGACAATACAATAGTAAACATCAAACCCCTACTCAGATCTACCCAATGGACAGGGCATTCTCCACAGTTATGTGGAGAGCAGGGACTGACTTTGACATGAACTCTGATGGTCCATATTTGACCACTTCCCTTTGGTGGGGAGGCCTGGTGGCACTCAGAGAAAGAATAAGTAGGCTACCAAGATGAGACTTGATAACCTATGACCATATAGTGGGGTAGGAGGTCTGCCTCAGTCATAGACCTAGGGGAGGGGAATAGGGTGAAAGTGGGAGGGAG
The DNA here is from genome assembly GCA_907169655.1 of Acomys percivali. NCBI lineage: Eukaryota > Metazoa > Chordata > Mammalia > Rodentia > Muridae > Acomys > Acomys percivali. The sequence continues at coordinate 108,042,178 of OU015743.1, read as the reverse complement.
GGAGGAATGGGAGCATACAAGTGATGGGATAACAATTGAGTTGTAAGCTGAGTAAATTAATAAAATTTTTAAAAATACCCAATTTTAAAAAGATGAAGGGGCTGGAGAAATAGCTCAGTGGTTAAGAGCACTGCCTGCTCTTCCAAAGGTCCTGGGTTCAAGTCCCAGCAACCACATTGTGAGTCACAGCCATCTATAACGTAACCTGATGCCCTCTTCTGGCCTACATGCAGACAACACTGTATCCATAATAATAAATAAATCTTAAAAAAAAAAAAAAAAAAAGAAGTACCAACTGTTGTTTAAAAAAAAAAATGCTGGCCGTGGTGGCGCACGCCTTTAATCCCAGCACTCGGGAGGCAGTGGCAGGCAGATCGCTGTGAGTTCGAGGCCAGCCTGGTCTACAAAGTGAGTCCAGGACAGTCAAGGCTACACAGAGAAACTCTGTCTCGAAAAACCAAAAAAAAAAAAAAAAAAAAAAAAAAAGATGAAGAGAGAAAAAACATTCACTCCATAAATTGCTTGTTTTTCATGATTTCTCATCATAACAATAGAAATCCTAAGACACTGGTCTAAAAATAGAAGAAAATAATGTAGTGATAAAATTACTCCTAATGTTTCTTTACTATACTCTTAGATCAATGTCTTGTGTATCCATCAGCAGAAAGGCTTCCTACTACAGCAGATAGGAGCACATATAGATCCACAACAAGACATTATAAAGAGATTGATAGAACACTGAATACTCGGTCCCTAAATGGGATGTTATCACCAAATTCATTCCCTAAGAATTCAGAAAAGTACCTGGAAGAGAAAGTGAAAGGAATGTTAGAGCTAGAGGATATGGCAGACACCAAGAAAACAAAGCCCCATAAATCAACATGAACAATGTTCATATTACCTCACAGAGAGTGAGGCAGCGTGCACAGGGCTTTGACAGTTCTGTGCCATGTCTTGTTTATAAGCATTGTGGCTTCCTGTTTAGTGTTTATATGGGTTTTCTGAGTATATGAATGAGTGGGTGTCTTATTCTTGTTCCTATTCTTGGGTTGGTTTCCTGTTTTTTTTTTTTTCTTTTTTTCTTTTTTTGGTTTATGTTGTGTAACTCCAATAGAATTTGTTTTATTTTATATTCTTTAAAAATGAATGAGTGAGTAAATGAATGAATGAATTACTGTAAACCTAGTAATTGACTTAAAATTTAACAATTGAACTGTCTTTTATGCTCACACATAGAGGGAAAATAATTTTTTTTTCCAATGGAGTGACACTGGGTGTATCAGCAACTACATGTAGGAGTAATACATTGTATGTCTTCTTCTTCTCTCTCTCTCTCTCTCTCTCTATATATATATATATATATATATATATATATATATATATATGTGTGTGTGTGTGTGTGTGTGTGTGTGTGTGTGTGTGTGTGTGTGTGCATGTTTGTATTTGATTACAGTTTTTAAAATTTCTTTTTCAGTGGTATTTTATTGTGTTTGCTTCAGTGTGGTTGTATTGGTTTTTGTCTGTTTTTTTGGGAAAGAACTTAAGAGTATGGTAGGGAGGGGGAAAGGATCTTAATGACTTGTTTTAAATTATAACAAATATAATAAATATAAATGGCAAATCAAGAAGCAATAGGTTAGATTAGGGTTAGAGTCAAGTTCTGTGATAGCAACTGACTCTTTGGTTTCTATTGGTTCAGTCATTTACATCATTTGTTTGTTTCTCTTTCCTTTCTTTCCTTCCTTTTTTCTTTCCTTGGCTCTTTTCTTATTTCCATTCTTTCTTATTTATTTTTGGTGTCCCTTCTTTCCCTCCGTTCTTATTTCTCTAACCTAATCCCTAATCCCTGATCCGTTCTTATTTCTCTAACCTAATCTCTAATCCCTGATCCGCTCTTATTTCTCTAACCTAATCCCTAAATCCCTGATCCGCTCTTATTTCTCTTCTCCTATCCCCTTTGTTTTAAATGATTGCTTACTCATGCTGCAAAAGTTTGGAAATTAGGATAAATGCACTAACGACTTTGGGTGATACAGCATTGCTTACATTTTCAAGGAGATATAGGAAGTGTCTATATACCCCATATATTTAGAAAGAATCTACAGACCAAAGACATTCATGCAAGTTTCATATGTGAAACAATGATTTTTATCAGTATCATTCAACGAAAGATAACTAAGTTAAAGTCAGATAAAGTACTGGAAAGAGACATACTCCAGTATTGCTGAGTCATGGGCACTGATATTGTGAGGAATCCTAATCTATAGCCAAATCTCTAAATCTTTTCCTGTTTTAACAGGCCCCCAAACCACACAATGAGAGGAAATTTATTTATTTTTCCATATGAAATTGTTCATTCTGGGGTTCCTGATGAACTTCCACATTCCTGACCAGGTTAGTTTTTATTGTCAACTTGTTACAATCTAGAATCCTCTGGGAAGTGAAAACCTCAGTTGAAGAACTGTTTTGATCAGATTGGCTTGTAGTCATATCTGTGAGAGATTATCTTGGCTGATGATTGACATAAGAGAGTACAGTTCATTGTTTGGGGCATCATCATAGGAAACTGGGCCTAGAGTGTATAAGAAAGACAGTTGAAGTGTGCCTTTGAGTGAGCCAGTAAACAATGTTCCTACAGAGCTTTTGTTTCAGTACCTGCTCGAATTTCTGCTTTGACTTCACTCAGTGACAGGGTTTTGACTAGAACTGCAAGCCAAATAAACATTTTGCCCCTCTGACTTACTTTGGTCCTGGTGTTATTCACAGCATCCAAAAACAAGTTGGAACATTTGTGTTTCTAGAATTTTGACATTCATGGTCATTTGATGCTTCATGCAATTAAGAATTTCTTCAAATCAGTTTTGGTTTCATCTGATTATGTTGTCTGGGTGATGCTGAACGCTTGACAATTTGAGGGGAATTAACTGGTAAGGAAGCATATATTAGAGAATTTCTCCAGGCTTCTCTAAATTGTAACTTACCACAATTATGGAGTGATTTTTATAACTGCTAATGTTTAAAAACTGGCTGTACAACCATTCTCAAAATATCTGTAATGACGGTTTAAAACTCAGTCTACTGGATTATTGTTTTGTTTTTGATACAATATTTTTATTCTTTGATTTTTTCATACGTACATACAGTATTATTCCTTGTATGCACCTATCACTCTTTCTACTAACTCTTCCCCAATCCATGCCCAATTCTCCACTACTTTTCTGCCTCATGCCCTGTTCCTTCTGTTTTACCCACCAAGCCCAATTTGTGCTACTCATATAGGACTCAGCCACAGAGGTGGCATTTGCATCACAGCTTTTCATGCTTAGGCTTAGAGACCATCAAGGAAGAAGGGGCAGAAGGTTTATAAGAGCCATAGTTTAGGGAGCACTTGAGGGATACGGTGTTACACAGACCTATGGACTCAAAGCAACTGTGATCACCTTTGCAAGGGGGTACCAAGGAGGGGAAAGAAGCTGGAGCACTCCCTCCTCCCAGGGGAGAGCTATCAAGAGTTACTGGCATCTGAGGCAGGAAAATTTGTTCTCTTTAAGGGTGTAGTCCCATGTAGATCAACCACACTCAGACAAATCCCCTTTCAAAAACAGCACACGTGTTTGGATTTATGAAAAGATGTTTCAAAATCTTTACTCTAAATGTGCTTTATTCTTTTATTTTGACAAATATACACTCAAAGTTGACAGTATGAAAATGGAATATATTATTATATAGTATAAGAATGGCATGAAATCCAAAGACAATTAATCTTGACTATCAATGTTCACAATATGAACATGACTAGAATATTGAGATATAGATTGTCTCTTAAATAAATAAATATGTTATTACTGCATAGCATGGATCTTGCCTTTATTTAAATAAAGAATCTTGCTATAGTAATTTACAACGCATGTGTTCTATTTATACTAATGCTCTAGGAGATTAGGGGCAGGAGGACCTGTGTGAGTATAAGGCCAGCCTTTTATTCATAGCAAATTCTAGAACATTCAGGACTAGATAATAAAGACAATCAGTATCAAAAAAGGAAAGGAACGTTAACAATTCTGAATTCGAAATGTGCACATTGGACCATTCATCTGCATCAAATGTCATAATAATTAAGACATATTTCTTTTTAAAATTAAGTTTTATCAGGCTTGTAAAGTAGCAAACTGTATGGTTTATATGACATCCAATACACAAATACATATATTTTGAGTATACTGCTCTCAAGTATAAAGTAAATGTAAGGAAGAAAAAAATCATTTCTGTTTTCAAGTTTTATTATTTATTTATTTATTTATTTCAAATATAATTTATTGTTTTTGAACAAAATTTGCAAATAATGTTTAAACTTTTTTTTTTTTTTTTTTTTTTTTTTTTTTTTTTTTTTTTTTTTTTTACAAAATAAAGCTAATTGCTCTACTCTTACTTTCTCTCTCTGATCTCTCTCTTTCCCTCTTCCTCTTCCTTTCTCCCTCTGGGGTACCCCTCCCCCTTTTTCCTTCTTCACTCATCCTCATTTAATAAACTCCTCTACAACATAAGAAAAATAATAAAGCTATTTACTGTTTTAGAATACCCATCTAGTTGGTATCATAGAAATTGTTCTCAATTGCTTTTAGAATTGTCTCAAAAAATTGTATCACTTTATAGGATGTTGTGGTGAATGCTGTTAATTCCTGCACTCAGGAGACAGAGACAAGGAGATGTTGGTGAGTTCAAAGCCAGCCTGGTCTACAAAGGCAATTCTAGGACAGTAAAAGCTCTGTTATACAAAGCAACCCTGAAAAAAAGAAAGGAAAAGGAAAAGAAAAAAGAAGAATACTTCTTAGTTACAATATACAGGATGTGCTGAGTTTTCTGTTTTCCAAAAGCATAATTTAAAATGTGAAAATAAGCAAGAAAGTGCACACATAGCAGCCTGGCAGGCCATAGCTTACCTTGTACACTTTCATTGCTGCTCTTTGGGAAAAATGATGTTAGTTGATTTGATAATTCTTCAATTATGATCTCAAAATATGTAAGGAATTATTGTTATGCTTTTGTGTTTGTTATGGTTTGCTTTGAATCACATAAAATGATAAATTTTAGAGACACTTCTATTGGCAACTGAAAAGAAGCAAGAATTTGCATTCTGTATCTGCATGATTGCACTTTTGGAGCTATCCTTTACAATTGGAAAAGTCTGATACATTTCTGCTTCATATTTCCTTTTTAAGTTTTTAGTTTGGGACAGTGATCTAAAGGTAAAAGCAAGGTATTGAAGTTTCTCATTATGATTGTTTCAGAACTTCGGAATCTATGGGACTTTTCCACCCCCAACATTTGGTACATATATATTTATCATTGTATGTGTTCTCGATAAGTTTTCTCCTTTACTCATGTGCAGTGTTCCTCAAGTCTTTATGTTTTCCTTTACTTTTCCTTCTTCATCTATCAGAATAGCTAGAACAGCTTGTTTGAAATTTCTATCCTCAGACTCAGTTTCTGGGTCACTCTTCCACTGAGGTGTGTTTCGTGGAGACAGAAGATATTCAGATGTTTTAAAATCCATTAGCCAGCTTACATCTTTTATTTATTTTTTATTTTTTATTTTTGCTTGTATTTCTTTTTTTTTTAAATTTAATTAATTTATTCTTGTTACATCTCAATGGTTATCCCATCCCTTGTATCCTCCCATTCTCCCCTCCCTCCCATTTTCCCCTTACTCCCCTCCCCTATGACTGTTCCTCAGAGGGATTACCTCCCCCTGTATATGCTCATAGGGCATCAAGTCTCTTCTCGGTGACCTGCTGTCCTTCCTCTAAGTGCCACCAGGTCTCCAGCTTACATCTTTTAAATGAAGGTTTAAAGTCATAAATGGTTAAAGTTTTATTGAGAGAGGTTTGCTGTTTCCTGTAGATTTCTGGTGGCTATACTTGTTCGATTCATTATTGGCAGCTGTTTTCTTAGTACAATACTAGTGTATGAAATTTGTTGGACTACTGTGTTGGATATAATGAATTTGTTCTCAGTGCTCATTTATTCATCAAGGCCTCTCATACAATGTAAACATTCCTGTACAGTCTTGTTTTCTTTTACGGTGTATACATTGAATTATTTCCCACAATGCTGGGCTGGTTGTCATGGATTGCCTTCAAATTGTGCTTATATAAAAATGTTATTTTAAAAATTTTTACCTTTAAATTTTTAAAATTTTTATAGGATGTATTTTGATAATGTTTTCTTTCCTTCCAGATACTATATATCCAATTTCATGTGTTTTTCCTCTCTCTAAAACAAATCATAACACCTCCAGCAGCAACAAAAAAAAAAACCTTCTGAAAAACAAACAAACAAAAAAACAATGTATTCACACAATGCCCCCCAAACAATAAAACAAGACAAATGAACAGAAGCAAAAACAAATTATGCAGCCTATGCAGTCTGTTTGTGTTAAACAAATACTCTGGACCATGAGGCGTGCCTTGTAGTGGGTTTGACATCCCTGGTGTCATGCCATCAGGAAGAGCTGATTTTTCCTGTCCCAGCAACTGTCAATTGAAAATAGATTTTTTTAAAATATTAGGGTAGGACTCTGTACTCACTTTGTCTTCTCTAAGCTGGGAATTTTGTCTCCTTTGAACTTGTGCAAGACACTGTTTCCTTCGTGTTGTTCAGCACCTCTCTCTTTTATAATATTTCTGGCCCCTGTTCGATCCCTTAGACTCCAGAGTAGAGATGATAAAGATACCCCATTTAGACTGAGTTCTCCAAAATCTCTCGATCTCTGCATGTTGCCAAGTTGTGAGACTATGTTAATTACTATCTCTTGAGAGAGACTTCTCTGTTGCCTTTTGAGCAATGCAGTGATCTGTCATGAGAAATTGTTTTACTGCTATGCTCATTTTGCAGTAGTAGGAAGCTTTCTCTAGGTGTATGTGGCCTATGTAGTATCAGGTTCTTGGTCTCATTAAGAGTGGCAGGTCTTTCAGACATGGTGTTATACACCTGTAATCCCAACACTCAGTGAAGCAGAGGCAGGTGGATATCTGTGAGTTTGAGAACCACCTGTTCTACAAAACAAGAGCAGGACAGACAAGCTACATAAAGAAACAACCTTGTCTTATAAAAAAGAAAAAACAACCAACAACTAACCAACCAACAAACCAACCCACCAACCAACCAACAAACAAACCAACCAAAAAAGAGTGTCAATTATACACTCCATCTCAGAGTATAGACATTAAATCCAATTAAAAGTACTTTCTTACTTCTAACATATGTGTCACTAATACATCAGTATATTGTTCATGCAGATCATGATTGTAGACTTTAATGTTTGTACCTGAGTGAAACTGATGAAATGTTAGTTCTTCATTTATTTTAAGAGGTATAGATGTTTTTGTCTTGCAGTTATTTACTTCCATGGGTTGAAATAATTCATTCCCTACTTTCTGCTTTTTGAGTAACTGATAAAAGAAACATGTTCTTCTGATGTACAGGTCTTTGCTATTTACTGGAAGTTTTCCCTTTGCATATTTTAATATTGTTTTTTTGGTTTGTATTTTGACATTTTGACTTTTGTATATCATGGAGAATTTCCCCATATTTATGTAAGATTTCTAAATAAATCTTATATTTGAATATCTATTTATTTCTCTAGGTTTGGGAAATTTTCTGCTATATGTTCTTTGAGTATATTATCAATGCCTTCAGAATTTTTCTTTATTCCTGCTTTTACCTCATGGATTCATAGATTTAGTTTCTTGAATATATCATACAGTTTTGAAAAGTGTTGAATATACTCATTAGTTTTTCTTCACTACACATGTGACTGTATTATTTTCAGGACTTTGTTCTCCATGTCTAGAATTATCTCTCCTTCATTTTTATGTTTGATGAGGATTGTTTACACTGAAGTTTTTATTTAATTAGTTGACTCTTCCATTTTAAGCATTTTTGCTTGGTTGTTTATTGGTTTTGTCAGTTTTAATTTACTTGCTGTGTTTTCCTTCATGTTATTTAATTTCTCCTTCAAGTTACTTGATGATTTTATCCATCTTGGTAAATTTCCTGTTCTAGATTGATATTTCCTTCTCTCACTGTTTATTTTAGTCCTATATATCGCCATCGATGCTTTGAAACATATGAACTCTCTTTTCTAGCATTTCAACTATCTCATTACCTTTGTTTTCATTATTGTAGAGTTTTGAACATATGGATTTGTTGTAGTGGTTTTTGTCTCTGTTGGAAAGTTGTTGGTTTTATCTCAAGTGTTTTCACTCTGAGTTATATAAGCTGGATTTATGTTTCCCACTATTATTTATCAGGGATAAGTCAACTCTAAGATAAGAAATATCAATTTGTATTTTCCCTAGTGCTAATGTGCAATAGAAGGCATCCTTGTATTTGATCTGCATCACTGGCTTGGTTCAGGGTCAGAAGCATTAAGGTACTGGTGGGGAAGATGTGCTGGATAAATGTTCGGAGCTAAAGATATCAATAGTTAAGTAGCGAAATAAGGTGGTATTGAGAAAGGGGAGAAGAAAGAGTAAGTATGAGTGAGAAGAAAAGTACATTGATTAAAACTATGAGAAATAATTTGGGTATGGTGCTGCATGTCTTTAATCCCAGCATTCAGAGAGGCAGAGGCAGGCAGATCGCTGTGAGTTTGAGGCCAGCCTGGTCTACAAAAGTGAGTCTAGGACAGCCTAAGACTACACAGAAACCCTGTTTTGAAAAAGAAAAAGAAGTATGAGATATAATGGAAAAACATATTCTGGAATAGGTACAAAAAAAAAAAAAAGACAGTTACAAATGACTATTCTGAAGAAACAGAAGATAAAAGAAAACTACTAAACAAAATACAAGAATATGAATAAGAAATTAAATTAAATATCTTTTATTTGGTCACCATTAATGAAACAGAATGTCTTTTTGGGTTGATTACCTTTTGTAGCAGTGTCTGTGGTTTGGGAGAAGGGTTGTTAGTTTCTGTATTCTACAAGTAGAGACATTGTTTTTGCACAGAAGAAGTCCTTCCTGGCAACACAATTTCTCCAGTGTCTGAGACCTACCAGAGGCCAGCTTCAGCTTGGTTTCTGATATGTGGGCATGTGATTTCTACATACAGGGCTTTCTGAAATGGAGGCTAAGGAGAGGTGTGGGAAGCTGTTCTGCCTGTTGTCTTTTAACTGGGTGTTTCTTCCTGCCTGTGCCCTGTGGTGAGACTACTCTAAGATGATCATCACTATAATTGTTACCTTCCAATGAAGTTCATCTAGACAATGACTGGGGGAAAAAAATCCCTTATCAGGATATTATCTCTAGGGACCAAATGGGAAAACCTCATTTTCAGAATCCTTCAACATACTTCTGCCTTGATATCTGTAGCCTGCTTTCCTTGCCACTCAGCATATCCCAGCACTGTTTAAAACTGAACATCCTCATCATATCTCACACCAGCTACTTGCTGTTTCAGAACCAGTGTCTAGCATGAAACAACACCACCTTGACAGTTGCTGGTCTCCCTAGCATGGAGTAAATATCATGATGCAAGTAACTCTGGGGGGAAGCCATTCCTTTCTTTTCTTTTTGTTTGTTTGTTTTAGTTTTTATTAATGTTTTTCTATTTTACACACACACACACACACACACACACACACACACACACAAATCTGAGGTGCAACAGATAGAAATGATTCTATAGAAAGATAAGGTAAAATAGTTAGATAAGGTCTTCACAAACCTCAGATACATACAGAATATGGCATTTTAAAAATGCTTTTATTATTTTAAAGATTCAATGACAATGAGAGAAGTTAACTCCTGGCAACATCCAGACCACCTCAAAGAGGATGATGAGCATCAAAGAAGCTCACATCACAATAAAGTACCTATAGCAAGAAGAACCATTAAACAATCATGAATTATATAAATGTTACATTCTTCATATTTTGGCCATTTGTTTTTGGCAACCTTGAAGAAAACATCTTTCCTATCTTGGTGAGTCTAAAATTCTGAATGTAAATCAATATCTTGTCATTATCAACTTAAAACATCTATCGATACCTAAAAATATCTTAACCCCTAAACAACTAAGCTTAATTGTAACACTAAACTATCTGGTCTTCAATGCCATAAGAGGCTTGAGAAAGAATAAAATTAATTAGCTGAGTATGCAGTGCGTGCAGGTTAGCAGCTTCCCAAATGAGGAGATGAGAGTTTGCTACCTGAACAGTCACACAAACCTATCTATAACATTGCCGTAACATCTTCAGCCTTCTGGCCCAAAATATCTGATCAACATATTTGTGAGGCAGGAATTATTGAGGATTTGCTTACTCTGTCTTGGCAGAGTTTGGCTATCAACTCTGTTTACAAAGAAGCTTGACTTTTTTAGGCAGAATTCTGTCTGTGGTAGAAATGAAGACATTTTCCCCAGTGGCTTGTTTGTCACATTTGAAGCCTTCTCCATAAGGAGGTTCTTTGATGCTCATCATCCTCTTTGAGGTAGGCTGGGTGTTGCCAGGAGTTAATCTGTCTCATTGTCAGTGAATCTTTAAAATAATAAAAGCATTTTTAAAATGCCATATTCTGTATGTATCTGAGGTATGTGAAGACCTTATCTAACTATTTTACCTTATCTTTCTATAGAATCTTATCTATCTGTTACACCTCCGATATATATTCATGTGATAAAATACACTAGTAATTGATATGACCATGATTTGATCAACTAATACTTAACTTGCATAATATATAATTTATTTATCCTAAAAAACCTGCCTGCAGTAGCACTTTCAAACTGTTGCATGTAAACCTTGTATTATAACTAAGTTATATGGGTAAAATGCCACATATTAAAGTAGAAATATATATATAATGTGTGTGTAGAATAACTTACATTTTAGTTCTATACCACTGTATCTAAAATTATGCTTGTTTTGCATCTATAAGCAAAATTCTATATCAATGAATTAAAAATAACCTTGTGAATAACAAATTAAGCCATTATGTTGAGGAGTAAATTCACCAATCTACTTTTTGTCCTATCATCTCTATATATTTCTATATTCCCCCTCCTTTCTTTTTCTCTCCTATCTCTAAACCTAAGAATGGGAGATAAAGGAAAAAAGAGACACCCCTGAGTCCAACATTGTTTTCTCTTTAAATAAGACAACTAATAACTTACAACCAACTCCCATTGAAAAAAAACTCTCTATAGTCCAAGAGAGTAACCAAAAACCTGCTTGACTACCATTAAAGGAAATGGGGTGTTGTTCTCTTAAGGTTTTTTCCAGCTGATGTGGGACAAATAATACTTTTTCAAGGGTCCAAATAAAATTGGGGAAATGGTTAAACAAGCTAGGAATAGCGTTTGTGGTCCAGTTTCTAAATGTTGAGCAATTTCAGGCTTAATTAAAATCCTGTGTGGGATAGTCTGACATGCTGGACCAATTGGGATTAGAACCTTTTTTTGTGAAGGTGTCCTAAGAGCTTTCTGGTTCTGATGAAGAACAGTAATTGAAACAGTTGGTGCTGGAACATGAAGAATGCAGGATGTCAGTGTCCAGCATGCTGAGAGGATTGAATCCTGTCAGGTCTGATCCAATGTCAGTGTCCTGTTGTTTTGTTCTGAAAAATATAATTTCTCACAGGCATAATACAGTTCTAAAATTATAAATGTTTAAGGTGTTTATGATGCATAAAACAATGTTGGTTTCTGCTCTTTGTATGAGCAAATAAAAAGACATTTGTAAATCTTCATTCATGCCATGCTAAGAATGGCATCTAATACTAATTCACAGGGATTTTGAAGCCAACAAAAAACATTGTTTATGCCTAGACATTCATGTCTCAGCCAGTCTCAGAGCTATCCTCGTATAGTTGGATTAGCAATGTAGGTTACCTGCTTGTCCTGCAGTTTAAATTCTTCACATCCTGATTGTATCTCCCTCCCTCATTCCCCCTCCCCCGACTCCCTCTCCCTCACCTCCCTAGAAAATCCTACTTAGATTTATTTTTCCATTGATTCTTTTTCTTATAAAAATAGAATCTATATTTTAAAAACTTATCTTGAATCAAATAACGTGGGAGTAGAATCTAAACTTCTGGGAACTCGCTTAAAATGTCCTTCTAAACAAAGACTAACATACTCAAGTTGCATTTTTTGGGGGTGCTGAGTAAGTCAATTCATTTATTTCTTTTAGTATTTTCTAAATTTTTAAATTTTTTATTTGTTCACTTTTTAAATTGCATTATTTAACAATAGGTATATACATCTACTCACACACATATATATGTATATAATGTACATATACACAAGTATTTTTCTTTGTAACCTCTTTGTGGGTTTTATAGAATGTGCTTCTCCTTAAGGAATGATCATTTTAACATCAAGAGGAAAGAATGCTTTGAAAATCAGATGGCAAAAGTGTCTTTCTTGGAAAAGGAGTATAAAAGTAGCATAAAGAAAGCACAAGAAGAAAATGCTTCTAATTTTGTACATTTGTGTGTAAAGTTATAATAAAAGTATTTGAATGGTGGGTTTGGAAATAATATGACATTTTCATTATATTTGTATATCTATGAAACAGCTATGTGTAGAAAAATTATCAGAAGAATTTCTGTTGGTTTCTATTTATGGTCAGGGTCATGGTATTTATCATATGTTTTATCCTATACATACTTACTTATAATCATATGCAAGCACACATATGTACACACACACACACACACACACACACACACACACACACACACACAATGAAAGTTAAAGAGATATTCTAAAGGTGCCTACATTTATGGCGCACAGTCCATAATTGTAGGCACCTTTAGGGAAGGGAGTAAGGGGAAAATGGGAGGGAGGGAGGAATGGGAGGATACAAAGGATGGGATAAAAATTGAGATGTAATATGAATAAACTAATAAAATATATTTTAAAAAAGAATCACGTAGTCATTTTACATGTACTGCACCTATAAATTCTGCTATAAATGTAGGCAACTTTTTAAAAAATCTATTTTATTAATTTATTCATATTACATCTCAATTGTTATCTCATCTTTTGTATCCTCCCATTCCTCCCTCCCTCCCATTAGAAACTACTGCTATAGCTTTAAGGGGAAAGGGGAGACTATACGAACAGAATGTAGTTATTAAACAGAAGGTCAAGGGCATGAGAGGTGACTACTATAAATGAGTTAATAAATTTAACCTGCAATTATTATCTTTAAAAGTTCCCTAATCCACATTGTAATTCCTTCTTATTATTTTTTCTTTTTGTAAGTCTATTAAATCTGAGAGCATCCCAAGATCTTTGGGGGAATGGCATTTTTGCCAATATTTGCATGTTCATGTAACATCACAAAGAGAAAGTAATAGTTAATATTATACTGGGGCAGCTAAGCATTCCAATAGGTGAGCAGGGATTAGCTGCCTTCTGATTATAAAGAGGGCTCTTAGAATTTAATCCCCAGGAGCACTTTGCTCCTGTGTTTTTAATGACCCTTAATAGCTTAAGTCTGCACAGTGCACACATGCATGTATTTATATTTGTATTGATATATATTTCATGTATCAATTTCTATTCCCTAGCTGAAATTTATGTTGTGAATTACTATGCAACCCTTTTGTCTAAAATGTAATTATCTAATTATGTGTTCAGGGATATGACATAGCTAGACTCATAGAGCACCAATTCACAGGCATTTAATTTTTGTTTTTAATAAGAGACGATGAGAAAAGGGATCCTTTTCCTCTGGCTGGGGATGCAGTACTCATGCTTAAGAGGTACTTTTAGAATTGGAATTTTCCTTGCCAGCTCCTCTGGGCATGTCATTAAGTGGTTGTAGCTCTACAGGGCAGTTTTGTTCTCCAACATGACCCTTAAGGAAATCCTGTTAGTAAATCACAGGCTAAGAAGTCATTTAATGTTTTCCTAAAGTAACTGTGTAACATCAAATAGTGCCAACACATACAGTCTCGGTTTTTTATGAGGGATGATAAACCCTCCATAAGGTATACTTTTTCAGACCCATTGAATTAGAAATAGCACATGCTAGCTGAGGTTCAGCCAAAGGATTTGGTTGTGCCAAAAATACTGTGGAAGTTTAGAGTGACTGTCTGGTAATCACAACAATGGACCCTCATGGAGACCTGCCAGATCGCCTGCCCTGTGTGCAAAGATGGTGGAAACTTTTAAATGTAAAGGTACTAGTTCTGAAGAGAGAGGTTGAGGGAGAGAATATTGAATACCTCTCTGATAATGCTGGCCCTGTTCAAACTGTCTTGGCTCTCTATCTGGTTTTAAATTGCTATGTCCAATATTATGTCTCCTATATTAGTAGTTGTACACATTCTTAACTTCATTTCCTGGTACTGTAAACAACTCATAACTCATAGTTTAATGTGATTGACAGGTGCCTTGGGCACTTCGTAGTGCTCAGGTAGTACAGTGCACACAGCCAAACTTTCCTGGTTCCTTAATTGGTTTGAATAACAACAACAACTATAATAGAAATAATAATTCTAGAGTTAATTTAGAAGGAAGAGTCAAATATGAGGACAATAAATTATGTGGATTTTTCATGTGAGTGACAGGTTTAATAGTTTTCTCAAGTACTGAGGTCATTCAATTGAACATCTGCTTTCCAGCTGTGCATATTGATATATTACCAAGATTTTATCCCACTCTATTCTAAATATATCCATAAATTGGTAGGAGTTTAAGTACCTGCTTTTTTGACAATGCCTTGATTGTGAAAGATATAAAAATGTCAAAAATTCTGTAGACCAAATTATGCACAGAATATCCTATTTCCATTGATTCCAAAGACATTTGCCTCTGGACAATTAAACCATTCTCCACTCACACCTTGTTCCATATGGGATCAGGGAATTAAAAGGAAATAAGTACTCATAATTTATTTATTTCTGGAATTCTTATAGTTTCCTGATTTTAAATTAGAATGCCATTAAATTATGCTATCAATGGAAAAGTTAGTTTGTAGTTGCTCAGACTTCTGAAGTTGGCTCTTATATGTTTAATTTAGTTTATTTCTTCTCTTATAATAATTCATACACTTAATAATTGCTTTCAGAAAAAAATCTCATTAGATGCAGATTAGGTTATTTTAAGACTGTTAAATCCCAAATCAAGTCTTAGAGATTTTAGTTTAAAGTAGCATACTGAAAAAAAAAACTGGAGTGAGAAAGTAAGTTGTGCTGATCAAAATATATGTGACTCAGTCTCTTGTCTAATAGGACAACATGAAATGTGTTCTACCATTTTAACAACAACAAAAATCCCAAATAAGATGTTATTTCCTTCCAATCAGCTCTTATCATTACTGTCACCATAGCAACTAAATAGCTCAGAGTTGCAACCTAAACAAGGGACCAAATAAGATGAGCTTATGAGCTATTGCATTATCAGTGTTCATAAGCTGGCAATTCAAAACCACTCAAGTCATACCCACAAAGGAAATTTTTTATTCTCTTTGTCCCTGACCAAAACTGTGAAACTGTGGTTAATAAACGCATTCCACCATGTTCTAGGCTGTATGGATTGAACAGCTTAAGAAGCAGGATGATGTATCCTGAAGGGACCATGGCCTCATCATTGTCCCAGGACTCACTTCATGTGGCAATCTGCTGGCTTGCAAGGTAATAAGTATACAACAGAAGATGAGATTTATTGATTGATTGGTTTAATTTCATTAAATGACAGTAAAGAAACGTGACTTGCTTCCCCCACTTAACAATGTATGTAATTAGGAGACTATCATATATGAGATTTTTAAGTAGGGCAGATTAAGGGTGTTCAGGAAAATGAGATCTATAAATAATAGACATTGAATGTCTGCAGCTTTTCAGATTCCTTAAAGAATACTGCAAAAATGCCCAAATTTATTATAATTCAGAAAGCAGCATGTTCCTCAATATCAATATACTTTAGATACATATAAGAGTCAATGATAAGAATAAAACTAATAACAACTAACTATTCTTACATATTTTGTAGAGCTTCATTTGCATTGTATATTTTAACTTACTTTAGTTTAAGTTACATTACAAGTTTAGGAACAGAAAGAGCTGGTGTTGGAGACCAAGCAATCTAACAGTAAATACTGTTTGAAACTTTATCTTCTTATTTCCTCCAGAAGGCTCAATAATATGACAAAAAAAATTAATGCTCATTTCTTATCACCCTTCATCACCTTGTTGAGTTTAGTTTAGTTTAGTTTTGTATTTTGAGCCAGGGTTTTTCTATGTAGCCTTGGCTGTCCTGGACTCACTTTGTAGACCAGGCTAGTTTTTAACTCATAGGGATCCCCGTGCCTCTGCCTCATCGCCATGTATTAAGCACTCTGTTTTTTTGTTGTTGTTGTTGTTTGTTTGTTTTTTGTTTGTTTCTACTATGCCTCAATTGTTTGTGTCAAGCCTACCTGTGTCTTTACATTGCATTAAAATTAACAGTGCTCACATTCTATAAATTGCATTTTAATGAAGCTTTTCAATGTCTATAGTTTTATTATCTTTATTGTATAGTCAATGATAACATATGCTACCAAATATCATACTTAGCTCTGCCAAGACAGGGTTTCTGTCCCTGCTACAGAGGAGATTTCAAG
>OU015743.1:108011208-108023835 GCA_907169655.1 Acomys percivali | reverse complement strand
TCTTCTTCTTCTTCTTCTTCTTCTTCTTCTTCTTCTTCTTCTTCTTCTTCTTCTTCTTCTTCTTCTTCTTCTTGTTCATTGCAGGGTGGGAGGTAGGGTCTCATGTGTCTATTGCCTTCCCTTGCTGTTCAGTGGAGGACAGGTCTATGCGTGTTTTTAGCCACCTCTTCTGTATAGCATGGTTGAATGCAGGTCTCTGTTTGTCTTGCTTTTCCCTCACAGAGCTACCTGGATTTCATTTGGTTTTTATGTGTCCTAGGCATTAAGCAGCTTGGGCCACAAAGGCAGGCATCGAGCTAGCATGAACGAAGTTCTGCCATCTGATCTGCCCCTGACTGATATAAGAGCAATGGCACCAACAAGATGTTTCTTTTCACATTGCCAGAAGAAGGGGGTTTAAATACATAATCTAGTAGATATTTCAGAGTATAGTACTGCCATATACTATAGTAGAAAAGGAAGAAAGAGAAAAATGTGCCCTTAAACAATCTCAGTGGCTTGTAAACTTAACTAATGCCTTAAGTACTACAAACATCATAGCTTGCTTGTATTTATCTGCAAAACAAGTATTTGTGGCACATTGTCAATATGCTGGATTGCTGTTGGAGCTCAGGACAGAACATTGAAGTAAGTATTTGCTTTTATGGGCTTTCCATTTCAGAACAGGAACATCAAGTAAATTTTTAAAAGTAATTTTTTCATAATATTTTTATTGATTATTGGGAACTTCATATCATGAACCCTGAGCACATTGCTCAGTGCTTATAGGTCTGCCATCCCTCCACTCAGTGGCTCCTCCCTCCACAAAAGAAGAAAAATATTCTCAGTTTTAATTTGTGTTACCCACTGGAGGATGGCCAAACTACCAGTGTCCAGGCCTTTATAAAACACTGAGGTCTTCCCCACCGGCACCCTTGCCAGAAGCCATCAGCTCTGGAAAGCTACAGTTTAGCATACTTATCACAGTGTGTTTAAAAGTTCACTTTGATGACGTTCTGTCCAGGCTGTTACTCGTGTATGTGTAGAGAGATTGTCACAGAGGCCTTCTATGTACCTATTTGTCAACTGTGAGTTTGCAGTCAACACCGTAGCAAAAGTAGCTTCACTGCCCTTTACCGTCAGCAGGAGCACAGATCATGGACTATACAGTTTCTGGCTCAGTGAGTTTAAAGGAACATAGGGCACAAGGATGATAAGAATAGAGAGTGAAGGGAACAAAAGAAGAATAGAATGACAAAGAGGTGCTGAGATACATTATATGGATTTAAGACCATGTCTGTAAAACCTGGATATTTTATTGTGAATGGGGAGAGGTTATTGGTGGATCTTTAGCTAAAGGATGATAGAATTTAATTCATGTTTTAATGTGATAAATCTAGCTGTTGTACATAGAATAAACTGTAGAGCTGCAGAGTGAATCAAGGCATGGATGTAATTAGAGAACTCCTGGGAATCCAGGCAAGATAAGGAGGCATCCCTGAAATTTAACCAAGTGTTCAGTATGGAGGCATAACATCAAAGGTATCATCTGAAGGACAGATGAACAATTCAGTCGAAAACATTGTGGTGATTTCATTTGTCTTCTAAAGTAAGCATGTTATTAGCATGTTATAGCAAGAAAGCGAATATATGCATACATGCATACATATATACAAAAATACACATATGTATGTACTACACTGATACATACATACCAGGAAAAGGAAATATTATAAATCCTACCCCATATTTAACAACCAAGAGAAATGAAGGTTTCAATCTGAGTCCATTGGCCAGGATTAGTAATGCCTAGGCCCTGGCAGATCGAGCAGAGCTATTCCCAGTTCTCCTATATTTTGTCCTCCTTAGATGGTCAGTTCAATTGATGTGGTCAACTATGAGATTGAGCTTCTTCCTTAAAACTCATGCAGTGAAAATGAGAGTTTCTGATTCAGCAGTCTGAGCAGATAGAGCCTGAAAGGTGACTGAATCCCATGTGTGGTCCAGGGGTAGATGTTCTTCTACAATTGAATAAACTGATGTTGCACACATGACCATTGATGAGTTGCTGCAGAAGTGGGCTTGTTACAAAGGAAAGTACATTCCCTTTCTGCTTAGTGAACCTCTTTGCTTTGTTTTGTGAGAATTTACAGTAGAAGGACCCTGCCACAGGACTGCTGGTCCCAAACTCCTGGACGAAGAGAAATCTTTTCTTATAGATTACTCTGTGGTTATTATATTATAGAAAATCCAAATTGACTAAAACAAAGCAAACTTATATTAGTTATCAAATTGATCCAGTGCCTGTCACAGCCACTTTAAGATAAATGCTTGGTAAAATATCAGGGTCAAATTGACAGGGAATAGTTACCATCACAAATTCTTCCTTTGTCAGCCTATGTACCACATTTCTCTTACTATATTGTACCCTGAAAAGACAACAACTTGGTTATAGCTCATAATTTTTCCTAGTGTGATTTTTCAATGCATTTACAACAAAAATACACTAAGCTCTCCCTCAGAAAAGAAAGCTGATATTTTTGAGTAGTTCTTTTTTATATAATACAGTTAAAATTATTATATAAACAGTACTGGTAGATGAAGTTATAGATTAAGACTATTTATATTATGTCACTAAGGAATTAAGAAAGATTAGTAAACAGAGTTCTATGCTATATACCTGCCAAAGCATTTATAAGAGGAAATATAGATCAGGAAGTGGTGGAAATGATTTTTCCACTGGGAGTTACAGATAGCTCTTTTAGAATGAGATTGCTGGCATCAGATGGCAGTGGGTGAACTCAGATATCCCACAAGCCCATGATAATACCAAAAATGCTACTGCTTTTTGTTAATCTGCCTTGCTAAGCATGGCAGAAGAAGCAGGCAGATCCTCAAAACCAACCAGAATGCAGGTCCAGTGAGATACAGGTTTATGGGTACTTCACCAGTGGCTAACACCAAGCTAACAGTTGCGATAGAGTGGGCTTTAGTGGCTGCAAAGACCGCTCTGCCATTGCTGCCTGACTGGCAGTCAATCCCTGGGTGCCCAGCAGCAGTTGGGGGAGCCCTCTCTTCCCCAGATTAAAAGGAATCTCACATAGTCATGGTGGAGGAATGGCAAGGGCATGAGAGAGCAAGCCAAGGTTTATTCATGAGCCAGAGATTTATAAAGCTTGGGCAGTAGGAAGGGGATTGTGGGTGAATGTGTCTGATTTGATTGGGCTAGAGCTGCCAGGATACTTGACTTAAATGCAGTGGTACAGTGCATGAGTGGCACAGCATCCTACAACAAGAACAGACCTAATTATCCTATGAGTTGGGAAGAACTCCCACATCATTTGTTCTTTAGTAAGCTATTCCCCCATCCTTCTGAAGACTGTTGAATAAAATTATAAAACTCATCTATCTATCCCATAAGCAATGGCCCATTGATACATTTGTTTTGCTGTGGGGGGGAGACCTTTGATTAATTATAATACTGTTTGGAAAGCTTGAGCTTAGAAAAGACATCTCAGAAATCTTTGCATAACAGGAAATATATATATATTCATATTGAGGAGTATTTTCAGTAATTATAAAATATTTATTGTGGGTATTTCTCAGAAAGATGAATAAATCTTAAATGAGAAATTTACTCTTTAATCCTCCAGTTTTGTAGTCACTCATATCAAATCATTTACTGTAAAATACAAATCGGCTGTAACAATACAACCACTTCCTGATCAGCCTATGAGTTCCACCTTAAACTTATCCAGAAACACCCTCATTTACCACCCAGAATAATACTTAGTTAACTCTTTGTGCACTGGTTTACCTATTCACCTATCAAATTAATAACTGGACTCTTATTCAAGTTTAGCCTTGGAACTGGCATGCCTCAGTAGAGACTGAGTTCATTGCAGAGTGCTTTTAGACTTTGGGATAATCGTTACCTTCAGATCGCAGTTGACATCTGGGTGAGGATCTCAACCTTTGAGTGCATCCTATTTGTGAGCATAATTCCAAGTCAGTGAGAAGTGAAGGCATTAGAGTATTAGGAAGATGATGGCAGCTATTCCATGGGAAGAAAGACAATGATATTACCTACAAGCAGAGGCCACCTTTCTACATTTAATATTAATGCATTATTTAATGTACACTTAAAAGCTTTGATTTTTATCACAGGCAGGATATGTCAATATAAATCTACATAATGATTCTTGAAAATACAGTAGCATAATCTTTTAGATGCTGACCCTGCTGCTGTATTTACTGTCCTATTGACATCAACCTATACTTGATAGTCTACTGACAGATAGAAGGGGCATCCTGCTATATTGTCTAAACCTTTGCGTACTTGTGCATCATTTGAGAGGATACTTCTGAGACATCAAAATTTAGCTTGGATGTTCTGGTTCCTTCTCTCTAAAAAAATGTCTTATGCTTTATTTCGACTTTGTTGATTCAAACTGACATTGGCCCCAATTTTATTCAATATGATTACTAATAATGCTGCAGAAATGGTGAAGTTTCAAGGTATTTTTTTCTTCTTGTAGAAAGCTGCTATAGTATTTCTAGTAAATAAGAATATGTTGAAGGTTAACTCCCTTCTAAATTGAATGCACATAACAACATAGTATTTTAACACTTGAACTGTATTTACAACCGATATGAGAATATTATACCATTTTTATTTATAGATGAATGAAGGTATCCAGATTTTATCACATCTTGATGCTAGCAAATTACACTGTTTATACTTTCAATCATTCCATAGTGTGATAAAAGCATGATGGAGAAATGCAAAGCAAAAACCAATTTGGGACAAGTATATTATTAATAAAATATTTGGCAGTATCCTGTTGGGTTCATCTATTCATACATAAGTTTAGAATCTTTACAAAGAAATATAATGAAATAATTTTTCAGTATAAATCAAAGAAGTTGGAAGTTAATATCATTTTCCTGGAAATTCTATTGTTATTTTCCAATGATGATATATCAGAAATGTGAGCCAATTTTCTGCATAGAGATGATCATAAAAATATTACATATAAAGTTAAAAGTACATTGTGTCTTATTATAATGACATATATTAAAATTCATTTACATATTTTCTAAAGCATTAATAAATGATTATGTGCATGTGAGTGCATGTGAGTGTGTGTTCTCAATTATTATGTGAAAATAAAGAAATATAACAATGTATTTTGATGGTAAGATGGTATGCATAATTTTCAATTTTGTTTGGTTTTTGATAGTTTTATGCAATATGCAATAAAAAATTTAAATACCCATAATAGCCTAAAAAGTTGTAGCTTGGAGAATATTTCACATGGCTATTATATATTATTAATAGAATTCCAAACCTGCGTAGGTAGACTGATAGACATAGAACGATTCTGTCAGTTTCATTTAATCAGAATTGCCTTACTATGGTATTATAATCATCTATAAAGATATATTAATGTTACTGGGGATTTAAAAATTAAAAGGGTAAATATATTTCTCTTTTGAAGTTTTCATAGGAATTATACAGCACTTCTAATTATTTAAGCTGCTGTCTATCTCGGTCACTTCCAAATTTGAATGGCTTACACACCTGAATAACAGAAAAGAAAACAAAGATAACGTAGTGTGAATTAATAAAAGACCACAAAGGAAATCACTATGCTCTATGAATCACTATGCTCTGTGATTACCAGGACAGGATCAGGAAAGTTTACAGCCATAAAACATTTATAAATTGAAAAGAATTTGATGGTGAAATTTTTCTCCCCGCCCCCTCATTTTCCCCACACATTTTAATTTACTTTTTGTGCACATCCTGTGTGTAGAAGTTAGCAGACAACTTATCATGTGTATTCTATTTTATTTTAAAGATAATATCCCTCCATATAAAATGCTGACATATTAGTGTTACCTATTCTGTTAATGAGTAATCATTCTTCTTCAGGTTTGTATGACACAGGCATTGTTATTTTTTCATTACGTACATGATCTACTTGGCCTACCTGCAATGTCTCATTCACTGACCTCCTTAGAGAAGCCTAAAAGCATACTAAACATGTGATGCTGTGGGACTGGATAAATCTGAATCCTGTTCCCTATAAAACTTACTAAAGTAAGTGGCAAAAGTAAATCAAAGGTCTATGTTTTTAGGTAAGTTTGGTACTAAATTTTAGTAGTTACCTAGTGAATAAAATAATTTTTCATATAAATTGTATTCCACTTAGAAGTTTAGGTAAATATAATTCTTCCCATGAACAATTTTGTTTCCCAACTACATTTAAATAAAATAAGTATTTAAAACTATAGTGTTTTATAGTATTTTGAGGTTTGCTTTGGTTTGTCAATCAAACAGTTTCAATGTCAAGGAAACTGATGATATTAGAATACATTATCAACAATAGAAAAAAAGGGATTTTCTTGCTTATGAAGTTGATTTTCTGTAATAAATATACATATCAAGTTATTTCTTAAAAATTAGACAATCAATGCAGATTATGGTATAATGCAGTTAAATTTCATGAAAACAACAGTAACTGAATAAACAAAATAAAAATATTTTATTACTACATATAGATCAAATTTTGTGATAAGAGCTATCTGCCAAGGAGCCTGGAGTTGCCCAGTGATGATTATTTTCAAAGGCTTGTTCAGATTTTTTATAGCAACTAATGAAATTGGATTTTACCATCTTCTGCATTTATTAGATATGGATACAGAAATAACATTACGGATTTTTTTTTCATGAGTGGTTCTGTTTCAAAATCACATGATAAGACCTTTCGGTTCATATTTGAAACAAAAATTTCCTTGGTCACTTCCACAGTTTTAACGTTACCATAATCGCAAGCACATTTCCAGAGGACCTGATTTTATTTGGTCCTTCATGAACTGATTCTCAGCTTGACATCTATGACTGTCCTTAACAAAAGGCTAAGAAAAAGCATGGTCATATACAAGATTCTCAATACCATTATGAAGACATGAGTATATTATGAAGTGCTTGGTGTTGTGCAAGCATGGAATATCAAGGGTGGTACTAGGGAGCAGTCATGAGAACTGGAAGGTAGATCATGTAAAAACCTGGAGATCCACCAAGAAGAGATGATGGAAAGAGTATGCTATGCTCAAAAGAAAGGAGGAGAGATACAATAATGGCAGGGCCTTGGTGGTGAGCGCTGATACATTTTCTCTTGGACACCAAAGACTGATTAAATACAAAGATGAAAATCTCAGCAAACTTTAATTACTATTAACGGAAATGTTGACTGTAGATTTAAAGGAAGTGAAGACATTCAAACTGGAGAAATTATATTGCCATTAGCATTCAGAGAGCCTGGGGACTGCCATGCAAATGAGTGTTACAGTAACAAGGAAATAAGCTCTTGGTCCATAGCCCCATCAATTTTTAAAAACCCTATAATTATTATAAACAAGACATAAAAGTCATGTGAAAATTACAGTTATAGATCATAAATCATAATACTTGTGTTTAGTTGAGAAACTGAGTGGAGTGGTTGATTTTGAAGTTTCTATGTAAGATAGGAATAAAATAGCATTCATCTTATGTCACAAATAACTCTGAAGTATATTAAAGAATTTTTATGCCTGCAATAGGACACTAATAATAGCCTGTACATATGTAAGTGGGAGGTAATGATTAAGGTTGTAAATTCCATCATCATAGATAAAATTGTGAAGGACATGCATAGGGTAAAGTAAGTTACAATTTTTTTAAATTAATATTTTATATAATGATGTTAAAGAAAATTATTTTTCTGCAGATATTATTACTGGTTTAAATGATGCATGCTTTTTAACTTTTTTAAAACTATGCTATTTAATGGCATGCTATTTTGTCATGTAATTATTATACAGAAACTGCTACATTTCTTTCCAAGAGTAGATAAGTTTTTTTTTTTTTAATTGATGCATATGTAGTGCTTGATTTGGGTTGGGTTGATGACAAAGTTTTCATTCACTGACCCTCTCTGGGTTTATGAAAGCATATTCTAAGACAAATATTTGAGTGTAGTGAGTATAAGAGATGTAAACTCAGGAGCTGAGAGCTGTTGAATATGGCGTGATATACATGCCAAAGCTGTGCGCTGGAGTTTCCATGTACCTTGATGTGGGCAAGATTAAGCTTTGTCACAGGTGGAAGCAGTCTTGGCGGGCTTTACCCTTGGGGCACCCCATGAATACCTTGTGATAGACTGAGAGGAGCCATCCTGGGCCTGGAATTCAGGAAGCAGACCTGGGAACCCCACCTGGGCTATTGGTTTCCTAATGGACCCTCAACGGGAGAAGGAGACCGCCCTTCCCATGTGACTCAGGCAGGTGGGGAAGAGAAAAACAACAGATTCAGCCAGGGGTTTTAGGAGAGCGTGTGGAGAAAGCAAACCGGCTGGACTATCACGCGGCCAGAGCGACACCTAAGGACTCATCCCGTGGAACGGATACCGGAAGGTTCACTCTTTTGTCCCTTTAACCTTTTTTCCTTCTTGTATAAGCTAGTTGGGTTGTATAATAAAGTTTAATTGTTAAGAAACAGAGCCAACACCTTGATACCCTGGAGATTCTTTTTTATTGTTATTATAATTTATTTACATTACAGCTCAATTTTAATCCCCTCTTATCTTCCTGTTCCCACCCCCCCTCTCCCTCCCTCTTCTGCCCTATTCCCCTTCCCTAGGCCTCTGACCAGTGGGGCCCTCCTACACCACGTTCTGTCCACAACCTCCGAGTTCTCATCTGGGTAGCCTGTATCTCCTTCCTTTGTGTTCCCACAGGGCCTCTCCATCAAGGGCAGTGATCAAATCTACAAGCAGAAGAGAACGTGTCCAGGTCTTGTGGTCTGTAGCTCCTAGCCTGGTCTTCAGGCTCCTCCGTCCTACTAATCAGACAATATGCTTGGTCTGTGCTGCTATGCATATCAAAACGACTCCGAGATTCTGTCTTACACTCATCAGAATGACTAAGATCAAAAACTCAAGTGACAGAACATGCTGGCAAGGATGTGGAGAAAGGGGAACACTCCTCCATTGCTAGTAAGGGTGCAAATTTGTACAAGCACTTTGGAAATCAATCTGGCGCTTTCTTAGAAAACTGGGAATAGGGATACCTCAAGACTCAGCTATTCCACTCCTTGGAATATACTTGAAAGGTGTTCTACCACACGACAAGGACATTTGCTCAACTATGTTCTTAGCAGCCTTATTTTTGTAATAGCCAGAATCTGGAAACAAATTAAGTGTCCCTCAGTCGAAGATGGATAAAGACACTGTGGAATACTACTCATCTCTTAAAAACAAGGAAATCTTGGAATTTGCAGGCAAATGTATGGAACTAGAAATTATTATCCTGAGTGAGGAAACCGAGACGCAGAAAGATACACATGGTATATATTCACTTATAATTCGATACTAGCCAACATGAGAGTCTTCACTCAGCAGGGGATTGAGACAAATGCTGAGACTTGCTATTAGGACTCCAGGTGAAAGTGGTATGGGAGAATGTGGAGATAGAATGATCCAGAGGGTCCAGGAACCCTACAAGAAAACCATCAAGGCTGGCAGATCTAGACCCAAGGGAGCCTGCACAAACTGTTGTACCAACAAAGGACAATACATACAGTAAACCTAGACCCCCTAATCAGATCTAGCTAATGGACAGCATATTCTCCACAGTTGTATAAAGATCAGGGACTGCCTCTGACATGAACTCTGTTGCCCCTTATTTGACCACTTCCAGTTGGTGGGGAGGCCTGGTGGCACCTCAGAAGAAGGAGAAGCTGGCTATCAGGGTGAGACCCGATAGGCTGTGATCATATTGTGGGGGAGGAGGTCCCCTTCTGCCACAGGTCTAGAGGAAGGGAATAGGGTGAAAGAGGAAAGGAGGGAGGGGTAATGGGAAGATAGACGTGAGGGGATAAAATTGGGATATAATCAGAATAATAAAATTTAATGTTAAAAAGAGAGAGAAAGAACATGCCAGAAGTAGTCCCCTGCTCTCCTCTCCCCTTCTCCATGTGGAGAATGAGCAGTCCATCAGCTACATCTGAACAGGGAGGGGGGTCTAGCTTCTCTGCTTGGAATGCCCTTGGTTGGTTCATCAGTTTGTGAAAGCTCCCCACTGTCCAGATATGCCAGTCTGAATAGTCTCCTTGTGAAGCTTCTGACACCACCCACCACTGTCCTTCCATACCCCATCTCCTCCGTACAACTTGCAGCTCTTAACCAAGAGTCCAGCTTTGTGTCTTAGTATCTGTCTTGATCCCCCACTGGGTGGAGTCTCTCAGAGGACATATATGTTGGGTTATATCCACTTATGAATGAGTATATACCATGGATATCTTTCTGAGTCTGTGTTACCTCACTCAGGATGATTGTCTCTAGTTCTATCCATTTCCAAGGAAATTTTAAGATTTCCTTGTTTTTGATAGCTAAATAGTATTCTATTGCATAAATGTATCATAGTTGCTTTATCCATTCTTTGGTTGAGGTACATCTCAGTTGTTTCCAGATTCTGACTACTACAAATAAGGTTGCTATGAACATATTTTAACAAATGTCTTAGTTGTATGGTAAAACATCTTTCAAGTATATGCCCCAGGAGTGGTATAGCTGTTTCCTTTCTTCCCTTTTTTTTCTTTTTTTAAATTAAAATTTAATATTATTGATTTATTCAGATTACAACTTAATTGATATCTCATCACTTGTATCCTCCTGTTCCTCCCTCCCTCCCACTTTCACCTTATTCGGCTTCCCTAGGTCTAAGACCATAGAGGACCTCCTACCCCACTAGATGGTCATAGGCTCTCAAGTCTCATCTTGGTAGCCTGTTTATTCTTTCTTTGAGTGCCATCAGGCTTCTTTAGGTAGCAGTATTCCCAATTTTCTGAGAAAGAGTCAGGTGGATTTCCAAAGTGGTTGTACAAGTTTGTACTCCCATCAGCAATGGAGGAGTGTTCCCCTTTCTCTGGATCCATGCCAGCATGTGATGTCACTTGAGTTTTTGATCTTGGTCATTCTGATAGGTATAAGATGGAATCTCAGAGTTGATTTGATTTGCATTTCCCTGGTGACCAAGGAAGTTGAACATTTCTTTATGTGTTTCTTAGTCATTTGATATTCCTTTATTGAGAATTCTTTGTTTAGTTCTGTACCCCATTTTTAAATGGAATATTTGGTTTGGTGGTGTTTAATTTCTTGACCTCTTATAAAATATTTGGATATCAGACCTTTGTTGGATGTGTAGGGTTCGTGAAGAATTTTTATCAGTCTGTAGGCTGTCGTTTTGTTATGTTGACACTCTCCTTTGCCTTAAACAAGGGTTTCAGATTCCTGAGGTTCTATTTAGTAATTACTGACCTTAGAGCTTGAGTTTTGGCATTCTGTTCAGGAAGTTATCTCCTGTGTCAATGTGTTCAAGACTTTCTACCTTTTCTTTCTATCAGATTTAGTGTGTCTGGTATTATGCTGAGGTCTTTAATCCCCTTGCACTTTTGTTTTGTGCAGGATGATAAATATAGATCTATTCGCATTTTTCTATATGTAGACCTCCAGCTAGACCAGCAACATTTGTTGAAGATGATATCTTTTTTCCGTTATATGGTTTTGCCTTCTTTGTCAAAAATCAAGTGTCCATAGGTGTGTGGATCTCTGTGTTGTTTAGGTATCCAGGTGAGTATGGCCTCATAGAATGAGTTTGGTAATGTTCCTTCTGTTTCTGTTTTGTAAAATAGTTTAAAGAAAATTGGTATTAGTTCTTCTTTGAATGTCAGATAGAGTTCTGCACTGAATCCATCTGTCTCTGAGGTTTTTTTTTTTTTTAATTTTTTGGTTGAAAGACTTTTGATAACTCTTTTTATTTCCTTAGGAGATATAGGACTCTCCAATTTGTTTACCTGATCTTGGTTTAATTTTGGCAATTGGTAGCTATCAAGAAAATTGTCCATTGTGATTGGATTTTCAATTTTTTGGCATATATGCATTTGAGATAGAACCATTAGGTCCATTTGATTCATGAGGACTATTAGCTTTATTATTTCTCCATTTCGTTTCTGCCTCAATGATCTATCTATTGATGTAAACATGATGTTGCAGTCTCCTGCTATTAATGTGCGGGGTGCTATGTGTGGTTTAAACTTTAGTAATGTTTCCTTTATGAATAAGGGTACTCCTTCATTTAGGGCATATATGTTCAGAACTGAGACATCCTCTTGGTGTATTTTTCCTTTGATGGAGATGAAGTGTCCTTCCCCATTTCTTTTTATTAGTTTTGGTTGAAAGTCTATTTTATTAGATACTAGAATGGCTACTCCAGTTTTTTTTTGTTGTTGTTGTTGTTGTTTTTGTTTTGTTTTGTTTTGGTCTGTTTGCTTGGAATACCTTTTTCTAGTCCTTTACTCTGAGGCAATGTCTATCTTTATTGCCTTGGTGTATTTCTTGTATACAGAAGAATGATGGGACCTGTATTTGCATCCATTCTGTTAGCCTGTGTCTCTTTATTGAGGAGTTGATGCCATTGATGTTAAGAGATATTACTGACCAGTGGTTATAGGTTCCTATTTTTTTAAGTTGATGGGGGAGAGGGAGAAAGAGAGAGAGAGAGAGAGAGAGAGAGAGAGAGAGAGAGAGAGAGAGAGAGAGAGAG
>OU015743.1:107986971-108011198 GCA_907169655.1 Acomys percivali | reverse complement strand
GTGTGTGTGTGTGTGTGTGTGTGTGTGTGTGTGTGTGCTTCCTTTCTTTTTGTTTTGAGGGAGGTGGGTTTCTTTGTTTTGTTTCCTGGGTAAAGTTACCCTCCTTGGGTTGGAGTTTTCCTTCTAGTATCTTATATAAGGCTGGATTTGTGGTTAGGTACTATTTAAACTTGGTTTTGTCATGGAATGTATTGTTTTCTCTATCTATGCTGATTGGAATTTTTGCTGGGTATTATAGTCTGGGTTGGCATCTGAGGTCTCTTAGTTTCTTTATGGCAACTGTCCTGGTCCCTCTGGTTTTCATAGTCTCTGTTGAGAAGTTGGAGAAATTTTGATAGATTTGCCTTTATATGTGACCTGGTTGTTTTCCTCTTACAACTTTTAATATTCTTTGTTCTGTAACTTGGCGTTTTGATTATTATGTGGTGGGAGAGTTTTCTTTTCTGGTCCAATCTATTTGGAATTCTGTAGGCTTCTTATATATGTATGGGCATTTTTTTTCTTTAGGGTAAAAAAGTTTTATTCTATGATTTTGTTGGAAATATTTTCTGGGCCTTGCAGCTGGGAGTCTTCTTTTCCTTCTATTCCTATTATTCTTAGGTGTGGTCTTTTCATAGTCTCCCAAATTTCTTGGCTGTTAGGCATCTGGAGCTCTTAGATTTAACATTTTATTTGACTGTTACATTGATTTCTTCAGTCATATCTTCTACCCCTGAGATTTTGTCTTCTATTTTATTTTGTTGGTGATGCTTGTGTCTGTAGTTTCTTTCCTCTTCCCTAGGTTTTCCATTTCCAGAAGAGTCATGGATGGTGTTTTTTTCATTGCTTCTATCTCGATTTTTAGTTTTGAATCTTTCTTCATTTCCTTCTCATATTTGATATTAGTTTCATGTCTTTCACTAATTTCTTTAAGTGATTTGTTCAAATTTTTCATCTCTTTCTCTGTATATTCTGGTTCTAATTTGAGTGATTTATTTAATTCATTTAAGGCCTCTATCACTTTCATAACCTTAGATTTGAAATCCTTCTCTTGTGCATTGGGTATGCTAGTGTCTCCAGGGTTTGTTGTGGTGGTGGGATTGCTGGTATCTGTAGGTACCAAATGTTTCTGGGAATTGCTGCTTGTGTTCTTATGCTGACCTCTTCCCATTGTGATGTCTCTGGTGTTATCAGGTTTGGTGGTTTCTGATGGTCAGAGGGTTTGAGGGTAGATTTACATGATGGAGCTCTAGTCTCACACCCTACTCACTTCTTCTGGGTTCACTGTCTCTGTAGGCTCCCTATTTATAAGCCATGTAGGCCAGGCAGCTGGGGAGTAGACAGAAAGTTATCAGAGACGTGCTCTGGTGGGCTCACCTGTTTCCACTGAGCAGAGGGCAATGAATGAGACTTTGGTCCTCTGTCCAGCTCAACTTGCCTCTGATGACTTTACTGTCTCTGTTGACTCCGTGTTTGTAAACCACGTATACCAGGCAACTGGGGAGCAGGCAGAAAGATACTATGCAGATAGCTGCTCCCTTGGTCCTGCTTGCCTTCTAGGGGTGGAGGACAATGAGCGATGCATGTGTTTTTGCAACACAGAGCTCTCTCTGAGCCGGGGAGGTCAGAAACTTCACACCAGCCAGGCCTGTGGCTAGTAATTAGAGCATACACCAGGTGGCTGCTTGGACTTTGGAAATTCTTGGGGATTTGCCAGATGACTTGATGTCAGATCTCCTTATGTTCCAGACTGTGGTGTCTGCTCTTTGCTAGAAGCCACAGATGTTGGTGGTTTTTGGCAGGCCACAGCGCCCTCAGAAGCTACCCGCCAGCCAGGCCTATGGTACTAGACTTTGTAGCATGTGTGCCTGTGCCTGCAGGGACCCAGGGACTTTTCTGTGGATTAGTCAGGTGCCCCAAGGCCGGACCCAACTGTACTCCACACAATTTGGACTCCTCTCAGCTGTGGGTCACCAGTACCGGTCTTTTGTGCTTCTCTGATCGGTCCTTATTTTCTATACAGTCACTACTGTCCTACGGATCAAACAAAGGGTGTGTGCAGTGCAACCATCTTAGATTCCCCCACCCTGGAGAATCTTTTGAAGTTTTTCTGAGAATAACAACAGAGCAAGTGTAATTAAATATTACAAGGGATTGCTTGTTATGTTTTTAGCTAGGAGATTCAAGCCTGCTGTATATCTAAGTGGTTTCACCCTTAAGCTTAAGATGATTCTCATCATGCTATAAAAACTCCAAACAACAGAGATATATAAGAAATAAGTGTTATAGTGTTATAGAGAGCCAAATATGTATGAAACATACTAATGATGAAATTTGAAATAAAATTTAAAAAATCAGAAAATATCCATAAAACACACTAATAATATAATAGAATATTTAACTCACTTATCTTTTCCAAAGAAGATTAGTCGGTTTTAAAATGTAGTTTTTATTTTTTTAACCATATAAAATAATACAGGTTTATCTTATGTTATTCATGTACAACTCACTCTAATATTTCTTCCTCTGACAGACCGGTTGTTATCCAGCTTAGTAAAATGCAGGTACATGATGCGATAATGTGTTTGAACCTTGTAAAATGAACTTTATGTTTTATTCTATTTATTCTATATGCCATTTCTTATAACATATTTAAGCACATTACAGAGGGGAAGACTTCCTACTGAGACACTACGTGAGAGAAACAAGGGAAAATGGGGAAATAGAAGGATCCAGAGGGTCCTAGAAACCTACAAGAAGAACATTATGATGGGCGGATCTGGGCCCAGGGATCCTGCTCAAACTATGGCACCAGCCAAGGACAAGACATGCAGTAAACTTTGAACCTCTACCCAGATATAGCCAATGGAGAGTGGAGTGGAGAGTGAGGACTTACTTTCACAGAAACTCTGGTGTCCCATATTTGACCAGAATATCAGGCTACCAAGAAGAGACTTGATACCCTATGAACATATACAAGGGGAGGAAGTCCCCCCTCAGTCCCCTATGACTATAGGGGAAGGTAGTAAGGGGAAAATGAGAGGGAGGGAGGAATGGGAGGATAAAAGGGATGGAGTAAGAATTGAGATGTAATATGAATAAATTAATAAAATGTATTTTTTACAAAATCATGATGTTTATCACACCAGTAGAAAACAAACTAGAAAATACATTTAAAGAAATGTAGTTTTTTTATTTTATTTATGTATTTATTTTTTTATTTAATTAATTTATTCTTGTTACATCTCAATGGTTATCCCATCCCTTGTATCCTCCCATTCTTCCCTCCCTCCCATTTTCCCCTTACTCCCCTCACCTATGACTGTTCCTGAGAGGGATTACCTCCCCCTGTATATGCTCATAGGGTATCAAGTCTCTTCTCGGTGACCTACTGTCCTTCCTCTAAGTGCCACCAGGTCTCCCCCTCCAGGGAACATGGTCAAATGTGAGGCACCAGAATGCGTGAGAAAGTCCTATCCCACTCTCCACTCAAGTGTGGAGACTGTTCTGACCATTGGCTAGATCTGGGTAGGGGTTTAAAGTTTACCGCCTGTATTGTCCTTGGCTGGTGCCTTAGTTTGAGCGGGACCCCTTGGCCAAAATCTGCCTATCATAATGTTCTACTTGTAGGTTTCTAGGACCCACTGGATCCTTCTACTTTGCTATTCTCCCATGGTTCTCTCATCTAGAGTCCCAATAGGATGTCCTCCCCTCTGTACCAGTTTCCTGGTAAGTGAAGGCTTTCGTGGGAAATGCCCCTTGGGCTAGTATGCAGATATAAGTGAGTATATACCATTTGAGTCTTTCTGCTTCTGGGTTAACTCACTCATTATGATCATTTCTAGCTCAATTCATTTATCCACCAATTTCGGGAATTCCTTGTTTTTAATAGCTGAGTAGTATTCCATAGTGTATATGTACCACAGTTTCTTTATCCATTCTTCTACTGAGGGACATTTAGGCTGTTTCCATGATCTGGCTATTATGAATAAAGCTGCTATGAACATGGTTGAGCAAATTTTCTTGCTGTGTGCTGGCATATCTTCTGGGTATATTCCTAGGAGTGGAATAGCTGGGTCTTGAGGAAGCCCTATTCCCAGTTTTCTGAGATAGCACCAGATAGATTTCCAAAGTGGCTGTACTAGTTTGCATTCCCACCAGCAATGAAGGAGTGTTCCTCTCTCTCCACATCCTCGCCAGCATGTGGTGTCGCTTGAGTTTTTGCTCTTAGCCATTCTGATGGGTGTAAGTTGGAATCTCAGAGTTGTTTTGATTTGCATTTCCCTGATGACTAAGGAGGTTGAGCATTTCTTTAAGTGTTTCTCAGCCATTTGATATTCCTCTGCTGAGAATTCTCTGTTTAGTTCCAAGCCCCATTTCTCAATTGGGTTATTTGGTTTGGTGGTGTTTAATTTCTTGAGTTCTTTATATATTTTGGATATTAGACCTTTGTCAGATGTAGGGTTGGTGAAGATCTTTTCCCAGTCTGTAGGCTGTCGCTTTGTTCTCTTGACAGTGTCTCCAGCCTTACAGAAGCTTCTCAGCCTCATGAGGTCCCATTTATTAATTGTTGACATTAAGGCCTGGGCTGTTGGTGTTCTGTTCAGGAAGTTGTCTCCTGTGCCACTATGTTCCAGGATCTTCCCCACTTTTTCTTCTAAGTGACTTAGTGACTCTGGTTTTATGTTGAGGTCTTTAATCCACTTGGATTTGAGTTTTGTGCAAGGTGACAAATATGGGTCCAGTTGCATTTTTTCACACATAGACATCCAGTTAGACCAGCACCATTTGTTGAAGATGCTATCCTTTTTCCATTGAATGGATTTGGCTTCTTTGTCAAAAATCAAGTGACCATATGTATGTGGATTCATATCTGGGTCTTCAATTCGATTCCACTTATCAA
This sequence comes from Acomys percivali, assembly GCA_907169655.1. Lineage (NCBI taxonomy): Eukaryota > Metazoa > Chordata > Mammalia > Rodentia > Muridae > Acomys > Acomys percivali. Next base: position 108,006,316 of record OU015743.1, on the reverse strand, counting down.
CAGCCTGTTGCTGTGCCAGTACCATGCTGTTTTAATTACTATTGCTTTATAGTACAATTTGAGATCAGGTATGGAGATTCCTCCTCAGCACCTTTTATTGTACAAGATCGTTTTTGCTATTCTGGGTTTTTTGTTTTTCCATATGAAGTTCAGAATTGAACTTTCAATGTCTTTAAAAAATTGTGTAGGTATTTTGATAGGGATTGCATTGATTCTGTAGATTGCTTTTGGTAGGATGGCCATTTTTACTATGTTAATTCTCCCGATCCATGAGCAAGGAAGATCCTTCCATCTTCTCATGTCATCTTCAATCTCCTTCTTCAGAGTTTTGAAAATTTTTTCAAACAAGTCCTTCACTTGCTTAGTTAGAGTAACTCCTAGATATTTTATATTGCTTGTGGCTAACGTCTTAGGCTGAAAATGTAGTTTTTAAATCATAAGAAATTAGATAACAATCCTAACCATGCTAATAGCAGCTGTACCAACCTCTTGGATATTTTTTATCTATAACTTAGTTTGTTAACAAAATAGAACAATGAAAAATGGCTTTCAGTTTTGTTTAAAATATTAAACAAAAATGCCAAGCTCAGGTATGGGGATGTTAAAGGGTTTTAAATAGTTTTTTTTTTTTTTTTAATTTCTGTCTTGCTTTAAATCTCCAGCTACTTCCTTGAAGTTTCAAGTTCAAAAGTGATTGATAGAGTTGTGTGTGCAGTGGGACTTCTAAGCTTCTGAGAAAATGCAAAGACTGATACTTAAGGACTGGCCCTTAGCCAATTAGATAGTTAATAGAAAAAAATAAATTTAAATTATATTGTTTCTCTGTCTCTGTGTCTTTGTCTCTCTGTTTCTGTCTTTGTATCTGTCTCTATCTCTCTTTCTTTCTCTCTGATACAACTAGAAAATGGCCATGTTAAATGTGTAAACCAGAAAAAGAACCCGATAACAAATCAAATCAGCTAACATATCCTAAAACTGATGAATGATAATGAATATGTGGTACAGACACACTATGGAATACTATACAACTATAAAGAAAATGAATTCATGAAGTTTTCATATAAGTAGATGGAGCTGGAAAAGGCTATACTGAGTGAGGTAACGTAGATGTAGAAAGACAAAACATCTCACATTCTATCCAGTTGGAGGCCCCCAGCTACATTATATCTTTTGATGTGAGTACATGTAGCCTGTAGTACCTACAGAAACTAGCAAAATAAAATGTAAAGATTATTAGAATAGGGAGACTGGGAATCCATGAAGAGAGGAACAGCAGGGTACACACAATCTGAACAGGATAATGGAAAAAGAAGGACACTTTATAGATGGGGAGAAAATTAAAGAAGAAGGAGAGAGGAAAGCAAAGGGGAATATAGATGATCTACTCGGGGAAGCGGGAAAACATGGGCTCTTCACAGAAGGGGAGTAGGGATAAATACACGAGAAGGAGGGTGTTAAGAAAAAGAATATCAATGACTCAAGGAAAAAAATACAGGGGATTCTATTTTATATTTTCCTTTTAAAATACCCTATAACACATGAAACTCCTTGTATAAATACACACAGATCATTTTAATGCACCTTTTTCTACTGGTGCACTCTCTAAGAGCCAAAGAACACCTAACAAGCCCCCAATATCAGAAATGATAAATGCCTTTTTGAGCTTTTATCCAGTGCTAAGAGACTCCAAAAATATACAGAGTATTGCAGAAATGGAATTATACACAGCTATGAAGAAAAATAAAAGCATCAAAATTTCAAGCAAATGACTGGAACTGGAAAAATTATATTCAGTGAAAAAAAACTATAATTTCCTAAAGATAAGTGTTGGATGTTCTTTCTCATGCAGATTCTAGCTTTAAATCCTTATATTTGTGTGTAGACTTTGAATCACCTATTGAGGCCAACAAGCTAGGACATAGCTGTTCAGAGGAAGATATTTATTTTTTTATTAAATTAATTTTTAATTTTTACATATACATTTATATTATTACACACATATATAATAAACTACCTACAGCAAGAAGAACCATGAAGCAATCAGGAATTATATAAGTGTTACATTCATAGTGTTTCGGCTACTTGTGTTTGGCAGTCTTGAAGAAAACATCTTTCCTACCTTGGTGTATCTAAAATTCTGAATGTAAATCAATATCTATCATATCCCATCATTATCAACTTAAAACATCTATGTAGTCCTAAAAAGATCCTAACCCCTAAACAACTAAGCTTAATTATAAAATTAAACTATCCGGTTTTGAACCCCATCAAAGACTTGAGGAGGAGTAAAATTAATTACCTGAGTATACAGAGAGTGCAGGAGTAGAATGGGTTGGGAGTAGGACAGAGGGCTGTGATTGGTGTAACTAATGTAAAGGCTTTTGAAAAGGTAATGTGGAAATGAGTTACTTCATAAGGTTCCTAAATCATATCTATAAATGGATTTAATTGCATTTGTCTACAAGAGACAAATAATGTTTCTTTCAGGAACCATAGGTTATCAAACAAGATGCCCACTCTCAAGGGTGAGCTATCTCTCTCATGTTTGTTAGCAGAGTTTCAGAGACATTGAAACAATACAGCCTTTCTTCATTGCCCTATGTTTTCCTCTGCGTTCTGGAAGTTACCTTTTATTCTTAAGACATCACACCTAGGTCACAAAGCATGGAGATATCAAGGTATCGCTTCATCCTTGCTGACACATTTTTTAAATTAATTATAACTGAAAGAAATTACGCCACTGCTCCCTTTTCTTTTCTTCTCTCAGTCCCTCTTAGGTACCATCTCTTGATCTCTTCCCAATCTCCCTCTCCCTGTTCCTTCAAGAACCAAAATGAAACCACTCTTCTTTCCTTAAAAAATGAAAAAATAGAAGTTCAAAAATCATTCTCGATAACACAGAATATTCCAGGAGAGCCTGTGCTACATGAGATCTGGATCAAGAATAAAATAATAAACTAAAATAACTTTTTACCAATCTATGCATGTTATATATAGAATAAGGTAATTGTTCTGTAATTGGGAAGCTACTTTTTCTTCATTAGAGGCATGTCTGTACTTAATATGACAGTTTTGAAGGCTGCCCCAGCAATACACTAGCCTTTTATAAAATTCACTGTAGCAGATTGATTCAATTGCTGTTTGTTTCTCTTATTATGATTATGTTGATGATGATGATTTTCAGCTTAATTATTTAATTATCCATTTTTATGGGGTAAGGTCTCATGTAGTCTCAAATGACCTTAAGCTGATCTTCCTCCATGTCAGTTTCATAAACACTGAGATGACAGACATAGACCACTGTGCCTCACTGGCTTCATTATCTTTTGAGTGAATTTTATGTTTGAAATATTTCATCTAGCCCACACTCTCTGTGAATGCAAATATAGATTTGTTGAATCTCAGCTCCTAAAATTCTAAGAATTCACCACAATTTTATACTTCAAGAATAATATATTGCTGATTAGAAGCAAACAGAGGGTTCTTAACATCCAAGTTCATGAAATACCTATTCTTACCAACAGAACTTCTTCATACACTCTAGCAGCTGATTGTGAAAAAATCATTTCCCAGCTCTGCGTACCCTTACAGGCTCAGGACCATGAGACTCCCGCCTACAACTGCCACTCTCTGTGAGACATGGTTCAGGGTAATACATAAATGATTAAAGCACAAGCATCTTGCAGTTTTAAGTGAAATGCACCTGGGCAGGCAAGAATAGATCTCTTCAGGGAAAATTCCAGAAAGTGTGACACTGGCCTTATTTTCTCATGCTGAGCGCTGGAATCATGACGCTCGTCAGATAGAGTCAACTCTGATTATAGAGGTTAGAAGGTTCTTGTTTGTTTGTGTGAACATTTGTCATTTTCCTTAGGGCTTTGTAAAGATGACAAAATGATTTGTTGACAAGGAACAAGCACACACTTTGTAGTGACAACTATTTTTACTGCTCCTATAGGTATACCTGCAGACAACAAGCTGTAGAGGATACACGTGGCTTCTGGTGTTAGTGTCTCTTCTCTCTCAAATAAGCAACAGATAATACTCTTAGCCACAGCTCTTAGAGGGACAAAAAGCGCCCTTCATTTCATCTCCTCTGACCCATGGCTCTTGCCATCAACCCTGGCACTTACTACAGTACTGAGTCAGGACCTTGAAGGGACATAGTCACGGATTTGTTTTGATGCCCTTCTCCTGCTATGATTAAAACACTATAGAAATCTAAATGTAAATGAAACATATTCCTAAAACTCTGACATGATTTCTCACATTTCCTAATTACTATGACAGCTCTGCTGAGGCATAATTAATATATCATCAAATGCCCCACTGAAAGCACACAACTGAGTGCTTTATTTATTTATTTATGTTGTAAATTAGTGGAGTTATAGAAACTATGCCCATAATCCAGTTGTATGTCATTCCATCTCCTCCTGAAGGTCTTTCGGCCTTTGCAATCCACCCCTTTCGTCCTTCCTCATCTCTGGTCCCAATCACTGATGATTTGCATTTTTATTGATTTTCCAGTTCCAGAATATGATACAGATAGAGGTTTGCGATATATAACTCATTGTATCCGTGAGTGGAATTTTTCCTTTGTAATTTAGATGATCATTAGTGAACAGAAAGCTGTAAAAAAATTGTTCAGGGAAGATTAAGTCACCCTTTATTTCTTTACTAATGGTGACATGTGTATACTTCCACAACCAGATACTTGTGTTAGAATATTGTGGGTATGTGGTTCTGTGCTATTGTAGGGAATATAGTATAAAGTATGGGTAATTTTATCACATGTATAAGTTTTAGTGTCTTAAGAATAGTACATGTGAAATAAGGCAACATATTTGTTTGTTTTAACTTATGTACCCTGCACTGCAATCTGTATCGTGAATTGATAGTAAGTGAGAACAGGTGATGCCCTGTCCATCCAAATAAGAAACACCTTGCTACATCTCGGAGATAGAAGTGAATGCCTTGATTTTAAAGCATTTTTGTCGCAGCCTGTCTTGGAGAAAATGTCTTTGGTGTACAATTCTCCTTCCCATGCAATATACAGCCAGACTGAGGAAAGTAAACCATAAAACCTGATAAATGTTGTGATAATAGCCCTGCAAGCTGGCTTGTGCTTAGATGTTATACTTCATATAATGGAACATTTCAGCTCTTCAAGGGAGGTACCTAGACCGTGCCAATTGGCCACAGATGACAGCAAATAGGATTTTGTTGATACCTGCAAACAGAGAAGTCATATAAAGTCACAAGAGTAAATCCTCCCATTCTATTTTCATGGAGGGGGTGACATGATTATTTCTTTGTAGGGAGACTTGGTAGATGATTCGGTATTACATTACAAGCTCACATTGTTCCCTAGCTAATTAGCATTCTTACCTACCAGCTTAAGTGAAGTACAGACAGTGTTCTCTATTATGCTTTGAGTGTGCCCTGTGACACTCATTTAGAAATTTAACTTCTCTTCAATAGGTTCCAGTGTCTATTCTATTTGTCCTTCTGAATGAGAATTAAGCGTCCTCCCTAGGGTCCTCCTGGTTACTTAGCTTCTTTAGGTCTGTGGATTGTAATATGGTTATCCTGTATTATATGGATAATATCTGCTTATAAGTGATCATTGGCATGCTTGTCCTTCTGGGTCTGGGTTACCAGGATTATCTTTTCCACCTCCATCCATTTGCCTGCAAATTTCAGAGGGAATAAGACAGAGTATACCATAGGGGTCCTCTGAAAGACTCCACCCAGCAGGGCATTGAAGAAAAAGCTGAGTGTCACAGTCAAACTTTGGGCAGAAGGCAAGGAGTCTAATGGAGGGTAAAGGAATAGAAAGACCTGGAAGGCACAGAGGCTCCACAAGAAGACCAACAAAGCCAGCAAATCTTGGCCCAGGGGGGTGGGGTCAGTGTTGACTGATGCAACAAACAAGGACCATATATGGAGAGAACCTAGGCTTTTCGCTCAGGTGTAGCCAATAGACAGCTTGGTGTACATGGAGTCCCCTAGTAAGGGGAACAGGGGCTGTACCCCCCATGGACTCTGATACCTGATCTTTGATCACTTTCCCCTGGAGGGGTGCCTTACCAGACCACAGAGAAAAAGGAAGTAGGTCTTCCTGATGAGACTTGGTAGGCTGGGGTCAGCTGAAAGGGGAGACTTTCTCTTCCTCTGTGAGGACTAGGGGAGGGGCACAGGGGGAAAGAGGGAGGGAGGGTGGGACCTGGAGGAGATGAGATAGGGGACTATGATTGGGATGTAAAGTTAATACATTTTAAAAAGTGAATTTAAATTAAAAAATATTTAATTTCAAATATAAAAGAATGTAGAGATGAGACCTTAAAGAGGTGACTGGAATATATTTAGGCACTGATTGCAGAAGAAAGTTCTTGGTCATAGCATGGGCTCAGCACGTCTTTTCCTTTGGCGCTGAGTGTTCTTCATTTTTCACTTTCCCATGCAGCAGCTCTGCCCTGGCAAAACTCAGACATCATGCTTTTGAGCTTCCTGCCCTGATGAACTGTATGACCTAAATTTGTTTTTTGTAGATCGTTCCAGCTCAGATATTCTTCTATATGCATAAAAATTCATTTGCACCCACCTCATAGTCTCTTTCATTTTCCTCTTTTTGGAATATGAGTAACTGAAATACTACTTCTTAGTTCTTAATGAGTTGAGAACCACATTCAATCCTATGATAATTTTCGGATATTTGACTTTTTTTTTTTTTTTTTTTTACTACCCAGTCTAACATATGGACAAAAATAAAGAGCACTTATCACTAATTTCTTGATTTCTGTAATCTCTTTTTTATGGTGTGGAATAGATACAGATAGAGACACAGAGAGATGGGGAGAGATTCTCCATATTAAATCTAAGCATATGACTACACACGCACAAACATGCATACAGTTACAGCCTGTACTCTGTAGATTAGTAAGAAGTACTTCTCACCGGCTCTGTCTTTATCTAATCATGTGATTTGATTTTCCATGTATTAGAATTTTATCTTTATTATCAGGTTGCTTTCTAAGCATAGAGTTTGCTAACATTATTTCTTTTAGCAGTTCAGTAGAGTCGTCAATATATAATTCAGTGCTTAACTTGTCAGAATTCAGAGTTCTGTTAAGTCTACTGTTTGAGCCCACATGTGCCTCCCTCGTTTTGGAATCTCTTCCTTGTGAAGCTTGGCTTTCATGTGCATACACGCTTCACACGTAGCCTTAAGCACTGAGACTTACTGCAGAAATCTTTACTGTCTTGAATAGATTCTTAAAAGTTTTACATATGATAATGTGAATCAGCACTCCTAGGAATGCCTAATCAACTGTTTCCCTTTCTCTTTGTGGTCACTGGTACTTGGGATAATATTTTGAGCTTTGCTATCTCAAACTTTATCTTCATCGAAAACATATTTTGTGCCCTTCTTTAACTCCTGGCTTCAGAGATCATCACCCATGTAGCCTTCTCTTGACATCACTTCTGGTTTCTGCTGTTTTGCCAACACTCAGCTCCTTCTCCATTTGGCATTTGCCAAGGACAATGTTGGACCAGCTAGCTCTGAGTTGGTGTTGTGAACACCCGTGTCCCAGCATTCCTACAGCACTTCCAGCTAACTTTTCTCCTGTACTTTCAATTCTCTGCTTTACTTTCCGCAGTTCACATTTTCATTCGAACCATAAGAAGGATGCCATTAACAAGCTTTTTGTGCCTGACCAATCTCAGCGTTCCTCAGTGCTGCACTTTGTGCTTTATTTTCACTGGAATACGTCAACCGGTGCAGCTGTGACCTTCTTTTATTTTGACTAAACTTTTGAAATGAACTTTGCATACAGGTGCTACTATCCTCAAACTTCGTTATATGAAGTACTCTTTGTTTTATATCAAGTATTTTCTTCTGCTATTTTTTCTTTCTTAATTAGTTTTGATAGAGCTAGTTTCAAATTTTAATGGCTATTCATATTAATGGTGTAAAGTAATCCCTTGAGTTTTGAAAATCCGACTGCAATAGATAATTATAGACTACCTTTTAAGTTTCAGACAATCCGGTTAATGACATAGTTGGTTATTTGGTTATTAAATTCATATGTTGAGGATAGTAAATTACATCTTTTTTTTTCAAGACAATGAATTACAAGTCAGGGATGAACAAGTACAGGTACATGTTGTGGGAGGGTAATTTACCACCCCAGTGGGAATCACTATTGTTTGACTGTATTAAGTGGAATAGTGCTATGTTCTTTGGAAAATCCTTAATGTCATCTTTTAAATTTTCCTATGCAAATAACCTTTTACTGAATTCATTAAGATAGATTATTAAGATGAATTATAAAGTGTGTATTTTGGATCCCATAAAACAGATTGTCTATTACAGCATGAAATTGGTCATATCAAAATAAATACTTGCCCTTACAAGCAACTATTTGAATAAAGCACGCCATGAGTAGATTTGCCAGTAAGTCACTATTATTTCTGTCACACAACGTGACATAAAGAAATCTTCAACTGTGTTTCAGTTTAAGATAACCTTCTCAAAGCCTATCACAAAATAAAGGCACTTTGGGTAACTTTGGCTTTGGGTCTTTGTCTGCCATTTACTCTTTGTATATGATGCCCATGTTCTTCAGTGATAGAATTGTGATTTTCTCATTTGACATGCACCATCTCACATGCTGCTGCAAGTAATTACAGAGCCCAACTGCTGAAGTCCCTTGACCCCTTATTAGAATGTACATTTCCTTCTACCCATCCGTCACCAAGTGTTCACTACCTGTGGAGCCTTGATGAAACAGCTCAGCTCTGCATGTCAAATGGTCACTTCAGTCCAATTACATTCTCATCGCATGACATTTTGGACTGTTGATGGAGACGTGAGGAAGCAGTATTGCCATTACCGAGCTTTCTGGCATAGAAAAAGGATAACTATTCCGAAGTTGGGCTGCACAGCTCTTGTATCTTTAAAAAAAATAAACATTAGGTGGTGCAATATTTTCCCATCTCAAACAATGTGATAAATAATATTTTTACCAGATTCCTTAATATAGTCACTCCATGAACTGAGAAACTGAAGTTTTATTATTGACTTCTCAACAGGACTCAGCCCCACCAGGCTACTTCACTGATTAAATTCTTGATTAATCACCTGTTAACATGTCAGATTTTATTCGCTGTGGCAAGGGCACTAGTCATGAAAAACAGGTGAGAAAATGGTAAAGAAAATACCATTTGTAGCTAATCAGACTCATAACTAGCTCTTTTCCCATGGTTTGAACTATTTGTTTTTATCAAATGCTTCTTTGCCTCAATAATTCCACAAACGCTATGGAGTGAAGAGTGACTTTTCTCATTTACATTCAGTACAAGCACCCATATTTCTCTTTTTCTTTTCCTTGTGTCATACTATCAAGCAGTGCAAGAGCACACAATGTGGGAAGCAATGTCGTAGACGAAATAGGCTTATCCAAGTGATTGCTGCATATCAAGTTTTACTTAAGATTCACTCAGGCTCAACAGGGCTCATATCGAGAAAGCGTTTGTGGTTCTTCTCCATAGAGGGAAAATACCACTTACTTGTGAACGAGCATGTTAATGAAAATCCTGGGGTGATAAGACAGTGACTCATCAGGTTCACCAGCGACTAGAGCATGAGAATCTTCATGACATCAGATTCTCACCATATGCCTCAAACTGCCTTTCAGTATCTTAATCCTGGGTTTTACATCTTCCCCATCAAAACACATGCATATTTATTTAATGAGACATTAGTGCCAAATGTCAACTTTTTTCTTTTTTCTTTTCTTTTCATTTAATTGATTTATTCAGATTACATCTCAATTGTTATCCCCTCACGTGTATCCTCCCGTTCCTACCTCCCTTCCTCTTTCACCCTATTCCCTTCCCCTAGGGCTGTGACAGAAGGGGACTTCCTCCCCCACCCTATGGTCACAGCCTATCAAGCCTCATCCTGGTAGCCAGCTCATCTTTTCTCTGAGTGCCATTAGGCCTCCCCACCAAGGGGAAGTGGTCAAACATGGGGCACCAGAGTTCATGGCAGAGTCAGTGTCCATTCTTTACACAACTATGGAAAATTTCCTGTCCATTGACTCTATCTGAATTGGGGTTCAATGCTTAGTGCATGTACTGTCCTTGGTTGGTGCAGTAGTTTGAGCAGAACCCCTGGATCCAGATCTGCCCATCATGATGTTCTTCTTGTAAGTTTCTAGGATCCTCTGGAACCTTCTATTTCCCTAGTCTTCCATACTTTGCTCACCTAGAGTCCCAATAGAAAGTCCCTGCCTCTATCCCAATCTCCTGGCAAGTGAAGACTTTCATGGGACAACCTGGGCTAGTGTCCAATTATAAATGAGTATATACCAATATGAATCTTTCTGGGTCTGGGTTAACTCACTCAGTATAATCATTTTTAGGTCCATCCATTTTCCCACAAATTTCAGGATTTCCTTGTTTTTAATAGCTGAGTAATATTCCATAGTGTAAATGTACCACAGTTTCTTTATTCATTCTTCGACTGAGCCAGTTTCTGGCTATTATGAATAAGGCTGCTATGAACATGGTTTAGCATATCTCCTTATTGTGTGCTGGAGCATATTTTGGGTATATTCCAAGGAGTGGAATAGCTGGGTCTTGAGGTAGCCCTATTCCCAGTTTTCTGAGAAAGTACCAGATTGATTTCCAAAGTGGTTGTACAAATTTGTACTACCACCAGCAATGAAAGAGTGTTCCTCTTTCTCCACATCCTCACCAGCATGTGCTGTTGTTTGAGTTTTTTATCTTAGACATTCTGGTGGGTGTAAGATGGAATCTCAGGGTTTTGATTTGCATTTTTCTGATAACTAAGGTTGTTGAGCTTTTAGTTGTTTCTTGGTCATTCGATATTCCTCTGTTGAGAATTCTCTGTTTAATTCTGAGCCTCATTTGTTAATTGGGTTATTTGGTTTTGTGGTGTTTAATTTTCTGAGCTCTTTATATATATTTTAGGTATGAGACTTTTCTCAGATGTAGGGTTGGTGAAGATCTTTACCCAATCCGTAGGCTGTTGCTTTGTTCTGATGAGAGCGTCGTCTGCCTTACGGAAGTTTGTCAGTCTCACTAGGTCTCATTTCTTAATTGTTGACCTTAAGGCCTGGGCTGTTGGAGTTCTGTTCAGGAAGTTGTCTCCTGTGCCTATGAGTCCCAGGTTCTTCCCCACCTTTTCTTCTAACAGACTTAGTGTCTCTGGTTTTGTGTTCAGCATTTGACAGAATCCAACACCATTCATATTTAAAGTATTGGAGAAATCAGGGATACAACGCACATACATAACCATAATAAAGGCTATATACAGAAAGCCAATAGCCAAAATCAAATTAAGTGGAGAGGTACTCAAGGAAATTCTTCTAAAATCAAGGACCAGGCAAGGCTTCCCATTTTCCCCATATATCTTCAATATAGTTCTTGAAGTTCTAGCTAGAGCAATAAGGCAACAAAAGGAAATCAAATGGATCCAAATGGGAAATGAGGAACTCAAATTATCCCTATTTGCAGATGATTTGATAGTGTACATAAGTGACCCTCAAAATTCCACCAGAGAACTCCTACATCTGATAGACACCTTCAGCAAATGGCTGGATACAAAATTAATTCAAAGAAGTCAGTAGCCTTCCTATATACAAATGACAATCATGCAGAGAAAGAAATTAGGGGAACCCTTCATGATAGCCTCAAGCAATATAAAATATCTAAGAGTTACTCTAACCAAGCAAGAGAAAGACTTGTTTGAAAAAAACTTCAAATCTCTGAAGGAGATTGAAGATGATATCAGAAGATGGAAATATTTCTCTTGTTCATGTATCAGGAGAATTAACATAGTAAAAATGGCCATGTTATCAAAAGCAATTTACAAATTTAATGCAATCCCTATCAAAATACCTACAGAATTTTTAAAGACATTGAAAGATCAGTCTCAACTTCATATGGAAAAACAATAAGCCCAAAATAGCTAAAACTATCCTGTACAATAAAAGATCCTCCAGAGGAATCTCCATACCTGATCTCAAGCTGTACTATAGAGCAACTAATTAAAACAGCATGGTACTGACATAGCAATAGGATGGTTCATCAATGTAATCGAATTGAAAACCCAAATATAAATTCAGACACCTATGCATACTCTATTTTTGACAAAGAATATGGTGTATTGTATTTGACATACAATATGGTGTATTCAATGGAAAAAGGATAGCATCTTCAACAAATGGTCCTGGTCTAACTGGATGTCTACATGTAGAAGAATGCAAGTTGACCAGTATTTATCACCACGCATAAAACTCAAGTCCAAGGCATTAAAGAAATCAACAACTTTTTCAACATAGCACTTTTAATTCATTATTTGGGGCATTTCATACAATGCAGCCAATCACACTCAATCCCCATCCTTCTAGATTCACCCTCCCAGCCTTGTGCCCTTCCAAATACAGCAAATCCAACTTTTGCTCCCTATATAGTCATTGTACCATAGTCAAACACACAGTCCTTTTGAAATAACTGAGTCTTTTCTCATTCCCCTGACAGAAGTCATTAACTATGAAGAGCTGCATATCAGCAACTTTGACATAATTTTAAAGAACTCTCTTCAATGATTTTCTTTCTAGAGTCTTTTGGTGGTGGGCAGCTATTGAAGAAGCCATCAATATCTCTCATTCTCAATTTTGAGCCTGCAGTCATCAATACCAACACTACTCATTTAAAATATCAATGCATAGATGCAGACTACATCAGTTATAGTGCTGGGTTATAGTATTATAGATGATAGTCAATCGCAGAAGCACACACTCTTGATAGCTCCATTCTGGTCATGTTGTTAGCATCATGCCAAGTATTTTTGCTAAGGTTGGTGTTCTAACTCTGATTTTGGCTTTTAATTTCTCAAGCATATAAAGTGTACTTGCACAAACTCATTCTATATCATCCTTACAAATACGCCCCAAAAGCAGGTGAAGATAAGGGTAGAAGGAAAGATTTCTTTAAATTTAAGTCCATTTCATGAGCAATCAGGAGAGTTTGTGAACAGAAGAAAAGACTAAGAGGGTGTATGTTCAAATCATTGCAAGCCCAGGGATTAGAGGAGATATAGATTTGCTATCACAGTGCACCAATGGGCAAGGTAACAGGTGCTTTCTGCCTCCAATATTGTAATGTTACCTAAGGTGCCTGGTCAGTTGACAATAGATACATCTTGTTTTCCCACCCTTAGTCCATTCCAAGAGATGGACTTCAAGCATCATGAGATCACCAACACAATGTGTCTGACTCAGCGTGTAGACTTAACTTAGATTTTAGATAAATCCTACAAATGGACTTTTGTTAAAGAGGGCCTCACATACCAAAACAATAGTTTCTACATGCACATGGTTCTGGACAATTCTAAAGTAGTTACTAGATCAAGCCAATTGAAAAAAAAATAACTTTATGTTCTGGTTAAGTCTTTTACATCAAAGCAGTCATTATTCAATAGTTTCACTATAAACAGAGGTCACTCAATTTCTCAAAGGATTAATGGAATTATTCTATGTTGTTATCACAAGTGAAGAAAGAAAGGACAAAACCACATTAGTAAAAGACAGGTGAAGAGACAAAACAGAAGATTTTGCTATGGAATTTTCTGGGTGATAAGCCAAGCAAGTCAGAATGGAATTGCAGAAGAACAAGGGTCCTTCCAGTTGAGGTTTCAAACAAGTGTGATTTGTTCTCTGGTTTTCTAGGAGCTATTTGCTTGAGATTGGTTCATGTAGTTGTTTATTATTCAGGTAATGCAGAAATCAGTGAGAATTTCAAAGTGTTATGCTAATTCTGAAGTTAGTGAAGAGAGAAACAAATATGGTTTTTGGAGACACATTTACTAGTCAGCTCAAAACAAAACAGGAACTAAAGAGCACATATTTGGCCAAGTAAAAGATTACAATTATTTATTGCTCAACTGGGGATCCTCTGGCTTAGTGAAGCAATTTGCCTGCTGGTTAGAAAGGCCAATTGAAGAAGGACTATTAGTCTATATTGGATTTCCTTTGTTGAATGCCCCTTTAACCTATTCAGTATTGTTAGTTGTATCTAGAGTTAAGATTATAATTCACATAAAACATGCTCTATATTTTGAATAACATAAAAGAGATAAGAACTTCAGAGAAATGTCATGCACTAGCTTTGTGTATGAGACTGAAAACTGTAACAAGAGGGAAAGTTTGGTCTGCACTGTTCTTGCAACTACCACAATGAGTCCTCTTGATGGAACCTAATATTAGAAGCTCATTTATGATTTTTAATGTCTGCCTGTTCGAATAGGTATTCTATAATATAAGACAAGTTAGTAGGGAAAAATCTTTGGAAGATGTTGATCCTATGACACAATCTCTAAAACTTTTCATTTTTTGACATAAAAATTTGTAGTAGAAGAAATGTGCTAGTGAACTCTGTTCTGAAACTTAGACAAAATGATTTATTAATGAACACTCAGTAGTATATCGAACTGACTGAAGACTATTACTCAAGCTGGTTGATCAGGAGTTGACACTGTATCCACTGTACAGCCAGGGAGTGCTGCCTTTCAGTTGCTGTCTGAAAGCAACAACTTGGAAGGCCATCTGATGAAAGCAGTGTCATCAGTGTGGCCAGCCATTGGCTGTGGTCTCTGGACAGCCCAATTTGCAAAGTGCAAAAAATTACTTAGCAAAATATGTATTTACATTCTTAGTTTTTTAAAGAAAGGAACATGAGTTAGAAATAGGGTAAATTTTAGGTTCATCATGTGCTGGTCAAAGACATAAAATGTCAGATCAAGAAGCAACTAAAGATACATCATTTTAAAACTGAACAAAAGAAATGGGATTCTGATTGGTGCTTGGGATGGATGTTACTAGTATTTGATGTAGAAGCATGATAGACAGGAGAGAGGAACTTGGTCTGATGTTGCAGATTTTAGTTGTTTGCTTTCTGAATTGTTAGACCAATTAAATGATTCTAATGGAGATGCCCTCCTTAATGTAACACTACATTTAGTGGGTTACAGCATTTGACATTATTTTGCAAATGAAATATTTTAAGCTTCCACACAAACACATTTCCAGAGCATTCTGATGACCTATTTATGCATTGAGCTAAATAACACTGACACCAAGCGATAGATATAGATGATATTATAACATTAGAACTTTAGGTTGACTAAAGTGATTAAGACTGTTGATAAAGCTGGAAGGGCGCCATTAAGAGATTCCTTGATTGAATTCTGTTAGATACACAGGCATATAAGAATACAGGCATACAGGCACAGCACAGTCCATAGTACACTATGATGATTTCATGTGGTAAAGCCATGGTATGAGTCAACATACTCATCAGAATGGACACTGATGCTACTGTCCTATTCATTTCCATATTAAGTTCAAAGTGCAAAGCAAAACAAAACCAACCAACCAAACAAACAAATGAAAAACCCAAAACCAAAAAACAAACCACTTTCCTGGTCTTTCCCGGGCAGAGAAACTGCCACAGTTCCTCTTGAAACCAGAACATGATCCAACTGTATTCAGGTCAATTATATGCTCATATGTCTGTGGTTCAGGAAATCTCTAAATGACATATCTAATTTAAGAGATGTGGAAATTGAAAAAAAATCCTGTAGAGATCATGTTGGCTCTTGGATCACCTTATGTTCTGGCCTGTTCACTGTCTCAAGCCTGAGAACAAGGAAATCATCCCCAAGACATAATACAGTATAATGACATTTCATTAAGTCTTAGTGTTCTGTAGCTGTAGAGAGACACTATGACCAAGGCAACATTTTTAACTGGGCCATGCTTACAGTTTCAGAGGGTTAGTCCATTGTCATCATAGTGGAGAATATGGCTGCCACAGGTAGACAATGTGCTGCATAAATAGCAGAGAGGTTTCCATTATAATCTTAAAATGTGCAGAGAGAGAGAGAGAGAGAGAGAGAGAGAGAGAGAGAGAGAGAGAGAGAGAGAGAGAGAGAGAGAGAGACACGGATGGACAGACGGACGGACGGACGGACAGACAGACAGACAGACAGACAGACAGACAGACAGACAGATTTTGGGCTTCTATGGATTTTGAGCCCTCAAAGCCCAACCTTCCTCTATAGGGCCCTCTTTATACTCCTTTTAATCCTTTCAGATAGTGCCACTCTCTGGTAATTAAGCATTCAAATGTGTGATCTATGGAGGACCTCCTCATTCAAACCATCACAAGTATGATTGCTTTCTTTGGGTAAAACCACAGCATTTTATGTCTCCATTTAGATTAACCAATGGCTCAGTGGGTAAAGGCATCTGTAAATATACACTAGAACTTGAGTTTGAGTCCCAGTATTGACGAGGTAGGAGAAACACCAGCCCTGCAGGTTGTCTTCTGACCTTCACCTACGCACAAGTAGAATGAGTAAGAAATGTAAAACAGCTACATCTTTTTAGCGAGCCTAGGTCCAGTTCATGCACGTTTCTTGACTGCTGCTTCATTCTCCACAATGCCCTCTGGGCTCTGGTTAGTTGGCTCTGGTGGTCTTCCTGTGGAGCTCCTGTCACCTCCAGGTTCTTTTCTCCTTGCCCCTATTTTCCCAAAAGACTCCCTATGCATCACCCGATGTTTGGCTGTGAGTCTCGGTATGTTTCGAAGCACTGAAAGCAGGGGTTGTCTCTGACAGGGATTCTGTCTGTTGTCAACATTTGGATCACTTCCAAGAAGAGGACATGTCAGTCCTGGTGTGACTTGATGAACTGGGGTGGGTGGGGAAGAGGGCTCCCCTCTTCTGAGGAATGGGGGAGCGAGGAGAGGGAAAAGGGAGGGAGATTGGGACTGGGAGGTGAGGAGAAATAGTGCTATGTCCAGGATGTAAAGAGAATATACATATATACACATATGTATTTATAGGTTTGTATATATGTATATGAAGTATAAAAACAGAAAAGAGTTAGTACTTTACTAAAACATGGAAGTTGGCTTTTGTTAATGCCTTATTGGAAGTAGTCCAACAAATTCAGTAGTAGAGGAAAACTAACAAAGCAAACAATAAAAAACTGATGTTTCATTAGCCTAAAACAAACTTCTCAACCTTAAGTGGTCTGTGTTCACTTTCGTATATAGTATGTACATGTATGTGTATATGCATGTGTGCATGCTATATCTTTCTTCTTTTAATTTCATGACTAAAATCAAGGTAGAAGAGTCACAGAGATTATTTAATAATTTTGAACTTTTATTTTCTATTCCAGAGGATCCAAGTTTGAGTCCCAGCACCTGTACAGTGGCTTACAACTGTATGTAACTCCAATCCTACTGAATCCAGCACCATTGTCTTCCCTACATAGGCACCAAACATGTAAATGGTGCACAGACACACATGCAGCGCAAACAGCCAAACACATAAAACAAAATTTGAAAAAAAGTTAAAAAAGTAAAAACTAATATTGGTCACAATGTCCTGGTTTTCATTTGATGCTTCTGTGAGACTATTTTAGAGCAATTCAGGGTATGTGAGACAGGAGAAAAAAAAAAGGGGGGGCTGAGAAATATTTCATGGAGTTTACATTCAGGCTTATGATAAAATAAATGAGAGAAAGGGGGGAGAGTAGTGCTAAAAGGCACAGGGAAGCAGTGCAATACAATAAAGTGGGAGGTAAAGAGAAAGTGGGGCAGAGACAAAGCTCGGCATGGGGAGGGCAGCAAACTACACAGAAAATGACTTCTGTCACTCAGGGCTGGCCCTGCCATGACTTGACTGCATTGATCCAACCTAATCCTCTTTACATCCATTCCCTTTTATTTCTCCTGACAAGGAGGGGGAAAGGAGAAAACAAAATAGGGATTTTACCCCTAGCATTTGTTCTTAAATCCTTTAGTTGAATTGAGGCAGAAATTTTAATGTTTCACATAGCACATTCTGAATCCAGTTCAAAAATTGTAATATGGATTTGCAGTTAAAAATGCTTGATTCAAACTTCTTGGACTTGCTTTCCATTAGGTTTAACAATGACTCATGTACTGTGTTCTAAAACACCTTTTTAAACTACAGGTAGCATTGACTGCTTATTTTATAATATTCTGTTGCAGTTTTATGCAATCTGCTTCTTTATCAAGGGGATTTGTTTGTGACTAAACTCAAATGGAGTTGAAGGAAGGTAGCAGCCGCCTTCCTGGGTCTTATGTGTGTTACATCGTGGAAGGGCAACACCTCCATTCTCATCTTCATGATTTAAGAGGAGTCTCCAGGATTCTATTCTAGTCTTAGGTCCATGCAAGAAAGGAATGCACAAGAATATATAAGAGGCCATAGAAATGTTATGTAAAATTAACAATCATTTGACAATAAAATCAAACAAGCTGAAATGATAATACAGTGATTTGGACTTTTGTACATAAACACACACACAACACACGCAGACATACACACACACACACACAGACACACACACACACACACACACACACACACACAAACCAGCATGCTAAATTTCAAGCTCTTTATCACATTAAATAAGCTTTGAATATTACTTCTGTTTTCTACAATTAATAAACTAACTCTCCTTTGCAAGCCAATCTATTTATGTTAATCAACTCTTTGTAGGCATTTTTTTAAAAGTACATTTAAGAGGATGGAGATAGGCTCGAAGAGGGAGAGAGGGTGGGAACAGGAAGATAAGAGCTAGAGGATTACAAACAGGACAACGTAATGTGAATAAAATAAAATAAAAGAGTTTCTAGACTAGATGTAAGCAAAGACCACATACTTTTCTTCAGTTAATTAAAAAAGCTATTTCCTTCTCTCATCCTAGAGACCACAACAATTTTACTTCTTTTTAAATGTTGGGTAACAAATTAGTGTTCCTGCAACTTTGCGCTGTCCTTTGGCAAATAACCACACTGCACAAAGTGCACTGAGCAATCTGCCAAAGTATGGACTCCCTTCTCTGAGGCTTAGCCTGAGAGAGAGGGAAGGAGCTGGTCAAGATGAAGGTGGATTTGTGGAGCAGCTCAGCCAGCTGCACACCTGCCTGCATTATACTCAGCTCTAGTGAAGAGTGTCATTAATCCTGCACTTTAATGAACACCAAGCTTTCACACAAGATTTAAAATAAATCCCCTACCAGGGTCCTCTCTCTGTGCTACTGAAATTTCATATAGTCCATTAGACCATGGGTAAAACAAATCAGTCATCAAAAAGCCATGGAAATATACTAATGTGGGGATAGCTAGTTAACATGAATTTCTCCATAACTTTGGAAATAATTTGTGTGTGTGTGTGTGTGTGTGTGTGTGTGTGTGTGTGTGTGTGTGT
>OU015743.1:107949881-107986961 GCA_907169655.1 Acomys percivali | reverse complement strand
GTGTGTGTGTGTGTGTGTGTGTGTGTGTGTGTGTGTGTGTGTGTGTGCCCCCGTGCGTGCGTGCGTGGGTGCGCACTTCATATTCTCATCAGCTTTGTGCATCTATCAAGAATGCTATCAAGTGGCTTATTTTGTGAATGAGAATATTATTTTAATAGTTTCTTTCTCATGTTATAAACTAGATTCTCCAACTATTATCTCACCATACCAGCTCCTGATACTTTACAGAGCTTAGAAATATTCAATGGGTAAATCGATACATTTACAGGTTCTTATTCCAACATATACCATAGAAAGAACCAAAGAATATTCTTAGCTAAAGAAGTAAGAATTTTCCTATTATTAACAATTTATAGAAAACAATGGTTAATGAAACAAATCTCAAACTTTTGAACTGAAAATGCATAATTAAATAAAATTATTACAATGCAAATGTCCATTATTAACTACAGTCACTCTGATGATTACATTGTCAACTTGACACAATCTGGAATCACTTAGGAAGGCAGATTTAGTGAGGGATTGTCTGGATTTGGTAGGCCTGTGGGCCTGTCTGTGGGGGGTTATTGTTTTTAAGTTAACTAAGATGGGAGACATGCCCACTGTGGGCAGCTCCATTCCCTAGGTTGGAGGTCTTAGCATGTTTAAGAGTGGAGATGGTGGGCTGAGCACAAGCATGGGTACACTAATTTATTGTCTTCAGCTCTTCACTCTGCATGACTGTGACTAGCTGCTTCAACTTCCTTCCTTGTTGGCTTCCCATAACAATGCACCAATTTCAAGTTGTGAACAAAATGAACTTTTTTTTTCTCACTTACCTTGCTTTTGTCAAGATATTTTACCATAATACCAGGATTAGTCACCATAATGTATAAGAGCACCCCAGCATTCTTATTCTATTCTAATTGTAGGGCATTGATCAACACCTCCTCAAATCTCTCTTCTCTCTATCCTCCGGTAAAAATCATGGGGCTTTCACCATCTCTGAGACCCACTTCGTCATGATTTGACATAAGAGTGTCGTCATTCAGTATTTGTCTCTCATTCCCTGACTTATACCACTTTACACATGATCCATCCCTCTTGGTACAAATCGTGGGATTTAATGTTTTCTGGCTAAATAGTGTTCCATTGTATATATGTCTAGCTACTTTCATCCATTCATACTTTGATGGGTACTTAGATTTGCTATTGTTACTTGTGTTGCAATGTGAGAATGCACATGTCTACTTGCCTTACTTATTTTCTTTGATATTTTCCAGGTAGTGGGATCGGTTTCTTTCCCTGTTTTACATAGTAGTTGTACTAGTTTTACATTGTCACCAATAATGTCAAGGGTTCCTTTATCTAACCTTAATGCTTGACAAATTGAGTCTCTATTAATAACCACTCTAACTGGGAAGAAGTGATATCTAATTTTCATCTTGATTTGCATTACTATGATTATACCTAATATGAAGTTTTTTTAACCTCTTGGCATATGTCTTCTTTTGAGGAACTGTCTTCTGCAACTTTGAAAATTATTCTTTATTGAATGCTCTTAGTTCTGTGCATTCTGCATGTTAATAATTTCTAAGCTATGTAGTTGTCCTGCATTTTCTCCCCTACCCCGTTTTAAGTCATCTCCTTGCTTTGCTGATTGTTTTCTTGACAACATAGTAGGTTTTCCCTAGATGCAATCACATCCATCTGTTTTTGCCTTGACTGCATTTACTTTGGGAACACCCCTAAGAGTTCTTGCCCATTCCAAGGTCCATACCCATTCCCCTGTGTTTACTTCTATCAGTTTTAGAGTTTATATGTCTCCTTCAATCTTAGGTTTAGCCTACAATTAGTTGATGTAACTAATAATGAAAATTGGTCTAGTTTTATTCTCTGTATCATACTGAGTTATCTTGGAACACTACTTATTACAAAGAGTGTATTTTTTCCAATAGTTATTTCTGAAAACCGTGTCATGAATCAGCTGACTCAAGATGTGTGGGTGGACTTCTGGGTTCTGTTGTGGGCTGCTTTCTTCATGTCTTGTTATGAGCGCACCATTACATTTGATTACTAGAAGAACTCTGTGGTGCATTTTGAAGTCTGGTTGTTCTCTGTCCCTGTTGTATTGTAATTGTTATTTGTGTTATGTTTTGTACTGTTGGTTAAACCCAGAGCACTGCTCATGCTAAGCAAGTACTTTACTACTGAGCTTACCTTGACCTTCCACTTTAGAACTTCTTCTACTAGAGATACCTAATTTAGATAGTTAAATTACTGTGTGGTTCACTGCAAAATTAGGAGTGTTTTCTCAAACTTAGTGATGGGTATCATTTCAGTGTGGCTAGCCTTAGTAAGAGAAGCTTCTCTTTTCAATATTGAGGTGCAGAGTATATAGGACCCACAAGGGCCAGAGAGTAAGTGCTGAATAAGCTCTAAAAAAGGCATTTATATCAACCTGTTGAAGCTATAGAAAAGAGGGGTCAGAAAGAATGTAAGACCAAGAAGATAAGGAGAAGGGTTGAAAAATTGCATCTTCTGGACAATAGAAAGCCATTGCAATCATGAATTCATAGATACTATGGATGCCTACTCTGAATCTGTACAAGAATGAACTCATCAACAGTCAAGTACAGATAGAGGATAAGCCCAAGGGCCCTACCATTCATTGCTGAACTATTTGTTACTAACAGATTCCAGAAAGTGTAGAGTTATGCATTCACTGGTGGATCTACCAGGTCCCAATTGATAGCTGTAATTCAATATCACACAGCTAGCATTTGCTAAAATAATTGTGTCATAAACAAAACTCAAAATCATGAATATGGGAAAAGGGGATGTAGGGAGATAAGGGAGTTGATAGGAGTTGGACGGTGATATGATAGGGTGGGAAGACTGTAACTAGAATGTAAAATGAATATGTGGTATTGTCAAAGAACAAATTATTTTTAAGATTGAAAAAGAGCTAAAGATACAGCTTATACAATGAATAATATTGAAATGTAGTTTGGTAAGAAGGCATATGTCTGCTATTATAACTTAATTCTCAATATATATGTATATATATATGATTTTAAAATATACTTTTGGTTGCAATAGAATTACATAATTTCCACCTCCAACTCCTCCCATGACACACCCACTTTCTAGTTGATCCTCCTTTTCATTTCTATTTTATTATTACATATGTGTGTGTATACATGATATCTATAACACTCTGAGTTCATTTGTGCTGTTTGTGTGTTTATTATTTGTCTTCTATATATAGTACAGTGTAGCAAATATAATAAAATTTATAACTAGAAGTTGAAAAATCTTGTTTGAACTTTATTTGCTTTCCATCTGAGGCTCTGGCTGCATGCAGGACTCGCTGGTCACACCTTCCCTCAGAGATCTTCGAGTTACCACATAAATCACAGTCTGTGGACAATACAATGAATTTACATTTTTACATTAGACACGTTTCAAGGACAATTTACATAATACAGGTTACAGTCAATGTGCAAATTGTAATGATAGCATGAAATTGGAAATATAATTACTCATTAGCCAACCCTGCTTGCCAGAAAGAAGAAGATCCCTAGAGATATGCCTTTATTTGGATGAGAATTGGGATCTTGCCAGAACTTTAGTACTATTTATTTTTGTCCTTGACTACTGGAACCTATGCTGTGCCCTCTATCTCATTCAAAGAAGCTAGATCCTTTGAACCATAATGTATATATGTGAGAAACAGACTGAATTCAACTTGCCTTATGACATAGATATCACCACTCAGCTGCCAGAAGCACACCACTGTCTGCCTGACTGTAGAAATCCTATATCTCCAGAGCAGATCTTTTGGAAGTGTGTGTAAACTAGAGCTTCCCTCTTGTAACTTGAGAAGAACACTAATGAGGGCTTCCATTGGAAACTCTGTGCATACAAGAATAGTTACAAAACTACTGTTGTGAGAATGTTGTGGAGACAGAGAGAACATCTGTGCATTCTAATGACTTGAAGGCACAGCTCCACAGGGAGATACAAACAGCTACGGCCTCTTACAAAGTATCACAACTAAGAAAGACATTCAGGCTCAAGGAAACTCACACTCAACAATCCTGATGAATTCAGAGAGAAGATTCTTTGTATAGAACCTCTGGCAAATGTGAAACCACAATGCCTCATGACAAGACATAAAGGTAACAGTATTTTGCTAGAATTTTCAGTGAAAAAGCTACCTGTATACTTCTCATACTGTCTGTCATAATACACAAGTAAAGTGTGTAAATAAGGTCTGTATTTAGTATTGAATTATGTATTGTGGATTTGGAATTTTCTTTCCACATTTGTTTTCATTCATTTTTTTACCATATTTTAATATACAAATGTATGGAATTAAGAACTGTATGACAATTCTAATAAGTAGGCAATCTACAAGAATGTAAATATATAAAGATATTTTAAAGATACTCAAGAATAGAGTTATACAAAATATTTTGTATCTTGTGTCTAAGTACATTTCTATACCGGAATTATATCACCTTAAATTCTGTCAACTCACGAAGTTACTGTGTTGCAGATAGAATCTTTAAAGCGATAGTTAGGATCTCAGAGACCATAAGAGTGGGCCCTAACTTAATAAGATTGATGTACTTACAGTACTTACAATATGAAGAATAGAATGTTTGTGAGTAGAGAAAATACAAACAGACCTTTAGTGATAGGACAACCACTGACAAACCCTGGAGAGATGCTGGAAAACAAAACAAAACAGACATCCCCAGACCTTTCTCCTGGACTTTTAGCTTCCAAAAATGGTGAGATAAGCCACTCAGTCTGTGAGATGTTGCTATGGCTGCCTGAAGAATACTAATACAGTATTTGTACTTGTAGATACAGCAGACTTGGCTTTGTTTTATGAGCTCAAAAATTTGAACTATACATTCATGTTTTATGTGTGAGCTTTTTAGGGTAATGTGGCAATACCAAATATAGCATATGGTGTAAAGATCCTTGGTGAACATCAACTCCAGATTATTTTACCTGTGAATAAACTATGCCAAAGAGAGGTTAAAATAAATTCTTGAGGACATGTAATTAATTTTTGAATTACTGACATAGATGAGATCATAGAAAATGTGGTGTAAGTTTTCTCTGCTAAAAATATAGTGGGTCATATAACATTCTATGGATTCTCAGGAAATATTCAAATATCAAAGACGAGACACTATTGTTACATAATATCTCATGGAATATGTTTTATTCTTTGTCTTATATTTTCCTGGGCACACAGTTAATGGTCTCTAAAGTCTAGGAAGCATTGCATCTATTCAGTAATTTGTCTCATAGATTTATATAATTATTGCTCTTAGTATAGTCCCATGTGAATTTTCTTTTTATCTTTAAGTCATATTCATAGAATTATTTGGAGTAACTTTAAATTAGAGCTTCACAGTACTTACATTTTTAAAGAAAAGTTGATTTCAATATACTTTAGATACTACATGTCATTAGATAGTATATATTAGGTATACATATCAGAAAGATGTTGTATTAGTGCATGAAATTTACTGTAATCTTTATGGAAAACTTCTGTGCAAGCAGAACAATCCATTAAACTAGTGGGTGAAATCCTAAATGTGTTTCAATACAAGTGAGAAATGGCCAATTTTATTCCTATTAGTTTACCTTATCTCCTTAACTAAGCGGTTGGTTATTATGTCAATTGATGAAGTCTAGCTTACAGTTATAAAGTGGAAATAAAAATAAACAGGCAAAATGTAGAGGAAACCGTGGATGGTACAGGGCTTTTATCATTCTATCTGAGGTTACAAGGAAAAAAAAAAAGAATTCTGTATGCATTTGCTAAATGCACCTTCAGTTGAAATATAGGCCCTGGGGAAAATCAGGAAAGTAATATTGATATAATTCACAGCCCTGTAAAAAGTAGCAAAAATTGTACAAGACAGTTAATTGATCTGTGTCACATATTTGTACATGAAGATTCAGTATAGTGTTGAAGCCAACTCCCCTACTGAGGCAATAACACCTACAAGTCAGCCTTGCTCATGTTCCTGAATGTAGCCCATTGCATGCTCATGTAAAATCTATCATCTGTCATGTTTCTATCCAAACCATTAACCACACCGGTAGATAAAAATTACATGCCATCAAAAAGCTTCTGAAACCTAGATGAAGTGCTAAATCCTGGTCCCATCTTTATACTTCAGATACAAATATATACCAGGTAGCCTCTTTTTCCATACCGATAGCTCTCTGAATAGGTGACATATGCATCAGTCCCTCCCTAGTTGAAAAGAATGACGCATGAAAAGAAATCTAGCCCATGGACAAGACAGTCTCCACACTTGAGTGGAGAGAGGGATTTGACTTTCTCAAGTACTCTGGTGCCTCACATCTGACTATGTCCCCTGGAGGGGGAGACCTAGTGGCACTCAGAGGAAGGACAGCAGGTCACTGAGAAGAGACTTGATACCCTATGAGCATATACAGAGGGAGGTAATCCCTCTGAGGAACAGTCATAGGGGAGGGGAATAAGGGGAAAATGGGAGGGAGGGGAGAATGGGAGGATACAAGGGATGGGATAACCATAGAAATGTAACAAGAATAAATTAATTAAAAAAATAAATAAATTAAAAAAAAAAGAAAAGAAATCCTCTAGCTACTTTAGAAGTCAAGTGGCAGGTTACCTTCCTCCTATCTCTTGTTAAATTTTGACAACACTCTAGGAATTTCAGGTTTCTAAACTTCTTAGGAACTCCCAAACTCATATGTGAGTTAGGTCAGAATCTACCTTCTGTGTCTCATCTTTTAGTGCTGGAATGCTTAAAAAGATTACATTTATGTTCCTTTTAGAAAGCTTTAATGAATATTTCTATCTAGTCTATCTTGTAAGCTCAACCATTATCATCTAATGAAAGAGGACTTTGCGGAGTATGTAACTGATAGTCTTTCCTTCTTACATATTTTAATATTTTGTCTTAATAGTATAATATATACAATGTGAAATCACCTTGGACACTTCCTAACTTACTTGTCTCTTCTCTCTCCAAACAAATCTAATTACAGAATATAGTATTGCACTTTTTGTGTGTATCTGCAGTATCAGAAGTCATGTTAGACACCAGGTGGACACTCAGTAACTCTCTTGGTAATGTAACAATCTATGTCATTGGAAATTCTTTGGAAACACTGTAAATTCTATTATCAAACTTGTATGACCATCAGTTTTCTATTACTATATCAGAACTCCTGAGATTGCTAACTTTATTATTAAATGTAGTTTTGCGAGTTCAAGGGCATGGCATAGAATCAGCTGAGGTTTTATGAGAGCCTGTTTGGATAAGCCACGCTGTGGTTGGTGGTAATGTCAGGAGCACATGGAAGAAGAGGAAGTTACATATCTGTATTGTAAGTCAGGAACCTGAATGTGGGAAATGGATCAGCCTTTAATTAAAATGCTTCCACAAAAGTGTCCAAGGAGTGAACCAGGATTTATAGCATTATTCTTAAGGGCAGTACCACCAAAGATCTAAGGAATTCCACAGGCCCCACTTTCTCAGTCTTCCATAAGCTTCTACATCACCACCATGAGAAAGGCATTACAAACACAGCAGCTAAGAAACTGCCCTCAGTGTTCAGGTCAATTTCCCTGAACAAACTATTATTACATAGTTTAGTGTTATAGAACTACTATAATCCTTAATGTCATTTTTATTTCTAATTTTCTCTTGTCAAAACAATAGCATTAGGACATCAAGTTTTATATGTATGTTAAGGATCTTCTTGATTTTCAACCTGGCTACATCAAAAATTAACTAAAACCCAAAATGGAGTGCGAGCCCATGAAGAATTTTTGCTTAATTTGAAGTACAAAGATCTTCTAATCTGGATCTTTCTGTTGGAAGATATGCCTTTAAGCCTTTTGAGGCTTGCAAAAAAAACCAAGCCTTTAATATGGATGGACCTTGAGGCATAGAGAAGACACTGGGAAAGGAGTGATCTCTTACATTGGGAAAGGAGTGCGGTCTTAGAATCCTCAAACCCTGCCCTTAGTGACACACTCGAATGAGACCATACCTCTTTTTTAAAAATGTATTTTATTAATTTATTCATATTACATCTAAATTGTTATACCATCTCTTGTATCCTCCCATTCCTCCCTCCCTCCCATTTCCCCCTTACTCCCCTCCCCTAGGACTGTGAATGGAATGAGGGGGACCTCTTCCCCTTGTATATGCTCATAGGGTATCAAGTCTCTTCTTAGTAGCCTGCTATCCTTCAGAGGCCATACCTCTTAATCTGTCTCAAATAGTTCCACCAACTGGGGACCAAGTATTCAAATACATGAGCCCATGGTGACATTCTCATTTAAAGGGCTATGGCTAGTCAGTGATCTCCAGGAACCTGCCTATCTCTGAAGCACTACTTTTTACATTACAAGTACAGATCTCTATACCCAGCCTCTTTGGAAGAATGTTAATGATCTCTGTCTCTGTCTGTCTCTGTCTCTCTCTCTCTCTCTTTCCCATCCTCTTCAAAAGAATATTAATGATTTCTCTTTCTCTGTCTGTCTGTCTGTCTGTCTGTCTGTCTGTCTGTCTGTCTCTCTCTCTCTCTCTCTCTCTCTCTCTCTCTCTCTCTCTCTGTGTATGTGTGTGTGTGTGTGTGTGTGTGTGTGTGTGTGTGTGTGTCTGCTCACAGAATATTCAGTTACAAGTTTCAAAATTAGCCTTGGTATGAATGTATGTATTTGTGTATTTGATTTTAGCATACTGGTTTTCTTTGTGTAGCTTTGGTTGTCTGTACTCAGTTTGTAGACCATGATGGCCTTGCACTCACAGATACCCACCTGACTCGGCCTCCCAAAATTCTGGGATTACATGTGTGTCTGGCTCAGCCTTGTTATAAACTCTAATTGGATTATATATACAATTTACTTATGTGCAATGAATGTAGTAGAAAATAAAGTAATATTTTAGGAACAAAAATTGTTGAGTTTTTATTTAATTTTCATTTTGATGAGTTTATTTTTGTTTCGATGCATGAATATTTTATTAAAAAGAAATTCAAGCCTACAAATATAAGCACTGATGTTTCAACATACTCTATAGTTTACTGCAACATCAAATGTAATCTCCCCCATCACCAAAAGTTATAGATTTGTGTAGAGGCTTGGCAGAGCACATGTGGAATATAGAAAAGTCAGTGAGATTAGGATTTGGCCATTTGTTTTTTTAGCTATTTTGTTGGAGGATAGGGATTTTCTAAATTATCCTGGCACACCTTCAACTCACTGTGTAGCAAGGCCGAGTTTTAACTTGCAATAATCCTCATACTTCAGCCTCCTGGGAGCTGAGATACCAGGTGTGTGCTCTCTTCCCCAAATAGAGCTGTTTTAGATGGGAATTCTAAAGACCGTTGTTACCAAGAATGGTCCAGAATAGGCGAACACACTCTGTGGGCATGCTTATTTGCTTTACTGGTCTCTGTAGACCAGAATAGGCTCATTTAGACTATTCATCTTAAACAGCAGACCATCTCTTCCTCTCGTACTTGTGCAGTACTGGAAAGCTGAGGTAGATGTGTCCTCTGGATTGAGGAGTGAGGCAACACTTTATGTGGGCCAATCAATAAGCCGTAACTCATATAGAGTAGAGTGAAGTTCAGTCTATACGCAAGCCCATTATTCCTTGCTTAGCTAACAGGGAATTGGAGGGGGGCAATATGGTGGCATTAAATAATTTTACTAAGTGGCTCTTTGCTCTAGATACCTTGCCAATCCTTGTATATAACCTGAGGAAGAACTTCCTTGAAAATTAGAATACTCGGCTCATTATTACCTTTAGGGATATGCACCTGAATAGCTTGTCTCACCCCGAGAGCTGTAATAAATTCTACTCGCAGGTCTCCCAAGCTTCTCTCTTGACTTTTCAAATCTCCTTTCTACTCCGTACAGCATCACAGGTGATCTTAATACTTAAATTAGATTACATCATTCACTTTTCTAAAAATGGCTTGGCTCCCATTAGCCCTTAAGCTAAAATGTAAAGCCCTTGTGTGACCAGTGCTTTACTGTATAACCCACTTTTGCTGCCCTTACCTCTCTAGCTTCAGATTTAGTTGATGTTGTCTCCCTTTGACACAATATTTTCTGGACATAAAAGAAGATTCAATTTTACTTTATTTTTGCTTTGTTTTGTTTTATTTTATTAGCCCTGCAGTCAGATCTGACCTGTAAGCCAAGAAACACAGCAAGCAGGAGCTGAAGACAGAGCAAGAACTGGGTTAGCGGGACCATTTTGATCAAGTCTTGGACTAGTCATCTTCATGCCACAACTGTTAAGTTCAGAGAACTACATAAAAAAAAAAAAAAAAAAAAAGGAAAAGAAAAAAGAGAAAAGAAAAACAGGTACAGTATATTAAATAAAAAGAGATACAGTGAAAATGATGTTTTGTTAAGTACAACACAACAAAATATGTACTTGCTTGTGAGTCTCTAGTTATGGATACACAGAGCTGTAGATCACAAATTCACATACATTTGGGGTCAATGTGAGCACTCCAAACAGAATGTGGAAGAGGACTGGGTGCAGCTCTGTTTAAATGAAAAGTAGCCTGATTGGGTGTATTAGACTGCCTTTGATACTGGCATAGCAAAGGACTCTCTGAGTATTATCATAGAAATATTTTTCTTTTATTTAGAAATATTTTTACTTTTTGCATTGCCCTGGAAATATTTTTCTTAAGAAACATCATCATGTGGATTTTAACTACATGTCTCCTATTTTTATCTGCATTCATGGTCTATAGAAATGACTAAGCCTCCTGCCAAATCTTATTTTCATGCTTTTTAACAATCTTCAAAATTGATTTTATTTTGTTCTTTTTCTGAATGGAAATATTGAGATTTAAGGAGTCACTAAAATTTATCTAACTTTATAAAATAGATAACTATGCAAGATTAAACAAAAGAAACATTTCTTAAGTGATAACTTATTTAATGTATAATAAGGTTTTTTTTTTAATCAAATATCCACAGAGCATTTGGAATGCTTTTTTGTGTTATGCAGAGCTGTATGGTACACTCATGTGAGTGCTCAGTAAAAACTAAGTGAGTATAATAGTAATATCATTACAATCAAAGATGAAAAAATCAATGAAAATATAGAGCACTTTATGGTGGGTTTATGCAGAAGTCTGTGTGATGCATCACAACAAAAATTCAAACATCTGCTGGGATCTGCTGTCACAGTGCAGCAGACAACAAAGATAATAAACCAAATGATTTTGTCTGAGACAAATCTATTATTTCCCTTCATTTTCATTCATAAGAGGATTCCAGTGACAGTGATGGTTTTTTTTTTTCTCTTGAAATTTAGAATCTGTGTTATCTCTCTTTCCCATTCACTGAAGACAATGATCTTTACTATGAAATTCCATCTTTGTCTCCCAAAGAATACTGGAGGCTGTGGTGGTTTGAATCAGTTTGGACCCCATAGATTCACTTGTTTGAATGTTTGGCCTTAGGGAGGGTACTATTGGAAAGTGTGACCTCTGTGCTCAGTCTCCACCTAGTGTGGAAGACAGTCCTCTTCTGCTGCCTGTGGATCAAGATGTATAACTCTTGGCTTCTCCAGCATCATATCTGCCTGCACACTGCCATCCTTCCCACCAAATGATAATTCCCTGAACCTCTAAAACTATAAGCCAGCCCCAGTTAAATGTTTTCCTTCGTAAAAGTTGCCTTCATCATGGTGTCTCTTCACAGAAATGGAAGACAGAGGCTGAAAATGAAAAGTATAGTTTGCATATGAAAAAAAAATCTAAACATTGTGTTAAAATAGAGATTGAGGTAAAAGTTGACAGATTGATTATGAATTTAGCTGAAAAGTATTTTAACTGAAAATATGAGCATCTCCCATCCTCACTCCATAACAATCTTAGGCTCTGTGAGAATGACAGTTCAGTCTTAGCAAGTGGCAGTTTGCATCTCAGCTTAAGGTGTTCCTTCTAAAGCTCAAAGACTCTGCCTTTGATGGTATGTTTGAAGAGACCTTTTCTGTCTCTGTCTTTGACCATGCCTCCTGGTCTTTCAGTATTTTGATTAGAACTTCTGTCTGAGAAAACTTGCTCTGGCATCACATCCATCCTGCTTATTATCTGTGGAAATACCTGCTGCCTGAAGTTAATTTATGTTGGCAGGATGGCTATGATAGAAATCCTTTTTGTTTTTCCTTTTGGCTTATTGGAAGCGATGTGAGTCTAGATTCCATTCTCTTTCTCTGATGACAGACTTTAGGGAGAAAAGTAACCCCTGTGAAAACATTTGTTTTATTTGTCATTATTAACTTCTTTTATCCAAAAATTGGACATTTCATAAGCTAAACGTAACCAGTAGGGGCATGCATAACAAAATCGGTGCTTCATCCATCTGCAGAACCAGCTCTCGAATCCCCTCCAGGGTTGATTTTCCTTTTGCTGTCTAATGCTCTTGCATTTTTACATTCCTTTTAACCTGTGGCCTTTAATTTGTGAATGACTACAGCTATACCAAACTTTGCAGATAGTGCCCTGTATGATGTTTATTTGTTTCGTATTTTGGTGTTTCTCTTTATGTTATACACACCTGAGGCTGAGACCGATGAAGGAAAGAGGGGTGGACATAAAAGAAAGACATACCCAAATGGTCAAAATAGCAAAATTTATTTCGTTCTCTTATATCACATATACAGTTTCATAGAACTTTCATTCTGCATTGTTGCAAAATACTAATGGGTTAGTTTTGAAGTAAATCCTGTTTGTACATGATTGGATCCACGCGCTTGACCAAGGTTTAATTTCCTCTTCTTTGACCATTCATCAAATTTGCTTATGTTATGAATAGGTGTATTGTTTCATCACTGTTGTGATGCAGAAAAAATAGCTCCTGTGCCCAGTTTTGCTCTAGATATACAGTCCTATTGGTATGTAATATGCAACATCCATAGTGAGTACGATTAACTGTATTATCAGTCTAACTGTATGTAAAAGTATGAGTGTCATGTAAAGTTGTGGTTGAATGTGAAATGTTCCTTGTGAGCTTGAGTATTTCAATACATGGTTTCCAGCTGGTGGAAATACTTTGGAAGGTGGGGAAGCATTAGATCCCTGATGGATCATTGGGAGTGGTCCTCAAAAATTTATAGGCCAGTCCTATTTCCTGCTTTCTCTTTAATTGCTAACTCAAAACGCAGTGTGAACAGCTGTCCTCCCGTCACCTTTACTTCCCTGACACAGTAACCTGTATCACCTTTAAATAGAAACTAGGATAACCCTCTCTCCTTTAGGTTGCAGTATTTGGTTATAGTAACTAGAAAAGTAGCTAATGTATGGTTAAAGTCTTTTCCAGTTTTGTTAACATGTGTATAATTTAACCTGTACATGAAGAAACTAAGACAGATATTGTTTTTTGTTGTTGTTATGTAAGGATATATTAATTGCAGCAAATTCCCTTTCAAGACAACCTTAAAATTCTTTTGATGGATATATTTTAACCATTTTGTCTGAACTTACATGAATAACCCCATTTCTTTTTACTGACCTGTTTTTGAAGTGACAACAATGAACCATGCTAAAACAGATGTAGCATCATTTTTAATAAATCCGTTCCTCTTAATAATTGATCTTTTCATTACTTTAGAAACTTTTTAAAGGGTTGTGTGTGTGTGTGTATGTATATGTGTGTGTGTGTGTGTATGTGTGTGCATGTGTGTGCTAGAAATTTTACTACTATTATACTAAGTTGCAAGTGAAATCAGGATACTCAAAAAATATCAGTGAATCTACAAATACATTTAGATATGATTTGAGATATGCTGCCATTCATTAATCTATCATTCTGTTTATTTTTCTCCTATTGCAGGTTTTGAAAACAGCTTTTATTTAAGTCAAAAGAAAAAACAAAACAAAAACAACACTTGCAGCCTCTAGGAAATTTGTCAGCTTATGTAGTTGAAATCCTATATGATACAATGAAATATGACAATGGACATAGATAGTTATTAGGGCAAAAGGCAGTGAGGAAGTTGATGAGTAATACTTCAAAAGGGCTAGGTCACAAAACTCATTCTTCTGTAGATTAGAATTAAAATTTTTAATCTGATACAGATTTTATCTATTTCTGATTAGTGAAGACATTTATGCCTCAATATCTTATATTGCATTCTCTTCAAAACATATCCTGAGACAACAAAGATAGGGTAAGTCTTTGGAAAGAATTATACATAAAACAGCAGTAACAAAGCTGGAAGTGATACAGCGAAGAAAAGTGAGTCAATAGGGATTTCTTTCCTGGGCCTGAGAAAATGGTTCAGTGAGTAAAGAACTCTCTGTGTAAACATGAGAACTGAACTCAAAATCCCAGAACTCTCATAAAGGTTGAGCACAGGCTAGCATCTGTAACCCCAGTATTATGAGCAGGAGAGTTAAACACAGGTGGACGAGACCATTGAAGTGTCTTGGCCAGACAGTCTATGTTTAGTCAGAGACATTGTCTTAAAAATAATGGAGAATTATATGTGAGTACATATCTTAGTGACCACAGAAACCAGGAAAGTAAAATGGAAACAACGCCAAAACAGAGAGAGGGTAAAACAGGGAGATTAGCATGGGGCAAGTTATTTGTACAGAGAAATGGGAAAGTGGCCTCTCCTTGGGGAATAAGGGAGGGAGGTAAGTGCAGAAGAAGGGTGCAGATGATCTGATAGGGACAATGGAAGAAAGAGGCTCTTCAGGGAACAGAGAAATAGATAAATAAAGGACACAGCAAGAGACCTGTAAGCAGTAATAAGTATACCTAAAAATGCTCCACAGAATCATGCTATTAAGTATTTTTTAAAATGTGGAAAGCCTATAATACATGTAATTCCTTGTATGAATAAAATACACCATTTTAAGGAACCTTTATCATGTGGCCTAATTTTACTCCCTCTAAGAACCCAAGACCATCTAACAAAACACCCAATACGAGAGATGTGAAGCCCTCTTTTGAGTTATTGGCCTGGCTTGTCCAAAAGGCTTCCAAAACACACAAGTGATGGCTATTATCCTTGGTTACCTTCAAATGGTCAAAGATAAAGCCCTAATGTTGAAGACAACATGAACTTTGAAACACGACCCACAGACAGCTGAGATAGAACTGACCAAAACTTACCCTTCTTGAGAACTAGCTGTAATATTTATGAACAACATCAACTACCATCATGGCATGATAACCCTAAATGTGCACTAGTAGCACACACACCTTGGCAGTAACCAAGAGCTCTCTAATTGGACTTAAAACTGGTTCAATCAGAACAGGCCATCCCTGGTACTAGAAACTTAGCTAACTCAGTCGAGGTGAAGGCATAGCTATTGAAGCAGAATCTACAACCACTATTTATTAAACTTGCCTAATTCCTAAAAACGTCTATAAACAGTTGTCTTTATACCCACAGTTACATGTGGTTTTCACCCCTTATCAAGGAAACTCATATTACTTATTCTGTTTGCAACAAATAAAGATCATGATAACAAAGCACAACTAGTTAATGCAGAATTCTGTAGCCTACTTCAAGTGGATACATGTACAAAAACTCATGCATGTAAGAATCTGGGAAGATTGTGTAGAAGAGGTTGGATATATGTCATAGCCAGATGATTAGGGTATTTATGTGAGATTGTTTCTCATACTAATGTCAGAAGCTACACCCATAAATTATCACCAATATGTTTACTCCAACATAAACTGAACAAACATGATACCAATGTCATGCCAAATTGGATGAAGAAAAACCCTTGAGGCCTCACTCCAACACAAAAATTCCAGGCAACTGTGGAAATCTGGAAATAAAAAGGTGGTCTTCCTCTGGAAATAACATACTAGTGTTTTATTCAGTGCCAAAGAGTCAGTCCTGTAAACATCCAAAGAGGTAGCCTTATACAGACTGGAGTCTAAATCGATATATGTATATGTATGTGTTAAATGTATATGTGTATGTTTGAGTATGCATATGTGCATGTATACAAATATATTAACGTGTGTATATATACACATATATATTTATGCATGCATATATACAGGCAATAACAATTGGTTAAAACCAAGATCATGAATTTGAAAGGGAACAGGGAGGGTACGTGGGGAGGCTATTAGAGGAAAAAACAGAATCTGAATATTGTAATTATAATTTCAAAAGTAAAATAATATATATAATATATTAAAAATATTTGTCCCCCACGTGATCAGGAATGCTTAAATAGGGAAACACGTATATTGAACCATTAATGTCTGTTTTAGAAAGAAAGAGACACATTTTTGTGACAAATCTATACTCCTTAAATACAAGAGCAATGGTGATTTAAAATAAATATTATCAAGAATAAAGAATAGAATCTTTTACACCTTCTTTGTATATTTCCTTCTCAGAATGTGTCACTTTTGTATTCTCACACTCAGGAAGTATGTATTAATTTGGTTGTGCAGTATTTTTAGACCATGTTCATGTTTTCTTTAATTTATAAGTGTTGATGGGTGAGTTTTATTACTTTGTGTTAGATCTGTATGGTAGGCATACTGTTAAAATTATACTCCTCCAGTTCTCTCAAGTCTATTAACTGAGGCGATCAGTCTTGGATTTGTTTGTTTGTTTGTTTTCATCTTGGCCTTAGGACAGTTGTTTTCTGAGTGAATCAGAGCACATAACATAATAGCTTCAATAGCTTTGTTTCTCACAGCAGAAGGGACAGGGAGAGAAATTCAAAGTCCGAGAAAAGTCTGAGATCAAGTGTTATTGCTGGTGCTGAACATCGAGAAGCAGATAAGAAGAATGTGGGTGTTATAGGAGCGTCAAGGCTACTGCAGACAAAAACCAAGAAGTGAAAAAAATCAGAAAACACAGCCCCAAACCTGATGCCTCTGAGTTCTTCAAACAACCTCAATAAAATTGCAAGTGTAGATACTTTTCTTCAAATCTTCTTTATAAGATTTAGTTAAGTCAACCACTGCTTCTGATATATATCATGAGACTTAAAATAAATCTGTATCATGTTATATCTCCAAATATTTGGATGTTGCTCGTCAGTAGAAAACTAATATAGTCCTTGATTTATAGTAATAGATATTTAATTTAGTAAAGTAAAAATTAAGTAAAAGCCAGCTTAGTATATATTAAGGCTGAGAATGACATCATGCATGGTTTTATTAAAGATGACTGTAATATGAATACAGATGCAAAACTGAACATGCTTGGACAACTCTTAGGATAATAATGTTGCATAGCAGCCAGCAATATGTTTGGCAATTATCAAAATGAAGTTCTAAAATCTTCAATTTTTAAGGGTCAATGTTTTATTTACCTCTGGTTCCAAATGTTAACCAGTTTTTAAAAGCTACTAATTATTTTTCAAAATTAAAGTACAGCAAAATATGTTATCTCCCAGTGGGTTATGGCCTTCCAAAGCAAATGTCAATTCACATTTCAACTGAAAGAGTGACAAGCTGACACCATAGAAGGCTGGTTGTAGTAGAAGATAGTATTTTGAAAAGAGAGCAGAAAGAACCTTTATTAAACAAAGCTATGAAGAGTGTATGTGCATTTTATATTAGCCTGAGTTCTCCAGATTAATAAAACTGGTTGCATACATATACCTGGGGATGTATAGAACTTGATAGCCACTCACTCCAAGATATGAAGCCTCAGAAAGATGGTGAATAATTATGTAGTCCTGGTCTGAGCCTGACATCTCCACAAGGTGCTCAATGGAGAGTTGTTGGAATGAGTCTGAATTGAAGGGCTGAAGGTGATAGAATTCAATGTTCACAGTGACAGAAACAATAGATGCACTCAGTCAAGAATAATGGAATTTGTGTGTACTGGCTAACTATCTCATCTATCCTCTTTCCTTCATGACCCTTGACTGTTATTTGGCAACCTCTACATTCAGGGTATAGTGTCTCCGGTCAGTTCCTCTTTTCCATGTTAATTCTTTTAAAAAAAACTCCACAGTCATTCTCATACCCAGAAATATGGTTTGATAATTCACAAGGTAGCTCTCAGTCTAATCAAGCTGCCAATTAACGTTAGCCATCATTCAGTCTGGACGCAATGGTGCAATCACAGCACTTGGGAGATGTAAGCATGCAGATCAATTCAAGGTCACTGTCAACTACATTCAAGATTAACTGGGGTTACATGAAATCTTGTCTCAAAAAAGCAAACCAAGCTAAACAAACAACCCCCTCACAATAATATCCATCACTCACTCCATGTAAATGAATAAACAGAACATTCAAATTTGGATATTTCTGAGAATGTGTCTTATTAAATTTGGTAATGACAATGATTTACAGTTTGATTTAGCTCTTGTCCGAAGAAGGTTGTACCTCTTGGGAATAAATGCTTGATGAGTTCTTTCCTTTTTGAGCACTCACATTAGAGAGAAAAGTTGTTTGGGCAGCCTAAGATTATTCTCTAAGTCATATGGAACACTGGCATGTACAAATGGAGCATAAAGAATAAATGCAGAAAAAGCTATTGCTTCAGAAATAGAAAAGCTTGACCCTCAATACCAATACCAACAAGCTTGACTCAGGAAATAGCAACAATATGAATCAATACTTGCCTCAAATTGTAAACATAACCAAAAGTATTTTCATTCAAAATTTGACATCAACTATAAACTGAATCATTGCTGAATTACTGTGTACATGAAAGGAAAGATTACTCATAGGTAAATTGCCACAGTTGCTTTTTTGTTACTATCAATGTCTTGCCTGAATTTCAAACATCATTGATACACACTATGAAGCGGGACTTCAGCAAAGTCAAGTGTTTTAAAAAGTATTTCTGAGGCCATGTCCATGTTCTGTAGATATAGAAAGACATATTTTATAGGAGTAAATTCTACCAAAACATTAGGAGAGAAGAGCCTTTATAGTTATTATTCAATAACAGTTGTTTTTACATAAATGTCATATTTCTTATGAGTTTTTATACAATATATTTATTTCATATTCTTTCCCTTCCCTCAACTTCTTGCCAATACTAGCCCCTCTTTCTATCAAACCAAGTTCATCTATTCTCTCTCCCTCTCCTTCCTTCTCTCCCTCTCCCCCTATCCCCTCTCTCTTTCTTTCTCTGTCTCCCTTCCTCCCTCCCTCCCTCCCTCCCTCCCTCCCTCCCCCCTCTCTCTCAAATACAGACAGGAACAAAACACCAAATCCAAACAAAAATTATATAATGGTTATAGAGGCTGTTTTATGTTGGTTAATTAGTCCTAGACATGAGATCTTCCTTGGAGTGCCATATAGCAATCATCACTCAATGAGAGAAAACTGATGTTCCTTCTCTCAAGCTTCTAGATGGGAATAAGCTCAGTTTTTCCATCTTAGGTGACATGAGTATATGGTATATTTATCAATACAGTCTCCTCCATCAAATTGTGGAGAAAAACCAATATCATTGGCAATAACTATAATACTGTCAGCCAGGAAGTTTGTGTGATGACTTGGGCCAAGAGTACTCATTCTTGGTACTAAAGATTTTACTTAGTAGCATAAGATGTCTATTTTATGCACTTTTTCTCTTAGTACAGAAACCTCATTTGAATTCTTTCTCTCCATATACCTACATAGATACTATATATATAATATATATATATATTATATATATGTACATGTACATATATATCTCTCTCCATACATATGTGTGTGTGTCTGTGTGTGTGTGTGTGTGTGTGTGTATCTTAATAGACTCATTAGGTAGCTTTTTATGTCGTTTTTCACAAGACCTTAAAGGCTAATTATTCCTCTCTATATCCCTTCCATTACTCTGCCATTCCTTCCCTCCACCCATGAAATCATCTTATTCTAGTATCACTTCTATCCCTTTATACCATTATAATGTTTCCCAATCTTAGAAGGCCATCTTCTGCAGTGGACTCCTGCTTACTTCCTATCCTCTAGGGGTATTTTAAAATAAAATCCCATAGCCAAAGCATTATATCTAGAATCTACAGCATCCTTTAATTGTTTAGTATGGTTTTACATACATTTGTTTTCTGTATTTCCTTATGAAGCTGAATTTTTTTTTCAATTTTGTGAAGAATTTTAGAGGAATTTTAATGGGGATTGCATTGAATCTCTAGATTGCTTTTGGCAGGATGGCCATTTTCCCAGTATTTTCCTTGTACTCCATGTGCACTGGAGGTCTTCTATCTTCTGACGTCAATATCTTTTGTTAATGTCTCATTCACTTACTTGGCTAGAGCCATTCCAATTTTTTGAGGCTATTGTGACAGGTACTATTTCCCTTTCTTTCTAAGTATATTTGTCATTTGTGTATAGGATGACTACAGACTTTTTTTATCCTGATAGTCTTCTGAAAGTGTTTATCAGGTGTGGGAGTTTCTTGGTGGAGTCCTCAGGCCTGGATGTATAAAACTAGATCATCTACAAATAAGGATACTCTGGCTTTTCCCCTTAATGTTTCTATCCTGCTCATCTTTGGTAGTCTCATTGTTATTGCTAAGACTTCAATTACTATATGAAACAGCTATATAGAGAGTGTCAGTCCTTAACTTCTTCTTTATTTTAGTAGAAATCCTTTGACTTTCTCTGCATTTGAAGTAATGTTGGATGTGATCTTGCTCTAAACTCCCTTTTATTAGGTTGAGGTGTGTCCTTCTCCAAGATTGTTATGAAATGGTGTTGGACTGTGTCAAAGGACCATTTTGTTTTTAATGAGTTAATTATGTTGCCCCCCCCCCCTGAGCTTGTGCTGGATGACATTTATTGATTTACTTGATTTGAACCAGGCTTACATTTCATAGATGAAGCCAATTTTATCATGGCTAATATTTATGTAAGTATTTTATTGAATAAAGTTGCATCTACGTTCACGAGGAATATTGTTTGGGCCTCTTTTGGTTAACAGTTCTAGGGTTATTTATACTTCTGTCTTTTTGGTTATAGCTAACTTTTTAACATCAGATTGAAATTTGCCTTATATGTTTTCTATTGTCCTGGATTTGTAGACAAGATTTTCTTACAAACTGATTTTATCATGAAACCTGTTTTCTTCCTCTTTCAATTTTGACTGATAGTTTTCCTGGGTAAAGTAACTTCCCCAGGCATCTGTGATCCTTTAGAACTTGCAGAACATCTTTTGAGACCTTTTTGGGTTATGCAGTCTCCATCAAGAAGATAGGTGAAAGAAGAAGCTCAAAAAAGACAAGAATGGGTCCATGTTTTCGAGGTATAGCAATGCAAGGAAACTGTCTATAGATAATATGTGGTTATGCATCTGAAAGACTGAGTTTTTTCCTCAGATAGGAGTAGTCAAATTTTTTATGTAAAGCATGAGGAAAAAATTGCTTGCCTTTTATATATCTAATATATGTGCACTTTTTTTACATGTGTGTCTCACTGTTAACTTAAAAATAGTTATTAAATGAAATAAGAGTAAATCTTTTTAGAAGTCAGGTACTGTCTATTCTAATGGGCCTACTTTCATGTGTGACCTGGTCTTTTTCTCTTGGAATTTTTAATATACTTTCTTTGTTATGAATATTTTGTGTTTTAATTATTGAGTGTCATGCAGAGTTACATTTGTATTTCTGCCTATTTGCTATTTTGTGCACATCTTGCATTTTGTTAAGGATATCTTTTGTTTCCTAGACTTAGGAATTTTTCTTTTATATTTGCAAAATAATCTCAGTGCCTTGAAACTGGATTTTCCTCCTTTCTCTGTACATGTATTTGTCAATGCTGTGTTTCCTTAGTGTCCAGATTTTCTAAGTGTTTTGTGTCTGGAGTTTTTTGTTTTGTTTTGTTTTTCCTTTTTTTGTTTTTGTTTTTTAGATTTAACAAATTCTTTGATTGATTTCTTTTACCTTCTTATCTTCAAGATCTGAAAATTAAATTCTTTTCAGTCTGTTGTGAGTCTTTTCTCAATCTTTTTTATTAGATTTTCTAAGTTTCTCATTTCTATTTTTACTTCAATTGGCCATTTTGGGTGATACACACACACACACACACACACACACACACACACACACACACACACATATCCTGAATTACTTATTTCCTCCTTCAGATTTTTATTTATGTTTCCTCAGTCTTCACTGAGGACTTCATTTATATCTCAATCAAAGTCCATCCACACTGCCAGGCATCGTGGTGTAGCCCTTCAATCCCAGCATTCAGCAGGCAGAAGCGGATGGTTTTCTGTTGGGTTCAGGCCAGCCTGGTCTACAAATAGAGTCCAGGACATCCAGGGCTACATAGAGAAACCCTGTCTCAAAAACAACAAGCCAAATCAAAAAATAAAGTCCTTGAACATATTTGTCCGTGTTATTTTGAAATCTTTGCTTTGTGCTTCAGTTAAAATACGTTTCTCTGGAATATTCTGATAGAGAAGCTGTTTTATGATGAAGGGAGATGTCTTTGATTATTTGTATTTCTGTTTCTGGAAGGGAACTTGACAACTGAAGTTATGGCATCCATGATATTTCTTGGTGTAGATATCTCACCAAACTGTTTTGAGATAGATGTTCAGGTCTTGCTCTTATCCCAATCTGTCAGACTGTGTTTCAGTGAGGAACATTTGTTTTCCAGTCTTGGAGATAATCTGGGTTTTAGCATCCTGGTGCCCAGTAGTTGCTATGCTGCATGAAAGTGAGGGAAGGTAGATGGGAAACATATTGGGGCATCAATACTTAAAGTTCCTGTTGGAGCAGACTACACTTAGTATCTGACTGCCATCGTAAGAAAGGCAGGTGATACGCCAACAGGTAGGGCAAATATTTTATAAACCGCTTTTTTTTTAAATCTGGAGCCTGACCTACTACATATAATACTTCCTTTAGCAATTTAATTAAAGCTGCCCTCTGGTTTGCTTTTCTCAGCAGTTTGAAGAAACTATTATTAGTAAATTCATGATTGTACTTTGTCTCAGTATTTGAAAATGTTATTACTAGCAACCTAAATTAATTAGTTAACACTCTGATATGGCCAGTCCACATAGGTTTTTTTTTTCTTTGCTTTATATAGTTTTTTTTCTTTGCTTTATATAGTTGACTTAAAAGAAGAAGTAAATGTATTACTTTTATTTATCAAGAAAGGTACAAATATTTAAGCAGGGCTGGGACTCAGAAGAATGGAGACACTAAACGCTTAGCAAATCACCAAGGAAGATGGCTTTTGTTTGGTGCACTTTCATACATAATCATCAGTTCTGTATTTTTGCCTTCCCGCAACGTACACAATGCACAAGATGCTTTGTTTCATAGCATGAAATTTGAATGAATACCCTCAATCTATAAGCATTTCCTATTCTTTTCAGGACACCAGTTGCCAGAGGCAAACTGCTTTTTACTGTGAGACCATTTCGTGTTTGTTGTATTTACTTCATGCCAAATTGTCTTGGTTTCAGATATTTCCAGGCATGCCACAATTCTAAGTGATTGGTAAGTAATCAACAAAGAAACAGGAATAAGAAAAAAAATAAAATAAAATAAAATACAGCAACTCAAGTGACCATGTAGCTGTTACATACAGGCTAAATAACATAGTATAAACAGTGTCTCAGTCCTGGGCAGTGTGCTCCTCCCAGGTGAGGCAAGAGGAACAAACAGGCTTTTTGGAAAGAACAAGTGTTGTTGCCATTGATGTTCATAATAAATCATCATTCAAAAGATTCTGTCAATAACACACTGCCCCAATCGCTTTGTGCCTGCAGCACTGTGCTCATGCTATCGCAACTAGATGAGCTATCAAAGCCTCATGCAGTCAAAGAGAGTAGTTTAAAGAGGTACAATAGCAGGCGATTTGCAAACAGTCCAAACCTTTAGCTTCTTCCCCCTTTCCAAAAGTGTGCAGTGAATTTACATTAACACCTGCCACTGGAGATGAAAGAAT
Source organism: Acomys percivali (assembly GCA_907169655.1). Classification (NCBI taxonomy): domain Eukaryota; kingdom Metazoa; phylum Chordata; class Mammalia; order Rodentia; family Muridae; genus Acomys; species Acomys percivali. The sequence continues at coordinate 107,963,038 of OU015743.1, read as the reverse complement.
GCTTTTTGTACTGCAAGGGAAATGCCAATTCCTTCTATGTGGGACTCATTTTCTGAAATTATGTGATATTATGCTGAGCCAGACATAGCATGTTACATGTAATATTTGGAGTCCAATTTGGATTTTTCAAAGATAAAATTGGCAATATGTAATTTAGCACATAAAGTTCAAAAACACTATTTCAGAATATTTGCTACGCATTCACCAGATTAAATTCACTATGAAAGCAGGTGATTTTTATTGTCCAGAGCTGATATATATCTATATGCTTTTTTTTTTTACTACATACTCATTCAGATTACTATGGCATCTAAGATTTTCATGCTGTTAAACTCAATTTATTGTGGAACATAAGGGCAATTAAGGGACAGACGATGACATTATATTATGTGGAATGCAACTACAGGAAAAAGAGGCATACACAGCTAGTGACACATGATATGCAAACATAATTTTTAGTATTTTCCCAATGGTGAAGTGACAGATACTATTTCTAAGAACTCACTATGTGTCAAGCACTTTATCTAAAGTAGTTACTCTAAATTATTATTGTTTAATAAATCATTGATTGACTATTGCAATGAGTACAAACCAACCCAACAAAATGAAAATTATAAAAGTCAGAAGATTGTCACATATCACAAACCTCTATTGATATTAATTATAGTCAGGGGATATCTACATACTGTGTATATCAGAGACATATTTCTTTTATATTTTTCAAATACTTTATTAGTTTTTGGTTTCTGGGTATTAAATTGTTGGAAATCTAGTGGTTTAAAGCAAGGCACAATTTCTTTATCCATTCTTCTACTGAGGGACATTTAGGCTGTTTCCATGATCTGGCTATTATGAATAAGGCTGCTATGAACATGATTGAGCAAATTTTCTTGTTGTGTGGCGGTGCATCTTCTGGGTATATTCCAAGGAGTGGAATAGTTGGGTCTTGAGGAAGCCCTATTCCCAGTTTTCTGAGATAGCACCAGATAGATTTCCAAAGTGGTTGTACAAGTTTGCATTCCCACCAGCAATGAAGGAGTGTTCCTCTCTCCCCACATCCTCTCCAGCATGTGGTGTCGCTTGAGTTTTTGATCTTAGCCATTCTGATGGGTGTAAGATGGAATCTCAGAGTTGTTTTGATTTACATTTCCCTGATGACTAAGGAGGTTGAGCATTTCTTTAAGTGTTTCTCAGCCATTTGATATTCTTCTGTTGAGAATTCTCTGTTTAGTTCCAAGCCCCATTCCTCAATTGGGTTATTTGGATTGGTGATGTTTAATTTCTTGAGTTCTTTATATATTTTGGATATTAGACCTTTGTCAGATGTAGGGTTGGTGAAGATCTTTTCCCAGTCTGTAGGCTGTCGCTTTGTTCTCTTGACAGTGTCTCTAGCCTTACAGAAGCTTCTCAGCCTCATGAGGTCCTACTCAGCTATTAAAAACAAGGAATTCCCAAAATTTGTGGACAAATGGATTGAGCTAGAAATGATCATAATGAGTGAGTTAACCCAGAAGCAGAAAGACTCAAATAGTATATACTCACTTATATCTGCATACTAGCCCAATGGTCATGTCCCACATAGCTTTCCCTTACCAGGAAACTGGGACAGAGGGGAGGACATCCTATTGGGACTCTAGATTAGAGAACCATGGGAGAATAGCAATGTAGAAGGATCCAGTGGGTCCTAGAAACCTACAAGTAGAACATTATGATAGGCAGATTTGGGTCAAGGGGACCCGCTCAAACTAAGGCACTAGCCAAGGACAATACAGGCGGTAAAATTTAAACCCCTACCCAGATCTAGCCAATGGACAGGACAGTCTCCACATTTGAGTGGAGAGTGGGATATGACTTTCTCATGTACTCTGGTGCCTCACATTTGACTACGTCCCCTGGAGGTGGAGACCTAGTGGCACTCAGAGGCAGGACAGCAGGTCACCGAGAAGAGATTTGATACCCTATGAGCATATACAGGGGGGAGGTAATCCCTCTGTGGAACAGTCTTAGGGGAGGGGAATAAGAGGAAAATGGGAGGGAGGGGAGAATGGGAGGATACAAGGGATGGGATAACCATAGAGATGTAACAAGAATAAATTAATAAAAAAAAATAAAGCAAGGCACAATTATTATTTAATTTTTTCTTTAGGTCAGAAGACTGAGAATGCCTTAACTCTATCCTTGGCATCAAAATCTTTCACATCAGTAATTCTGAACTGAGATGTGACTGCTTCAACTCAATGCTGGACCTCAGAGGTATCTATTTCCAAGCTCATGTGGTTACTGGCAAAATTTCAGTCTCCACAGTGTTACTACATTGAAGGCATTGATTCCTAATATAGGAGGAGACTACACTCTTCTTGCCATGTGGGGCTCCCACATGTCAATTTTATCAAATCCAGCAAGGAAGGCAGAGTTCAAGCAAGTTAAAGATCATTATTTTCATTAATATAATCACAGACCACACATTGATCAGGGAAGTAATTACTCAAGACTGTAGGTACCACAAAGCCTGGTGATAACCAAGAAATATATGAGAGTCTGTACAATGCATAATACCTATTGATATGATATCTAGATTCAGGTACTGTATTCAAAAGTATAGTGAGCATTAATAAATTTTGTGTTCCAGAAAATCTCCCAGTATTCCTGTGGTCATCCATTGCCAGGACTAAACGCACAGAGTCAGAGTTGTATTTTTGATGTTGCTGTGGGGCTTTTCCAAGGATCCTAGCATCATGGCTGTAGTGTCGTTCTCTTTCTCTAACAATCTCTTTGTCTCTCTGTGTCTGTCTGTCTGTCTGTCTATCTGTCTGTCTGTCTATCTGTCTATCTGTCTGTCTGTCTCTCTCTCTCTTTCGCTGTGTGTGTGTGTGTGTGTATGCGTGCATGTGTGTGTGCGTGCATGCGTGCCTGTCTGTCTGTCTGCTTCTTTGTATTCCTCATTCACTAGTAGACATCTACTAGCCCTACTTTCCAAATCACTTACATGTCTTTACATTTTCCTCTTAGAAGTACTGAACTAATACAGAACTATAATCCAAAAAAAAATTTTATGAAAATATCAGTGACCATTCATATGGTAGAGCCATGCTAGATATGGTTAAAAATAACAAACTCGATTAAACATAATTGTTAGGAAAGGGTGAGAACAAATGGGAAGGACCACACTTTCTGTTTTTCATGTTAAAGATGTGAGTGGTTTTCTCTCTGCTATAACTTGGTCATTAATTCCCCTGGTTCAAGAAGAGATTAGTTTGGCCATGTCATCTGTGAAAACTAATTAAGAAAAAATACATTGATAACTAAGTCTATGATAATTGTTTGGGGGCTATTGACTTTCTCTAGTAGAATGAGAGAGAGAGGTCATCAGAGAATCCTCAGGTTAAGTGTACTCTTTATTCCTTTTATTCCCTCCTGCCTTCTTTCTCCAGATGAAAGTGATCTTGGGAGGAGCTAGCATGAATATATTTGAAAGCTAAATGAAAGGGAGACTTCATAATGCAGCTCCCATGAGTTTGTCATCCATGATGAAGTGAGATTTCATGGTGATACAGCTTTTGTGGGCTCACCAATCCTTCCGTATTTTATCCTTTGTCCTAGTTTTGTAAATAATAAATTCACTGGTTCACCAAACTGGACATTGGTGAAAGTATTGTCCTAGACTGTAATTGCTGCCTTAACTGAGACTAATAGACCTTTGCTCACATCTTTCATGCAATGTTCTTGGAACAAACTGGTACACATTGTGGGGCAGAAAACCAACACAGATAGAAATTGATCTTACCCTGCATATGCAAAGAATCTTTTGCAGCAGAAGGAGGCCATTACAGAAATCTATAGCTGGTCAAAATGTAGAGACCAATCAACTGTGGGATATCCAGCCTCAACTGATGGTGCATTTATAATCAAGTCTTACATGTGAGGTTCAAAGAACATTTCAAAAGAAAGGACAGGAAGATTATAAGAGCCAGAGGATGGGGAAATATGTGAATTTTTTTCCTGCTAGCTATGACAGGCAAGTCACACCCATGAAACCACTTGAGTATGAGAACATTCTGAAATTCATTGAAGAACTAGAGCCTGCACTGTAATTTCTGAGAGTAACAAATATTGGATAATATCATGAAGTGTCATTACTATTGTGTGACCGTTCCTAATAACAAGGCATGTACCTGAGGCTAAGATGGCTTACCAAAATGACCTTCCTTGGCTACAGGAGGCATTACAACAGAAAATGGATACAAGACTTTCATCTTTTCAGTTAGCCTTGAATTTGGTAAGAAAGTTCAATAAAACAAGTGCCCTGGAGGTGTTCCTTTGCCATTTCTTAGAGTTGGTTATTTAGCTTAAGAGAGAGAATACAATTAGATCTGTATTGAACAGCTCATACTGGGGTGAAAAAAACTTAGGAACCCATGAAAAGAGTTGAATAGAGAAAAAGGAGAAAATATGCTAGAAGAATGGAACGCCATAGTCTTGTGTGCAAATAGGGGCTATAATAATGATGCATGGGACTATGCCTGCCCCTCTGAACTGCTGGGGTTAAGAATGGCTTTCTGTGTGAAGTGAAGGAAACTCTCCAGTCTGGCTTATGAGGCTATAGGACATGGGACTTGAGTCCTATGGAAGGGCACAATCTTTATGATGTTGAGAGGACTTTGGTAGACTAAGTGACTTAGATAAGGATGCTAATCAAGTCTGTAAAATGCTAAAACAAACAAGATAAGACAAGAAAAAGAAGGGGCTCTTCTATGTTATTCAAAAATAAAGTGGTAAGATGAGCATGGGAAAATAAGAGAATGCAAATGTTGTGCTTTGTGAACCTTTGGACGGCTTTAAAGCCAGACTAACAGTTCACCAAAGTGATAAAGGGAGTAAAAGACAAGGAAAGACAGTATGATCTCACTGCACTTCCTGCTATGGAGGAATGTATTCTGAGCCAGGTATCACCCTAGTCACTCTTCCAATGGGTGAGGTTGCTATGCATGAGAGCTGATAGGTGGAGATTGCAATCCCCGTGTTGAATCATAGATTTATTTGTTTCTTATTAATATGCAGAAGAATTGGTATTTAGTGGATACTGAAACCAAGTGTAGCTTAAGAACCCCCAAAATACAGGAGCAGTAGGCAGATGTGGAGAGGTGTGAGATACAGTGGGGCAGGTTCAGTGGAGTAAGCATGTCTTAGGGGTGCCATTTATTACCCACAAAAGTATACAGCATATATTTCTTCCATACTAAAAAAATAAAAAGACTTTGGGTGTGGATAGACTATAGGACAGATCCTGAATAACACTTGGAGAAGTTTACCTTAGTTTATGAACTGTGAGAATAATCAATTGTACATGGTTGTATGAGGTAGGAACCTGTTGTTGTTCCCTTTCACAATGGGTCAGTAAAATATCAATCAGTGTAGTCTGTCTGGGGATTAAGATTAATCTGTAGAAACAAAGAATAAGAAGAGGTCACAAATGTCATGCAGGTTGTGTTGCAAGCCACTGAGACTCAGCCCATAACTGATTCAACAGCCAAGCCAGAAAAAGTGCCAGAGGGACTATATATATATATATATATATATATATATATATATATATATATATATATATATGCTACACATAAGGCACACGAAGAAACATGAATGAGAATGAGTTGCTGGGACAGTGGAAAAGAGCACAGACATGAGATGACTGGAGAGAGGAGGAAAGTGTAGTTTGTGGGAAGAGTTAAGAGCAGTGTGGATAATAGTAAGTAATGAGATACGGACTGTGACAACCTGTAGTGACAGTTGTTGTGACAGGCTACACTTAGATGTGGGATCTTATGGCTCAGTGGACAAAAGTAAAGAAGCAAGTGCTGGGGCAGTTCCTGTGTGGACAGCAGATGTGGAAGTAAATGCAAAAAAAAAAAAAACAAAAACAAAAACAGAATAAAACAAAAACACAAAAAACCAAACCAAAACAACAACAAAAACAAAAACAAAATTCACTTGGAATCAGTTGCATAGAGCTTTCCATATGGAAGCTCTTAGGCTGTCCAGTAATGCCATAAATATATTAACAGAGTACAAGCAAGCAAGGTAATTTCTCAGCCAGCTTTTCTTTCCTGGCAGGGTGCAATTTGTGGTAACAAAGAAAAGAATCAATTATCTTAAAAAGTAATCTTAATAAAAATCTTAAAAGAATCACTATCTAAACTTCTATATAGAAATAATCAGCCATTTCTACTTTAAATCCTAAAGGTGATCATCTACTCATCAGTAATTTCTATTGAAATATATCAGGAAGCTGAGGACAAAAATAAGTATAAGAATTTACTTCCCTTGCAGTCCAGTTTCAGTGAGAGAGTCACATCAGCTAGTGGCAATTGGGGTATTCTCTTTGCTCACCAACCTCAAAAAAGTCCGTAGCTTTACTTTAGTGTACTTTTCTTAACTTTACATTGTTTCCTATGCTTTTCTGCATCAGAGCTACTGGCAAAAACATCTTTACCTAACTTCACAAAACAATCTATTTTTCCAAATTCTTTCTAAGGGTGGTGGTCATTGCTAACAATCTATATATCTAAGTTCTTTTCAAGGGTGATGATTCAATCACTAATCTGCTCCAGCAGCAATGCCTGAAAGAGACCAAACATTGTTATTGTGAGTGACAGTGACACTGCCCAATGAGGGGCTGGAAGCCCCCTTATAGTACTCACACAATTCATATATTAGGAGCATTATGAGGACTGCAAGCAAGGGTCAAAAGCAGAGCTATGCTTCATAACAGAGTGACAGTCTCAAAACAGTCAATTCTCTGAGTTATGCTTCGCTGAGACACACCCATTATGGTTTATTTTGGCCCACAGTTACAGTCCATAACATCAGGGAGGGCATGCATGCAGGAGCATGTAGCAACTGGTTACATTGCATATGCAGGTGTGACACAGACTGTGATGAATGAGTACACGTGCTCAGCTTCCTTTGTCCTTTTCATTTCTTCCTGTATTTAGCCCATGTAGTGATATCACCCATATTTGAGGTGACTGCCTCCACGTTTAATTTCCAACTCTACACAATCCCTCATGGGGTTATCCTCTGTGATTTTCGATCCTATGAGGTTGACCATCAATATCCATGACCACAACTGCTATCATGGGATGATAGGATGGAAATGTCAGACAACCTGCCCCATGCTGAATTATGAAGAGCTTTGCAGTCTGTGGCAGGCAGCAAAGGGTAAATGTGTGCCCTTGTCTGTGTGGACACTGCCACAGGCCTCGAGAAAGCATTTCTATTCAAGTAACAGGTGAAAGCCTCATCAATGCCGCAGTAACTCAGTGTCTCACCCGATAAACACTGGGTTTCAGACCTGGGCAGAAGACAAGTAAATGTAGACCTGCCTCCATCTGCCCAGGAATACTGTTAGGGTGGGTTAATTGAAATGAAGAACGAGTTGTTAAAATATCAGCTCCATAACTAGGTGTTCATGCATGACTTTAACACCAGAATTTTAGAGGCAGAAACAGGCCAATCTCTCAGAGTTTGAGGCCATCCATGGCTACAGAGTGAGATCCTTTCTAAAAATAAAATAAAATAACAGTTCAAAAATTTAAATGTAGAAAGATTCTTGCATAGGTAAGAAAAACTACTCCCAGAAACCATATAGTTGTTAAATAAAAATTCCAGTACCAGGGATAGGATGCTTCCTTATAAGACGCTGGTCAGTGGGGTCCAATGGTTGTACAAACCACAAGAGCTGTGGGCATTACTGTTGACCTGAAGCCAAAACTAGAAGGTAAGTTCCTATTTCTGAGGACATAGTTTTCCTTGATTGTAGAATATAGACAAGTTAGGCTTGGAGAGAGTTGAATGTTATCTCTCTATGGGTTAGCTCTGTAGTGATTAAAGATGCTGTTAGGCTACTATGGGGAAATTATCACCAATAGTATTATTATACCTGTCTGTTTAGCCTTGGCTACTTACAATATGCCAGTTTGTGAGATAGTAAGGCATAGCTGTTATGAGCAAAACCAACAACTTTCTATATTCCATGTAAGGTCCATGCTATAGGAGGTAATTCACATCTGATGTAGTGATCCAGGATGAAACCTATGGCTGTGGATGCCATTTAGGTTATGTTGATGAAATTATCGGCTCTCCCTGGGTTTAGGAACACAGGGAGGATTGTAGGATCTTTCTAAGGTTTCTGGCTATTACTCTGTCCTCTCCTGCTAGAGTACATAGGAAGTAAAGCATGCTGGGGTAAGGTTTGCAGGGATACAGATACAGTGGGTTACTCATGTTCCTGTAAGTTACTCCTCACTCTTGTTCTGAGATCCCAGCAAACTCTCATTTCACTAAGCTGTACTTTGCACTATAACTTAGTTTTGTTACTGATGACTTATCCAGAATAAACAGATCTTAGCTTATGTCTCCACATAAAACATTCACATACGGGCATTTATCTCTTAAATTGACAAAAATAAAATTGCATTTCTTCATATTTATCTGTAAGTTTGAATCCCACACTTATAAATATGCTTGTATTACATTATTACATTTCAGATACATTTAAAGGATTCCAGACACATTCAAGCAACTGTGTGAGCATTTTTAGCTTCTATAGGTTTTCAAATTTATTTCCCTGGCAGTCTTCTAAACTAATGTCATAAGTATATTTATTGTTTTACATAATCTGTTGGCAATGATTATGAACCAAGACAGAGAAAAGATTCGAGGCTGAAAGACAGTAGAGTCTTGTTTCAGAATAAATAAATATAGCATCTTTGAATTTTATACCTTTGAGCTCTGCTCATCAGAATTGGGTTTCTATCTTACACAAACAGGAATGCTAATGCAGACTGATGGCTTAGATAAATTAGTGCCAAAGCTTATATGTTGCTGCAAGGCTGTTTGTGGAGTGTCAGAACAGCTGCCCTCCTACATAGTTATAATACAATGTGGGCAGACACATGCCCCCTGCAGCACTGAGGATGTGGCCAGTTCCTCTGCCATGTACTATTTTCTAAGGTTCTGCAATTACTTTTTGTACTTAATGCTTAAGTGCATTGGATTTGCTTTCCAGTTTCTTGTATTTTAATTTTTTTCATGATAGCTGACCACAAGAAAAACCATATGACTATATTATGTCCACTACATTTTGTTATAAGAGTGAGAAGGCACTTCACTTTGTTATGGAGATGGGGATGTAGAAAAGTAGAAATTGGTATAAGTTTCTGCTATCTTCAATATTCTGGCTTTCATTAGGTAAAAAGATCAAGAAAATTGCACATTTTAGTATTTTTAAGCACAGGTGTTAGAAATAAAACTTATATATATATATATATATTTTAAATAAAATTGTAGGATCATAATACACCAAATTTATCCTATGAATAACCACACATTAGTATATACATATCTGTTTTATGTGGCCACTCCTTACCTGGAGATCAAGAATCTTTCAATCAGGCTAAAGGAGAGAGAGCTGGAGTGGACTGAAGGAGTGGGCAGCATCTGACTCTGACTCAGCATTGTCCACTGCAATCACTAGTGGTCTCACTTCAAGCTTTCTTAATCTATCCATCCAATGCCGTACTTTCTAATTAAGGATACATTCTGGGAATAAATTGGTGATAAAAGAAGGGAGGTGAGGACTTTCAATGAGACACTGTAAGGGAGACATTTGAGAATCCATAAATAAATATAGATGGTGTACATAATAATGTTTTCCTGAAAATGCAATGATGTAAGTTTTATAGCTTCTGTTAGAGGCAAACATAAATCCAGAGTGGGAATATGATTAGAATCTGGCTGGAGATGTTTGCTGTATTTTGAGGAAATGTGACTGACATGGCTGAAGAGCAATATGAAGACCTAGAATTATGCATAAGGCCAAGTAAAGAGAAGAAAGAGATAGATGTAAATGGAAATTGCATTGCTTTCTTGTCACATCATGGTTGATGGCAGAGCTATCAGCAGAGGACTCAGCAATGAATCAACAAACACATATTGTTGTATCAAACAGAACCAATTGGTGGAAGTATTAGGTTTGTCAGAACATTTGGGATTCACTCCATGGGAGAGAGCCAATCCCTGACACTAACAATAATTGTCTTCTAAGAGGCTTCATTGAGCAGCTGATGGAAACAGATGCAGAGATCCACAGAAAAACAATAGATGGAGCTCTGGAAGTTTTCTAGAAGCTTAGGAGGAATGGTTGAAGGAGCCGGCTGAGTCAAGGACATCAGAAGAAAACCTACAGAGTCAACTAACCTGGGCTCATGGAGGCTCACAGAGACTGAACCACCAACAAAAAGCCACTCCTGGGCTAGACCTAAACACCCTACACATATATTACAGATGTACAGCTTGGTCATCATGTGGGTCCCCTAACAGTTGCATTAGGGCTGCCTGACTCAATTGCTTGTCTTTGGACCCCTTTGCTTTAGCTGGGCTGCTTTAGCTGGCCTCAGTTGGAGGACATGTGCTTAGTTCTGCTACAACTTAATGTGCAAAGACATGTTGTTACACAAGGGGGGCCTCCCCTTCTCTAAGAAGAAGAGGAAGAAGGAATCGGAAAGGGGGTAATGAAGGGGTACTGGGAGGAAAGAAGAGACAGGGGCCTGCAATCAGGGTGAAAAGTGAATAAATAAATCAATGGAAAAAATTTTCCAGAATAAAGTTTTAAAATACAGAGCAAAATGAAATAAAATTATTCAGTAAACAACCATAAGAAAAAAAATTGCAAAAGTAGAGGCATATATTTTGGTCAGGTTTTATAAACATTTTGCAATGCTTCATCCTTTTGATGTATTTTATTCTTCACTTATTTGATCTATCTTAACAAAGACAATGAGTACTTAGTTTGTGTTTTGGGCCTACATTCTTCCTCTTGTTTGATTCTTGAGATAAGTTTCTAAAATGTGCCTACTTCAACTCCACATTTTACATAAGCCACATGAATTGCCTCAAGGCTATGAAACCCTAGAAATGTGCACAAAAGAAACTTAATTTGTTATTATTGATGTGAAGGATCAAAGGCAGATGGGTGAACCTTACACCTTTGATCACTTACACAATTCAACAGCTGGACAAAGGAGTATAGCCTTGTGGCCTCAGGATCACAACCCTGAAAGCCAACGTTGGGAAATAAGAATAGGAAAAGCAGATGGAAAAGGAAACGTTCTCCTTTAATCCTAGACCTTGGATGCTTGGAGATAGATTTCCATGAGTTGACAGCCTCCGTGGCAATATAGCAAGACCCTGTTTCAATAAACCAAAATAAATAGATAAGTAAAATAAATAAACAAATAAGGCAGTGGGAAAGGCAGCTATATAACGTGACTCTATTGTAGCTGTTAATATGTGTTATTATGTTCATCAATGAAACAGTAAGGTAGTGCCTAAGACTAGCATTTATTATGATAATGCATAGATGTGTTATACTATTCCTGTTCCGTCAGGCCAAAACTTCTCTGGAAAAACATCAAGTGGTAAATCGGAAAGGTAAGATGCACGCAGACCCAGATGATTCCACTCGTTCTATGGCATCTGGATAGTTACTCCTGGAGTTCCTGGCAAGGTCTCTCTTCTAAGTTACACAGAATCTTCAATATAAAAAAGAGAAGTCAAATAAATGATAATGCTCCATTAAGTTAATGAAAGAGGATACTGAATGTTGAAAAATGTACTAATTGAGAGAGGTTGGCAGAAATAATAGATTGTGTTACATGGCACACTTTGTCCCTGTGGCTCATTTAAGTACTTGTTTCCTTCAGGAATAACTCTTTTAAAACATTGTATCAAGAAACCTCAGCTTCTATAAATATAAAATAATGAAAAATCCTGGTAGTCCTTAAGGGAAATCGTATTTTCAAGTTTTTTGCTTCACACACACACAAAAGGTGTATTGGATGATAAGAAGGAAGATTACATAGATAGGAAGTGAGGGAAAATGGAAAAGAATCTGAAGAAAGTGGACAGTGTTAGTCTTGTGTCAAGGTTTAGATGCCATCCTTAAGGTCACAGGCCTCCAGGGCAGGAACTTGTCTGATTCGGTATTTGACAAGGTGCACAGTGTATCTGCCGCTCAGTCAGTGCTTTTGACTATAGACAATGAAACTATCCATTCACTATCCAATGAACAAATTGAGTACAATGATGACAATTTCCATTAACGGAAAAGGTAAGTGTTGGTGTTCATCTCAAGACACTGAGACACTCCCTTCCTGCCCTCTAAATCCCCAAAGGCTTTAATATTTTATTCTCTTTCTAACAATCCACTTCTGCTTTCCCAGAGCGACATTTGGAAACAGGTACTGGAAATCTCTGGGAAATTATTGTAAAATGTCCCCAAGGATTTGGAGTCTGAAATACAAATCTGCATTCTTTCAGGGATAACATAGCTACCCAACCACTTCAAAGCTGGTTGGGGCTGAATGGAAGCCACAACAATAGGTATTAACTGCTTCAATCAAAGGTGGCTTCACAGAGCCTGAACATACTGTTTTGTTTTCCTTGCCAATCATTTGAACAATACAAGTGACAGTCATATTAAATTAGACAATTTTTTCATGGGGAGTAAGTAGAGCAAATACAAGCAAACACATTGTTGTTATCATCCTCCTTAGAAACCCACCAAGAAGAGCAAGATGCAATTAAGACAATAATTATTATAGCTCAGTACATGTCTGCACTGGATTCCATCAGGTAGAAATTAATCCAAGGCAGGGGCTGTCCTGGGGATAAATCCACGCAGGACTAAGAAAGGTCGTTCAGAAAGCAGACATGGTATCACACTTTAGGAAACTGTTAAATACAATACATGAAGTGGAACGGCAGTCTGGTTGGAAAGGAAGCTCACAGAATCTTCAGAAAATGCTGTTTGTGCTGGAAAGGGCTTGAAGGTGGGAAGAACTTAAGTCAGGGGTCACTCTGCCTATGGAGAGTCTTCCCCTTAAATGCTGGAGACATGGGTGTGGATGGGAAACAGAGCCTCCCAAAGGGATGCGATGTGGGTTCTCAAGGAGCCTCTTCAGAAAAAAAATTTCCAGAGCGAAGTTCCTGAACAAATTCTAAGCAAAAAGAAAATGATAATCTTTCCTAAGTTGTCTTGGTGCTTATGGTGTGTGAGTGTGTGTGTGTGTGTGTGTGTGTGTGTGTGTGTGTGTGTGTGT
>OU015743.1:107936569-107949871 GCA_907169655.1 Acomys percivali | reverse complement strand
GTGTGTGTGTGTGTGTGTGTGTGTGTGTGTGTGTGTGTGTGTGTAGGTGTGTGTGTGTTTGTGTGTGTGTGTGTAGGTGTGTGTGTTGGGGTGGGGGCAGTTTCATATTGTGTAAGCTAATATAACTTTCTTTGAGAAGAGTATAGAGAGGCTGGGAACTATTAAGGACCCGACCCTAATCAGGGTCTGTGGTTTACCCTGAGAAACAATTCCTCACTAAGTTCTATGCCATGCACAGGTGGAAGCGAGCCGAGTTGCCAGAAGTTTGCAACTCTCACTTGCTGAGAGAGAGCTAACATACTTTCCCTGGGATGTCTGGAATCAAGTTGATGTCCTAAGGCACCATTATGACTGCACATCTTAAATGCTGCCTAGCAGTGCAGCTCTCTTACCTCCAATACCAAGGTTGATGGCCCCCTACGTGCTGAGGATTGTTGACTTAATATGTCTGTCTTTTCCTTGTACACCCTGTGCCAAATTTTGAGACCCCCCCAGATACACAGCAATGTTTTATTAAGCCAGAATTTTAAAAAGTGCATGCTTTAGGAAATCCCCACTAACATGATAGACTTTGCAGAAAATAATCCGTCTGCAGCTACAGTCAAATAGTGTTCGGATATATCTTAGTCCATACACCTTATGCTTCTAACCTGTATTAAGTGATATAGTTGTGTCACTAAATTCTTGGTTCTGTTATTGCCTATTAAACTAATGAACAGAGAAATATAAAGATATCAAAGTATGTGTCAAAACTTACACCCAGTGGCGGAGTGTTCAAGTATTCAGAGCCTGGCAACCTATTTGCAGCACTGACTGCCTTATATTCTTCTGGCCCACTCTGACTAAAGTCTCAAATTTCTCCTCTCCAAGGAAATACAAAAATGTAATCTGAATGAGGGAGTGCTTCTAAAACTGAGCAAAGAGAAAAGTTTCATGTGGAACAGAGTTCTTCTTGAGGGATTTTGCTCCACCCCTTCTGTCACTATACCACGGGTCTTCAATTTACTGTCTCTAAAAAACTATATTCTGAACATGGCTCCTAACGCTGTATAAGAATTCAGTTTCCAAAAAAGTACAAAAGGCCTATCCAAAGCCCAATGAGCTTAAATGTTCAATATTCTTTTAAATTTCCTGGGGTCTGAATGGCAGAAATCATGAAAATATCTTGTGTATCTCACCTAACTACTGAGAGATTGCAAAGCAGTGAAATAATGACAACAATCTGTAACATGTGTCCACCTCAGAGGAGGACAAGATTATCCCCAAAGAATCATCTCCAAAAACCTCAAGACTTCTCAGACAAATTGGTGGCTCTCATACCAAAGCTTAATGGCCCATGTTCTAAATAGCAAGAAGATTATTTCTATATTAATTTGTATATGATACCAATGGATTCCAGCACAGCCAAACAAAACTACACTTTGAATAAAATATCTATAAGCACATAATGCTAGATAACACCAATTCCGAAAAATAAAACATTAAAACTCGAAGGTCAGAAAATTTTGGTCTTTTATCATGATTATTAATGATATTTCCATGAATAGTGAATTATTTTAATCACATGTTGTTTTCACTGTTATGCCAGAATCCACAGGAAAAGAGGAAGGGTACAGATGCCTTTGAAGAACTCCCTGCTAGTTCTAGCTGTGGCATTGCCTTCTAGAACAGTCCTATATTAATTACATAAAGGGTCTCGTAAGGGTAGTGCTTCATCTACTCATGTTGGGAATCCAACCTAAGACCCAAATATGCTAGGCAAGAGCTCTACCACTGAGGTGTAACCCTGCCCTGGGAGTACATTTGAGAACCATTAGGTTTGTCCCAATGATTATTAGTTCATTAGCAGAAAGTTCAAAACCCATTCCCTCAAGAATCAAATCTTTGTAAATATGATAAAGATTTCTCAGAAATTACTGGCACTTATACTACATCCCTTTATTCAGCAACCAGTTATCCCTAATGCCATTCGGTGATCAGTGGTTCACACAGTGCTTGCTATGGATCAATTGATGATCTATGAGCACAAGACATACGTTTTTGGTTTAAATAGAAGTCATACTTTACCTCTTTTGAAAAAAAATAAAGCATTAGTTGTGAGATAGTACATGGAAATATTAGTTTTCAAAGAGTGTAACTTCCTCTGTAAAACAAGGCATTGGTGTGGGTAAATTGTTGAGTTCTAGAGAAGATTAACAACCACAGGATTGGTTATAATCAGTTTAGTGAAAACAGAAATCTGTTAGTTAAGGGAAATGAAACCAGACACTATAATAACACCTATTTCAATACCAGTTCTTCTTTTGTTTAGCCTTAGATCTTAGTGAAGATTAAATACCCTTTGAAAATTATCCAAAATGCTCAAATTTTGACAGGAAGAAGACCCAGGCTAAATTGATAAGCCTGGTCAGATTAATTGCTATAAAAGTAAACCAAGAAATCAATCATTTTGTTAAAAATAAATCAGCTGTATTTAGAGAACTTTTATTGGCAGTGTCAGCTACAAACCACTTTAGTTCTAAAGATGTTTACTGACAAATTACTTTCTTACCTAACTTTAAGCTTTTAAAAAGTGGAAAGACTCTATTACACTGTCATTGAATGTGATTTAGCGATCTGAAGTTTTCACTGTAAGTAATCAACATATCCTTTTGGCTTTCATTTCAAGGTGAATTTAAATTCAAGCTATGCATCTCTTTATTATTATTCTGCACTTGTTCATAGAAATCAGCCACAGAAGCACTTATTATCTAGATGCATGAATGTGCAAAGGGCTTGTGCCCAGGCTTCCCTAACACCGCTAGGGTACATCATTTGCTTCTGCCTATGGGGAAAGTGAACTTTGGTCCTTCCTAATGCCTGCTCATTGTCACAGTTAACCTGCACACCTTAGGGCTGTGTGACTCGGAGAATATAAATTCTCTCACACATCCCATCATCCAGGGTAGCTTCTTTTAATAGCCTCAGTCTCCTAATAATCTTAAAATACCTGTCATCATGTGGGCTAAAACATCGTCGGCAATCATATTGAACCAGTCTTAGCAAAGCATCCTTAGAGTGTGGTCTGGATTTCTTATTTTTCCATCTTGACTCTCATACTAATTGCACCACTGTGTAACACAGGAGTGCCACAACTCACTCAGCACTTCTGATTTTATCATGTTCTCTAATCTCTTGAGTCTTTGTTTTTGAATTTTAACATCTTGAGGGGACTCTACAAAGCAGGTCATCTATATTGCTATTTCAATCTTAAATGTAGTGTTGTATTAATTATAATTAACCAAATGTATCAAAAGTAAGTCTAAAAGTATATTCAATTGAAATGTAATTAGATGTATTTTTTACAAGCCCCGCTGATACACACCATCAGAAGTGTAGTTTATTACTTAAACGTGCACCTTGTTTGTAAGATTGGCACCTTTCACATTTCAATGCAGCCATTGGAAATTGATGGCCATGTGTTACAAATACAAGTTAGAAATCCATGGGAAAAGGATGGCCACCTCTCTCAGGGTTGTTCATGAAAGTAGCCAGCTGGGATGTGGAAAGAGATTCAAATGCAACAGCAAGGTGAATATGAGATGTAATATGAATAAATTAATAAAATATATTTTAAAAAAAGAATATGACACATCAAAGACCAGTGCACACAACACAAACACACCACAGTACGCACAGTTCTGTGTAGGACTTCAGACAGTAAGTACTGCTTAACAAATCAGCCCTGAAGCCCTAGTCTGCAGAAGACCCTAAGCTTTGATCAGTGGTCCTTCTTGTTCCCTTTATTTAGAAACATAGCATTTGGCAGGTATGCTGTGGGGCTGAGGATGGCCTCAAAGCCAAGGGTTGTGACAGTTGTAACGTTTGACAACCCATACGTACAGACAGAAAATAAGAAAACAATTCAAACTGTAGATAGCCTGCTAAAAGCTGCCTTCAAACCGTCAGGCTAAGTTGATTAGGGTGAAGGCCCGGGACTTCACTGTGTTTGAGGTGTGTACAATTTTGCCTGTCCCATTATTTGTTGTGTCAAGCTTTATAAACCAGCATTGCATTGCAAGTTCTTCCGCGTTTTCTTGTAATTTTTCTTCTTTACCTGGCATACAAAGATGTAGGAAAATGCCTGTAGCATTAAAGTCGATGTGCTTTTAAATTGCCTTGCTTCTCTGTGCATGAATTACAGGACTCCAGACTCTTCTGTATTTTGTTAAAGACAGAACAGTATCTGCAATTACCTACCTGGTATCTATGACATGTATACAGTTATAGACAGCAGAAATGTGCTGCAGTTAAACTTGTCTACCCCAATAATGATTTCCTGCCTGATACATTTTTTTTTTCTTTTGGTATTTCAGAGAGGTCACTCCAGGAACTTTCTGGCCCTTTGCTAAGACAGACAACAGGATGCTGGTAAAAATAACAGTAACTGTGAGGTGAACTTTGTAGCCCAGGGAATATTGGGATTTCAATAAAAGAGTTGCTGAGTTTAGATTTTTCTCAGCTGAATTCTGGAGTTGGATTGCTGCGATCAATTCTTCAAAACAGGGAAAAATATCTTTACAGTGGTTTAATGCAGATTGACACACAAAACACAGAAATAGATCTTCACAGATCATCTCATCTTCTGTGATTCTCTAAACTAAGAAAAGAGCCTCCCTAGTGGCAAAATTAAAACAAAATGCAAATTCATCATGGGCACAGTAGATTTATATACAAATCAAGCAGATTTTAAGCAAGAACATCTGTGCAAACAAGATTGTAAAAGGTAATTTGAAGGCTACAAAGGAAGAGCACGTGTGTTGATTGGATTTTAAAATAGACGTGTTAAGTATGCATTCTACTCAAATATAGGATACATGACATAATTTGATAAGTTTTCTTAATGAACACTTACAGAAAATGTTTAGTATAACAAGTGTTTTTATCTTGTTCTCAAATTTTTGCTTCAAAATTATTTAACAATATAGAAAGAAAAATGAAAAATTCTCTTTAATTTAGATATTAAACATTGTAATATAAGACACATTTTACTGTGACTTCTGACTCCTAGATTTGTAATCTAGTAAACTATATGATAATAATTACAGGAAGTCCCGGATTCTCTAGGTTCTTAGAGAAGAAACTTTGAAACCATCCTAGCAAAAGCAGAAAACATCCTCCATAAAACAGTGGAGCTGAATTCTGAAAAAATTGTCAACATCTGTTATAGAAAAGGAAGATACAGGTGCTATTAGGTGGATAATGTGGTACAAGTGGAAAACACACCGGTCTGCAATAATGCAAGGATAAAAACACAAGATGGTGGCCTGTTCTTTGTTGGAATGCTCGTATACACGTGTTGTAGAGACGCTTGGAGTGAGGGTATGTTTTAAGTGTAGGGTCCAATCCGTGACACTGGCATCTAACAGGAAAAACCTGCCACTGAGAAGATTTGCCAGAAAATCAGAAAGCATCATAACTGGAGGTTGTCTTTCCCCGTATCCACTCTGGCTGAAACCAACATGGCCAGAAGGCATTTATTTAGCTTATGCTTCTGGGTCACATCACATAGTTTAGTCCAGTTAGGACAGAAACTGAAGTGAGAACTTGAAAGCAGAAACCATGGAGGAAAGATAGTAGCTGGCTTGCTCTTGGGCTCAGGATTTGATAACTCTGTTATACATCCCATGGCTGGGCCATCCTCCATCAATTATCAAGACAATCTGGCACCTACAGGCCAATCTGATCTGGACAATTCCTCAACCAATTCTTTCATCTCAAATGACTTTAAGCTAACTCAAACAATGTCCAAGAAAATTAATGCAGAACAAGATTCCAAGAAGATAGTGCTGTGTTTTGCATGTCCTGCAAGTAGAAAATGCAAGTAAGAACAGATGATTACTTGTTAATGGTAGCAGTACTATTAAACAATGTTAGATTACAGCATACTGACAAGCAAAATTAGGAGTTTGGTTTGGGAAGTAACGAGGTAGATATGACTCAAATATAAATATAAATGAGACTTTAGATATGTTTATATCATAGGGAGCACCACATGCAAAGGACCATCAAACTCAGTGAAAGGCATTCTGTTGAGTGGGTCAGTTCTTCAGCCATCTGAGGGTGTGTGCAGCCTGTATCAGTTAAAGGATCAGGTGTGGGAGGAGATAGTTACCTTATATAGACAGAAGAGCTGAGAATGCAGAGCACAGAATATCTGTAAAGAACAAGGAAATATAATTTCCCCACAACCTGAAATTCAGATAATACAAACACACAACAGAAAAATATCCTTCCTGACAGACCACAGGTTCTGAAAGTTTCATTATTGTCTATTTACTTAACTGGTTTCTGAATGCAATTCATAATATTACCAGGTGATGTTACTTTGTAAGTTGTCTCTTAAAATATTACCAGTTTTCATTTCATGTTTGTCTCCTGACTTATACTCTTAAGTAAAAAACAGTAAATTCTGCTGCTAGAATATAAAATCAGAATTTTGCTTTTTTGGAACAAGATGTGAAGCCATGCTAAATCACCCAAGACTCTCTATGTTCCATGTACATTTCCTGAAAAGCCCATAATTCCTCTGCCTATTCTCTTGTCATCTCTACTTATGAATTTTGTTGCAAAAATTTCCTGGAAAATAAGTAAATGATATGTAAAATTATTTAATAAAATTATTTAAAATTTTAATTCAAAAAATGAAAAATCATTAATGATCAATTCAACAAGTTATCACAGTTTAAAAGGATTATATGCCTTTTTATTTAATATGAAACAACAGCATAGCATAACACATCTCTCTATACTAGTGAAAATCAAATAAATTTAATTACCATTTACTATTATTTAATAAATGTAATATGTGTTAATGATACTGGGAACTGAGCCTAGGAGTTCACCCATAAAATAAATATTCTACCCTTGAGCTTGAGCACCAACCCTCTTGTTTTTGTTAGACTTGACATAGGATCTCACTAAGCTTTTTATTTGTTTGTCTATCTACTTACCTGTCTGTCTGTTTATCTATCGGTGTTGAACCACATTGACTTTTGGCAGTACAACTTGGAATCCAACTCTTAACTCTCAGCTTCCTGTATGCTGTACTTGCAGTCCTGTACCACCATAGCCACATTTTTGATTACCAATGATGCCTGCAGAAAAAGAACCTTATACACCTGAAAAAGAGTAAGTCTAACATTTCTAGTAGTAATTTGGTTAATCTCTGCTGTGGTCAAGTAATATTCTACATGTAAAACTCCAAGATTATAGAAGTATCCTTGTTAACAATTCACACAAATTGCATCTCAAAAAGATAATCCTTTGACAATATTGTCATTAGGTAGAAGTTTCATTATATAATAAGTTCTGAAAACAGGATCGATGAGATGGCTCAATGGTTAATGGCACTTTTTGGTGAGCTTCTGAGGCTGAGTTCAAATCCTGAGACCCCCATGGTGGAAACCAATTATTAATTCCTGTGAATTGTCTTATGAACAGGCACACTAGTTTGTTCACAAACATATGTATAGTAAACTAAAAAAAAATAGTTAAGTGAGAACTTGAATTAAATTTGAATCTTCCAAAATGCTAGCAAAGAAAGACCAGGTCTTACTTTTGAGAGTTTCTTTGACTATCTTTCAAGGTTATTAAGTCACACAAAAATAATGAAGAGACATAACCATCTCAGTATTATCTGTGAGTAGATTACCCTTTTATTTGTAAAGTCTGCAACCTAGAATAAGTAATTTAAATTATATGGGTCAAAATTTTTTCAGTATAGCTTTCAAATCAGGACGTGCTTGATACCGCTGTGACTTTTATGGCAAGAAGTGACTTCCTCAGGAATAGCAGCCTACCCTCAGATTTTGCAAGGTAACTAAAAGCAATGACAATTGGTTATCATATTGAGTAATGTATAGGAACCTACTGGCCAATGATTCAAAAGGAGGTCTGTCTTTGCTGGCACTGGTGCTTTCATTTGTTGTCATGCAGCTTCTATTTGGGGCATTGTTCCATAACTATAGAGTAAAACAGTTTATGTTAATTTTGGTATATGTATATGTTTTAGGAAGCTTCTAAGGTGTTAGCTCTAGGTTTCCCTATAACTTTTCCAAAGGCCTTCTGTCCTAGTTACTATTTTCTGAATTTTCTGAGCTACCTTGTTCTTGCACTCCCTCCACTACTATTTCTTCCAGTTCCGTTAGTCCCTTTCATGAATATGAATATCGCTGTATCCTATTGTCCTTCCCTTGAAAGATTTGTCTTCCCTATTGATTCTTACAAGTATCTTAAGCGTTGTGGGTATTATAATTGAAGCACACGTATCTAGAGATTCAAACACGTTTACAAATGTAAGAACACATGTCATGTTTGTGCTTCTGGGTGTGTAACCTCTTTCAGGATGACTGTTTTCAGCTCCAACCATTTACTGGTGAATGCCATAATTTCACTTCTTAATAGCTGATTACTATTCTATTATGCACATTTTAATGTGCTATATTTTAATGATTTGTTTATTCATTGACAGTTATTTAGGCTAGCTCATGTTTCTAGAAGATGGTATGTATGCTGCTTTGAAGAGAAAAATAAGCATCAATCTTACCTAGCCAAGAAAATTAAGAACTATAGCAATGGCTATCCTAAAAAGATATGCCTGCAGGTATAATGGTGAAATGAATGTTACAGGAGTAACTATCCACTTTCATCTAGGAGATGAAACCTATGCTGCACCCCATTGTCTGGAGAAGAATCTGTGGCTAGACAGGGTGTTGACCATACAGATAACTTGCCACTACCATTCTGCTTAATGGAAATCATGTGAACATGATCAAAATCCATTGCATGAAATTATCAAAAAATAATAGAGTATTATTAAATATAAAAACTGAATAAAAGATAGCAGCCAATATATGCCAGAATTGGACGAGATTATCCATGTAACAGTGTCACACTGAAATGAAATTAATATTTTGATTGATAATTATTTTTATGTTATGCTTAATTTGATATTCTCAAAATTGAGGACAGCAGGCCAAACACAAATATAAGGGCATATTTCTAAGCAGCATCACATCTGCATGTGTTCACTATCCTTGCTTCTTTTTCTCTACAGTTATGAACAGATACATTAATTTAAAAAAAAAACTTTGCCTTTGTATTGATTGTCCTAGAGTCTCTAATATCTCAAATAAACAAAATCTACTTCTGCAGGGTTGGAAAGATGGCTCAGTAGTTAAGAGTTCTTACTACTTTTGCAAAGGTCTTGATTTCAACTCCTGACACCCAGGCCAACAGCTCATAAACTCCTATAGTCCAGTTCCATGTGATTTGAGGTACTTTTCTGACCCCCAAGGGCACCCACACTCATGGGTACATACCCATTCACAGAAATGTACATACATAATTTAAAAAGAAAAAAAAGTTAAAAGAAATTACACATTGGCTGAATAAGATAATCTGCTCAAGCTTCATGAGGCACCATATGGTATCATTGTGCCATTCAGATTTGTCATGTGACTGGCCTAGTCAGTCAAATGGGAAGTCACATAGAGAAATAAAGCCAGGATGCTACTAATTACTCATTTGTGTAGCCCTCTAATTCTAGGAAAAATAATAATTAATTTTATAAATTTTTAGGAAAGCTATTCTTATGTTCTATTTAATGTGCCACACTAAATAATGATATTACCTATATTATAATGTACATTTATCACAAAGTGAATGTAAAAGTATCAACAAAAAAGAAAACAATATCATGATAATAGTAAACAAAAAATAGAAAGTAGTAGAATAAGAAATTTTTTAACATACAATGGAAAGGAAGGAGAAACTGGAAGATCATTAGGATAAAGACACTGCTGGGCTGTATAGCTCTCTT
Organism: Acomys percivali; assembly: GCA_907169655.1. Taxonomy (NCBI): domain Eukaryota; kingdom Metazoa; phylum Chordata; class Mammalia; order Rodentia; family Muridae; genus Acomys; species Acomys percivali. The sequence continues at coordinate 107,940,009 of OU015743.1, read as the reverse complement.
ACTCCTAATTCACTCTTTTCTTTCTTTCTTTCTTTCTTTCTTTCTTTCTTTCTTTCTTTCTTTCTTTTTTCTTTCTTTCTCTCTCTCTTTCTTTTCTTCCTTCCTTTCTTTCTTCTTTCTTTTTTTAATCAAGTGAGCTTTTTTCTCTTTCTTTTTTCTCTTCTTAAAATTAATTTATTCATTTTACAGCATGGCTGTAGTCTCATCCTTCCTCCCTTCCGAGCTCCAACTCCCTCCTTTTCCCCAACTCCCTTCCCCTATTCCTTAGAAAAGGGGAGCTGCCCTTCCCATGCACCCCAGCTCACCAAGTCCTATGAGGACTGAGGTTTTCCTCTTCTCCTGTGGCAAGGCAGTCCCACCAGAGGAAAGTGATAAAAAAGCTGGCAAAAGAGTCCATATCAGAGTTGGCCCCTGCTCACATTACTATAGACCCACATGAAGTCTGTACCTGCAGTCTTTCAAATGCTAATTTCCAGGCAAAATGAAGTCATGATCTTGGTTAAGCCTTACAGTGTTCTATTGGCCACAACAATGAAACCTACAAACATTTATATTTGAAAATTTTACCATGACCCCAATAAGAAAGCCACAGTGCTTAAATGTTTTATATCTAGATAAGTTTTGTAATGACCTGAACTTTCATGTCTCCTTTCCCAGATGTATTCTAATCATCAGAAAGATGATAGTCAGAACTAGGCCTTCTAGAGGACTTTAGGTTAATCAGCTGGGACTCTTATGAATGTCTATCATGGAAACCTCAGAGATCCTCCTTGTCCCTTTTGCCTGAGACATTCTATAGTAAACATGAACTAAGAAGTGGGTTCTCAACATATACCAAATTTGTAGGCACCACAAATCTTGGAATCTGAGCCTTCAAAACTATTTTATTTAGTTATAAGTTGCCAATTTGTGGTACAATTGAGGTCAAAAAAGAAAAAAAAGGAAGGAAGGAAGGAAGCAAGGAAGGGAAGAAGAAGGAAGGAAGGAAGGAGGGAAAGAAGGGAAGAAGAAGAAAGGAAGGAAGGAGGGAAGGAAAGAAGGAAAAAATAAATGAAGGAAGAAAGACTCACAAGATCCTTCCTATTTACTGAAACCAGAATGAAGGAGTCATTACACACATTCCAAAAATCACAAATAAAATCTATGCATGCTCAGTGGAGCATGGTCAAACTCTATCATATGAAATTCTCAAATAATTAATAAAAATATTATGTTGAGGAAAATTCCATGCATACTGTTTACTTAAACTCATTCAAGCATATTTAGAAAATATCAAATGTTAGTTATCTATATGTTATTATTTGAGCCAAAGGAAGATCAAGATAAAAATATCAGTTGAGTAAACAAAAAACATAAAAAGAAACAAACAGGCAAAAAGTATATCATAATTTTAATGACTGACTTTATGGGTGTTTAAAAATACTTTCCTGTAATTAAATCGATTTAATTAAAACATTATGTGAGTTAAGGAATATGTTTTAGGAAACAAGAATGACTTTGAAATATAATTATATAACAAATAAATCAAACTGATACTTTGGAAATTAAAAGTAGAGGAAATTATCTCTACTATAGATCTGAATGATAAAGAAATTGAAAATGCTATCAAGGCAGAATTAGAAAATTCATGTGCAATATATAATTAGCAAATTATAAGTTGAAAGTAAAACAAGTATAGAGAAATGATGATAGCAACGTTAATGAAGAACTTCCTAAACAAGGAAAAGAGGCACAGATACAACAAATTGATAAAAAATAATAATAAAGGAGGATAATAAAGTGAGCGACAATAACATCTTTATACAAGTCGTAATATTTGAGGCCCCAATGCTGGAGACAAGTCTAAAAAGGCCTGCAAAAGATGAAGGTTAGATCAACAATAGCTTTCATTTGTCTCCAAGCTTCATAACTTCCACAGAGGCTAGCTTCATCTCTCAGACATTAAACTCCTTGTCCACCTTTAAAGAGAGAATTATTTTCAGCTCAGATCTTAGGATGTATTAGTGGTTTCAATATTTATGAAAACTGGAAACAGATAATCACTTTGAATGGCAATGTGGCACAAGGAGGGGGTACTGGAGAATGAGGTGACAGCTGCTTCTAGAGAATATGTGGTAAATGGGATTTAAGAGGAGATAAATTTAGAGGTAGTGTTCACTAAAGACCAAAAGTAGGCAGAAATGAATCATTTCAAGAATCAGGGGTGGGAAAGAATGTAGAAAAGTAAAGAGTAAAGCCACGGGACACTGAGATTAAGTAGAAAGATTTTTTTTTTTTCGTGAGTGCTGTAAAAGATTATCAGGTGAATATTAAGATTTTAGTAGCCAAGCTGGTATAAGGAACAGCAAGTCTTTCTCTTGTGCTGAAGGAACTGCTTATGCTACCGGAGAGGAAGGGGGTGAATTACTCATTGAGATAGTGAAAAAATGAGTCGTATAGAAAATCAGGAAGGAGACATTTGGCCCAATCATCCATGACTCTTCTGTGAATGATAAACCAACTTTCTCTATATTTCTGAAAATAAGTAGGAATGTGATTAATTTGTTAACACTTTGCAGTTCTCAACCATTGAACACAGTAAAAGTTCATGAACAAATTTTGAGTCATGACAATGATTGAGACACTTGATGGCTGAAAAAACTATAAATGTCTGGAATACTTGCTCTAGGGAAGCTCTAGGGAATAGCTATTGAAATTGGCCTGAGTTAAAGCTCAGGAAGTAAGTGCAAGGCCCTGCTGTCATCATGGGCCATGTATTCTAATGATAGTGGAAAAGCAGGAACACAGACTGTTATGAAGCCTTGGTCTACAAGTTCAGAGTGTTGCGCAATTAAGGATGCAAAGAAGTTAAGAGTATTGATAGAGAAATGGCTATGTCTCTGTACGGTAAGGCTCATCTTGAAGGCTCATGAACACCAGAGGTGTAAGAGACGATAAACAACAATGGCAGCAAACAAAATGTGCACTGAAGCTCTGCTTTGGAAGGAAATGCTCGCGATGGCAATGAAGAGAAGGATGAAGAGATCATCGGAGACAGAGACACGTCCAGCCATCACCACTGCAGAGCAAAAGCCTAGCTGTCCTATGCTGAAGGGGAAGGGAAATTCTCACCCTGGAGGCAAGAGGGCCACTGGAATCCTAGCATTGGAGGCCATCATGATGACACAGTGAAACTCTATCTGAAAAATAAAATCCTTCTAGAGTGAGACTACTTATAAATAATGGTTATGTGAGAAGATGGCTGTGAGAATATTGAACACTGACAGTACTAGGGGTGCAGATGAGCACTGATAGTACTAGACAGTGCAGATGAACACTGGCAGTACTAGTCAGGACAGATGAACGCTGGCAGTACTAGACAGTGCAGATGAACACTGGCAGTACTAGTCAGGACAGATGAACACTGGCAGTACTAGTCAGTACAGATGAACACTGGCAGT
>OU015743.1:107924475-107936559 GCA_907169655.1 Acomys percivali | reverse complement strand
AGTCAGTGCAGATGAACACTGGCAGTACTAGTCAGTGCAGATGAACAATGGCAGTACTAGTCAGGACAGATGAACACTGGCAGTGCTAGACAAGACAGATGGACAGAATAATCTGAGTATTGAGTTTCTGTGACACTAAATGTGACTGGAATGCACATTAGTCTTCTATCCAAAGCAAAACCTTTTTAACAGTTTCAAAATCTCTCTCCTTTCAAATTAGAATGAAAAGGAAAAAAAGACATGGTAGAAAAACAAAACTTAGAAGTCATAATATTATATATATATATATACACAAGAAAGCAACCTCAACCTCTGAGCTTTCCTTCTAATTTGTAACTTAAATTAGCATAAGGCATTTTAATTATTAAATGTTTTACTGTAAATTTGGTATACCTTATTCAAGTTACATTGACTTTGCCATGATTATACTGTATATTTTCAATAAAATTAATTACTTTGACTTTTTTTTTGGCCTGTAAATGACTTAGGAAAGTTATAAGAACATATGAAAACAAATGCAAAGATGTCATAAACCCAAAGGAATCTCAGGAGGAGTCCTCTGCTTTATGATTCTCGTGTCGTAAATACAGTTTAAAATATATGTTATGTTAATATAATCATCCATTGAATTTTTTCAGGCATAAGGATGGACCATTAAGATTAAATGTTTTACTGCAAGTGACTATGTGCACTGCTTTGAAACCTTAGAATATTTTTTATTCAAGCTAATAATTATTTGACTTTTGCCATTTAAATCACTATAGAGAAAATGGAGTGGAAGATTAAAAATGATCTGATACATTTACACTGCTTAACAACAAACAGTTCATATGAACTGGAAGAAAATTGCACCTGTCTTTTTAATAGCGGGCTGGCCTGTGAGTTGTTCAGATGATGGGCTTGATGCAGGCACTTACTGACCAAAGATGATATTGAGGTTTACACATAGAACCAGAGGGAGGAAGGGCTTATATTCAACAAGAATACCGTTATTATCAATTCATTCCTAAGCTTGTTCTATTCCCTGACTTCTGATTTGACAAATAAATTTCTGGCATCTTCCTTTATTTGTTATATTGTGAGAATTTAGTCTCAAGGACAATTTTTTACAACTGTTACCAGTGACTGGAAACAAGTGGTTGTAATGAAAGTAGATTTGCAATCTCCACTCTAGCACTTAGAGCTTTGAATGCTGTAATTATGGAAGCATCCATGTGAGAGCTTTCGTAACATATTATGACAGAAGATTATATTCCAGGATGATGGCTAAAAATATGACTTATCTCCCTTTTCTCTCCAGTATCCCAAAGTACAGTTTGACTAAAAATAACTGAATGTGAAGAAGTAATCATTCACTGAGGGCAGCATGTGAAGGCTTCTGTGGCCACTAATGTGTTGTTCTGTAATGTGTTGTCTCCAGAATATTTATTTGGAGGAGATATAAGGTGTGGTTGTCCACATGCACATACAACAACACAGCATGTGCACTGTTAAGCAGATGATCTGAGGTTTGGACCCTCTAACTATTAGAAGATGCTTTGCAATATGATATTTTAAACTTACACTATTTAAAATATTTATTAGTGCCAATCACTGACAAAGGGAAAATATGGTCCTACCATTAGTTTTGTCAGAGAGCAACCATCTTATATGCGTACTATCATGGGGAAGCACTGAATATTAGACTTCTTTCTCATTAGATTTCCATAGGCAATGATCATTTATATTGTTCTTTTATTCACTAATGTGTTTAAAAGGGGAATTCAAAGACACAGTTAATAGGGAAGCTAGCAACCATCTGGTGTAGAGAGCTTGAAATTCCCATGTGCCAAGTGCAGGAAAATAATGTGTTGCTGTTGCTGTTTTTAGTGTGCATACCTTAAATTCTTATTTTTGTTTTCATAAAATTCTCTGAGGAAGAGTGAAAATTCAAGTACCTTAAAAGATAGTAAGGAAAAAGAAAAACTGTGGTTTGCCCAGTGTTTCTGTTTGCTGAAATTCTGAGGCAGAGACTCAGAATATTCATATCGAGGCTCTACTTATTAATCTACCATGAACCTACCTTGAGAATATTCCAGTCTGTTAAAGATGGATATGCAGCCACTGCCTGTCTGCCTGTATTTTGTTGTTGTTTGCCATCCCTTGTGGAACACACACACACACACACACACACACACACACACACACACACACACATTCACGCACATTTTAATTGCTTCCAAAATCATATTAGTAAACACATGAACCATGTGGAAGAATTGAAAGAAATCCAAAAACTGAAATATATATTTTAAAAAATGGGTAGAATTGTATCTTCTCAATTGGAATGCTTAGTGTTTCCATCTTGTGACCAAGCACATTCCCCTGACTTCCCCAAGAGGTCCCAGTACTGTTCACATTCCAGTGGTCTTCATAAGGTCACCACACATGCAAGCCCAGCATCCCTTAATACCATGGCTTGGATGTGCCATCTGGTGTCATTAAGAACAAGGAAGCAATGCTCACTGGGGAGTGCAATCAGACACTTTATACTGCTGCAGCTGTCTTCCTTCTTCACTGTGGCTTCCTGCCATCATGGCTGCAGGAGCTGACATGACTCCAGGAGGATATGCATCCCTAGAAGAGGATGGTGTCTCACACATAGAGTCCCCTGACACCTACCTCTGCCTAGTTCCCTGCACCAGACAGTTGGTCCAGGATTTGGCAAATAAACTCAGATCTTGATAAAGTCTAAGCAATCGACATTGTTTCTTTGCTTCATTTTTATGGGTATTTATTTATGTTGTATAAAGTTTATGTGAACAACTTAATTGTCTGATTTTTATTGCAGCTCAGCCATTGGTGAGCCACAGAGGCACCGTTTTTATTGTGTGTTGCCTATCTGATGGCAATTCCTCACTTCTCTGCCACCCTCAGGTCCCAACAGCCTGAGATGGGTTGAGTTTTGGAAGGACCTCACTGGGCAGCTACATAAAGAGAGTCTTAAGACAGTTTTGTTTTGTTTGATTTGGTTTTGTTTGATTTGGTTTTTCGAGACAGGGTCTCTCTGTGTAGCCCTGGCTGTCCTGGACTCACTTTGTAGACCAGGCTGGCTTTGAACACACAGTGATCTGCCTTCCTCTGTCTCCCAAGCATGACAGTTTTTCTTAATTCTGTAATTTTTATCAAATATGAACAGTATAAGAGAAAGAACAGATATAAAATAATACTTTGGGATAAAAGAACAGATTTAATTTCTGACTGTGAAATCTGAGAAAATGAAGAATCATCCCTTATAATTACAGTCCTTACATTGAAAACTAAAGGGTTTTCACTAAAAAAATGTATTGATGAGAAAAAAAATCTCAGACATTAAAGCACTTTGGGGTCTCTATTGGCTCAAACCTCAAACCACAATACATATACTATGGATTTTTGAGTAGACTGGCTGCACTTGTACAGGATAGCTGATGCACTTTTTCCCCCTCCCCCTCTCCCCCCTTCCCCTCTTCCCTGTCCCCCTCCTCATCCTCCTCCCACTCCTCCTCCTCTTCTTCCTTCTCCTCCTCCTTCTTTGATGGAGATCTAATTTTTAATTAACAACAAATTAACATTAACATGTATATACATTCCAACCAAACATCCTTAACGGATTTCCCAAAAATATGCTCCATATTTCTAATTTCCAGTTTTGACTTGTTGTAAAATAAATAACTCTGAATATAAAGAATGCCTTTATCAGAACTTCCTTCCTCTGCCTCTTATAGCCAGGGAGAAGTTCCAACGGTGGGATAAAGACACAAACCCACCCACAAAACTGTCTACCAGAAATTTGTCCTGCCTACAAGATGTGCAGGAGCAAAGGTTGAGGGAATGATCAACCAAAGACTGGTCCTACTTGAGATTAATCCTATGGGAGAGAACCACTCCCTGACACTACTAATATTACTCTGCTATGCTTGTAGACAGGAAGGAGCCTGTCATGACACCTCTGAGAAGCTTCACCTAGCAGTTGATGAAACAGATGCAGAGACACACAGGTCAATGTTAGACAGAGCTCCGGAAGTCATACGGAAGTGTTGGAACAATTTATTGAAGGAGTTGGAGGGGTCAAGGACTCTGCAGAAATACTTACAGAGTCAACTAACCTGGGCACATGGTGCTCGCACAGACAGAACCACCAACCAAAGAGTATACATGGACTGGTACTAGGCCCTTTGCACATATGCAGCAGATGTGCAGCTTGTTCTTCATGTGGGTACACCCAGCAAGTGTAGTTGGACTCTCTCTCTGACTCTGAGGCCTGCCTTTGGATCCTGTTTGCCTAACTGGACTGTCTTCCCTGGCCTCAGTGGGAGAGGATTTGCCTAGTCCTGCAGCTACTTAATTGTCAAGATGGTTTGGTACCTTTGGTACCCATGGTGACCTTCCCCTTTTCTGAGGAGGAGAGGGAAAAATGGAGGAGAGGCATTTGAAGGAGGACTGGGAGGAGGGGGGAACTTCAATCAGAAATAAGGTAAATAAATACACACATTTTAAAATAAATTACATTAATAACAACAACAACAACAACAAAAGCTCAGCAGCTACAGGAGGATGCCCTCAGAGAGGAAGCCTTATTGTTCTCCCCGCCCCCCCTCGCCTCTCTCTCTCTCTGACTCTCTGTGTCTGTCTGTCTGTCTCTGTCTGTCTCTGTCTCTCTCTCTTTCAGTAATTCTCTTCTTCTTTTATCTGCTTTTCTTCCTTATCTTTCAGAGTCTCATTCCAGTGACAAGCTGAGATGGTTACTCCACTGACATGCATAATTTCTCATTGTGATGCATTATTGTCTTCCAAGAAGTCAGTCATAGTAAACTGGAGTCCCTTAGCTCCTATGTTAAACTCACCAAAGGAGCCTGATTGGTTTTCTTAGGTTAGGGTTCCAAGCTAGTCATTTAGTCATAGGCAAGGTACTTATAGAGTATATGTAAAAACACCTGTGGCCTAGCAGGCCAGAGGAACTTTATCCAACATCCTGGAGTTTTCCAATATTTTAAATAACTGTATCTATCAGCTGCTTGATGGACCACTCAGAGGAGAGCTATTCTAGGTGCCTGGTGGTTTAGCAGAGTATCATTAATAGTGTCAGGTCTGTCTTGCATGGGGTGGGTCACAGGTTGGGACAGACACTGGTTGGACATTTCCTTAATATCCACTTTTTTTTTTTTTTGTCTCTGCATCTCTTGTAGGCAGGGTAAGTTTTGGATCAGAGTTTTTGTGAGTGGGTTGATGTTCCTCTCTTTCTACTAGGAGTCATGTCTAATCAGAGGTGGCCTCTTTACTCTCCATGGACCATGCTACTAAGAGGCTCATCTAGAGTCCTCTCATATCTTCCTAGGAGCCTTCCCAGCCATAGTTCACCAGCTTGCCACAGAGAAGCCCCTGAGCAAGGTTTCTCTTCTCTCTGTCAGGCCTCTGTCCACCCTTCCTCACTCTCCTCCCCACTCTCCTCACTCTGTCCTCCCTTCCCCACTCTCCCCAGGTCTCACATTGACCCTCATTTCCCTCTGTGCTCTCTTTCTTACCCCATTCCTCCTCTGTAGCCATTTCTGATAGCTATTCTATTCCATTTCTGAGTGAGATTTAACCCTCCTCTTTTGGGTCCTTTTTGTTTCTTATCTTCTTTGGGTCTGTGATTTGTTCTCTGAGAGGCTCCTCCTAGCAGCTAATGGAGACAGATTCAGAGACCCACATACAAACATTGGCTGGCCCATGGGGAGTCTTGTAGAAGAGTTAATAGAAGGACAGAAAGACACTGACGGGATAAGAGCTCCACAAGAAGACCAACAGAGCCAACTAACCAGGGCCAATGAGGGCCTGTGGAGACTGAAGCTCCAACCAACCGACGTACATAGATTGGATCTAGGGCCCCTAAACAGATCAAACCCATGGGCAACTTGTTCCTCATGTGAGTCCCCTAGTAAGGAGAACGAGGGCTGACTTTGACATGGACTCTGTTGCCTGCTTTTCAACAACTTTCCCTCAGCAGAACTGCCTCTCCAAGCTACAGGGGAAGAGGATACATTCAGTTCTGATGAGACCTGATGTACTGAGGGGAATGGATAAGATAGGGTTCCCCTTCTCTGAGGAGTAGGGGAAGGAAAATAGGGGGAACTGAGAGAGAGGGTGGGATCAGGATGAGAATGGGGGAGCTATAACTGGGATGTAAAGTGAAAAATAAATAAATAAATAAATCTCTAACTCTAGTTATCTTGTTCAGAAAAAGGCATAGGTAATTCATGATTGTATGGTTTGAATATGATTGTCCTCAGGTGAGTTAAATACAGACTTTCTATTTGGTGTGCTGATTGTGGAGACAGTAGAAACATTAAAAGATGTACCTCAGAGGGAGGAAATTATCTTGGAAAGTTGTACTTGGTCCCCACTGCATTCTTCTCTAATTCCTGTCCAACAAAGAATGAAGATCCTCCAATTCATGCCCCCACCACCAGGATGTTCTGACTCACCTTGGGAGAGAAGGCTTGTAGCCATGCTAATTTACATTGTAAACTAAAATAAAAAGTTTACCCCTTAAGTTGTTTATTTGAAATATTTATTGCAGCTACACAAAGTGAATGACAAAATGCTTAATCTATGATCCAGATACTTCTGAAAATATAAACAAAATCATTATAAGTTCTTTTATTCTCTTTATAGATACAGAACTGGCAAATAAACATAACAAACCCAAATCAATGTGAAGTTGTTTACAGTGAAGGTTATATGGGGACATACATAATGGGATACACTACTTGACATCATAATACAATGAAAACCAAAGCAGTTAGAGGCTTTGAGAAATAATATAGCTGATTTATTGTTCATCTAGAAATTCACTGGAGGATTCTCAGAAGATAAATCTTCCAGTTGGACAACTAAATGAAAGAAAAGTAGAAGCAAATAGATCCATGGTGTGAGCATAGGCATAGGTCCTGAAATATGACTTGCAGTTGGAAATGATGTGTATGGAGGGTGGCTTGGTGGCAGGAGTGTAGGAGCAAGAAAGGGAGGAAAACAAAGACCTACAGTATGTGGGAATCACTTTTTATTTTACTGTGTGTGTGATAATCAGTAAAATTCAAGAAGGAAAAATGACACAACGTATTTGCAACCAGTAGTGGGGCAAGATGAAAAGAGCAATTGCATCATGAATTATAGAGCAGACTAATGATAGTTATAGTTTGGAGTAAGCTGGAAACAGAAAGGATGCCTAAGTTTATGTTTGGATCATAGTATTTGTGGTTGTTGTGTACAGGATCTGAGGAAATAGAGGCCACAAACACTGGACCTAAGAATTTCAGCTTGAGTGACACTAGAATAGAAATTCCATTTATAAGCATGAAGCACTGGGCAAAGTTCGGGTTTGGAAGACAGTAAATCCTTTGGCTTGTAAGTGGCATGTAGGTTCAGAAAGCAACCACACACATCTCCACTAACTTGATGTAACAGTGAGCTATCTTCATTAACCATGAATATTTGTAGCCCACATGGTACTTATCTTTATAGTCAAAGTTTTTTTTAATTAAAATATTATAAAGGCTAATGGAAATAAAATTCTTTTATGTTAACATGATGTCAGGTATGATAATGGGTTGTAACACCAGTGCTAGGTAGATGGACAGGTGGATTCCTCAGGCTCACTGTCCAGCCAGCCCTTCATAGAGGACAATTGTAGCCTACTGGGAGACTCTGTATTAGAAAACACGATGAATAGTGGATAAGAAATGACATCTTAGGTTGACCCCTAGTGTCTATTGATAAACATCAGATTAGCCTCAATGAATTTCCTGAATGAGTCATTAAAGTTTCATGAAGTAAGTGATTAGCTCCATCATTTCCACAAATATAGTATGCCAAAGAGAAGCTGCTAATCTAATGATTTTCTGACTATGGGCTAACAAATCTCATTCAACAAAATGAATCACAGATTTTTGTTATGTTGATACCAAAGACAGGCTAGTATTTCAGCTATAGAAGAGCAAGTAAACAGAACTGCCTAATTGAAGAAGACATTAAAAAAACAAAGACTTCGTTCTTAAGGCACTGCCATGACTCTTCATGGGACTTAAACAGTTTTCCGGGGACAAATATTAGTAGCTTCAAAACCTTTCTAAATCATCAGGAACCATTTGCAGCAAGATAGAACATTTTTCACAGGCGCACATGTGGTAGGTTTCTGAAATCTTACTTCTCACGGGAAGGAAGCAAAAGACTCACAAACTCAGCTGGGAAAGCTAAACTGCATAGTAAGTCTATTAGGGGCTAGCATGGGCTCTGAGACCCTATTTTAAAACAAACACACAAAACAAAAACCCCTAAAAGGCATTGAAAGAAAGAGGAAAACAATTTTAGTTACTTGCTCAAACATAAACTTTGGATACTCTGTTAGATTTTTCTTTGTAGCTTTCCCCTGCCCCCCACCACATATGTATGCTGTTGTGTACTTGGTTTTCATGGGAAGTAATCTAATGCAAACTTCTCATTCAAGAAACTGCTTTGAGAGAAATTACCATTTAAGGTTCTTAGCCGTCTCAATCAAACCCTTAGGAAAAAATTCTGTGAAAGACATTCAGTCTTCAGAGGTTAAGTCTAGTCCAGGGAAAAATCAGTAAGATTCACTCCATAGCGTGCTTCACCAGGACAAAATAACAGGTGCAAGGTCTGCATTCTGACTGCTTCATGCCTTGTTATTACTGTTATGAATAGTCAGTGCATCAGGAACTCTACAGGGATCCAGGCTTTTCCTTGAGCCCAATCAAAGGATTAGTATGGTTCAGGCAGAGATTGAATCTATGGAAAATTATCCATGCTGAGTTCTATTAGGAAGTGCTGCTGAGTGAGATTTGTTACTGCTAATAATGCAAAATTACAGGATCTAGAGATGAGAAGGCAGTAAACAAAACAATATAAGCCATTTTAATTATTAAATGACAGTGTCATAAATTACATGCCATTTATCATTGTCACACTGAAATACTGAAGGAAAAAAGTATGAGACATTTTCTTGAATGGAATTCTGAATAACATATTATTGCAATAATTTTTAATATGTGACTAACTATTAAATTGAATTTTTTTAGACCACCAGTATCTATCTTTTGATATAGAAATGACATTTTTTGAAGTAGTACTTTTTATAGTCTGAAGAACTGTGGAAACCCTGGATAGTCTTTTTATATAACCCCATTATCAGTGCTCAACTATGTTATGATGAATGACTCCAATTCTAATAAAATCAAGGCCTCATGTTTCCATTATCCTTTTTTGCACATTGTCCATTCACACTATTGTTTTACTGACTATCTAGCATTGCTTGCAAAGTCCTTATGAGTTGTAAGTTAGATGTAACAGGTGAATTTTCCCTTGTTACTTGAAAACCAAACATGTTTGGTAATTTCTTTAAGTCCTCAAAACTTATCATAATGCCATTATCATTTGCTAAAAGAATGGTAAGTTTAAAATTCTAAAGAAATAGCCTGATTTTTAATACTTTCTTTTTTACAAATGGCTAATAATTCCTACTGCCTTACAATAGCTGATCAAGGTTAAATGTTTTTGTTTTGAAGTTCTATCTCCTGTCTGTCAGTTTGCCTATCTATCTATCTGCCTATCTACCTATTTATCTATCATCTATCTATCTATCTGTCATCTATCTATCATCCATTTATCTGTCATTTATCATCATCTATCATCTATCTATCTATCTATCTATCTATCTATCTATCTATCTATCTATCATCTGTCTACCATTTATTTATCCATCATCTATCATCACCTGTCTATAAGCTATCAATCTCTCATTTATGATCTGTCTATCCATTATTTATATATAAGCTACTAATTTATGACATATCTATATATGAACTATCTCATCTTTTATCTATCAATATTAAGTTCTTTAAATATTTACAATTCTGTCAGTGAATATATGCAGAGATAATTAATGGGGGGATTGGGAATGATCATTCAATGTAAAGATACCTTTTCAGAAGTTCTGATTTTCTTATCAATAATTTTTCAAAAAGTTATTCTATTTACATGTCTGTGAGTGTATCTGTGCATCTGTGTAAATATATGTGTTCAGGTGCCCATGGAGGCCAAGCAGGGACATCAAGTCCATTTGAGCATACTAGGTGTTTGTAAGCTATTTGATTATTATTAGAATCCAAAATTCAGTTGTCTATTGTACCAATAAGCACTCTTAACTGCTAAGCCACATTTTCAACCTCTTCCTCAGTAATCTTTACATTACTGTTTTAAGACAATTTTAAGTTCCACAGTATTATCCTAAATTCTAGAACTTTAAGATTCTCTATTGGCCTGTAGGGCTGAATATGCCTAAAAGATATTCTACCACACAACAAGATCATTTGCTCAATTATGTTCATAGCAGTCTTATTCATAATAGCCAGAATCTGGAAACAACCTTGCTGTCCCTCATCTTAAGAATGGATAAAGAAACTGTGGCACATTTATAAAATGGAATACTACTCACCTATTAAAGACAAGGAAATCTTGAAATTTGTAGCTATATCGATGGGAACTAAAAATGATCATCCTGAATGAGGTAACCCAGACTTAGAAAGAGACATATGGAATATACTCACTTATAAGTGGATATTAGCCCAACATAGATGTCTTCTGAGAGACTCCACCCAGCAGGGGATCAGGACAGATGCTGGGACTCACTCCTGGACTCTGGGTGGAGCACTGAGAGTGGTATGGAAGAATGTGGGATGCAAGGACCCAGAGAGTTCATGAGTCCAACAAGGAGACAGTCAAGGTAGGCCGACCTGAATCCAGGAGGGTCAGCACTAACTGTTGCACCAAAAAAGACAATGCATGCAGTGAACCTAGATCCCTGTTCAGATCTAGCTAATGGAGAGCTCATTCAGGGACTGCCTCTGACATGAACTCTGGTGCTCCCGATTTGGTCACTTCCGCTTGGTGGGGAGGCCTGGTGGCACACAGAGGAAGAGGAAGCAAGCTGTCTGGGTGAGACTTGATGGGCTCTGGTTATATGATGGGGTAGCAGGTCCCCTTCTGTCACAGGTCTAGGGGAGAGGATCAGGGCAAAAAAAGAAGGGAGGGTGGGAACAGGAAGAATCAAATGAGGGGATAATATTCAGGATGTAATATGATTGTATTATAGTAAATTAAAATTTAATAATTATAAAAGATTCTTTATTACATATTATACTCCAAAGTATAAAATATGTGGGTGTCTCCCAACTTTTCTCAAGAAACTTATTTCCTCTCAAGGACTGTTTCTATAGAAGTGATTTTGCATCCTATTGCACAATCTACAGACACTGTGATATTTTAATCACGTAAAGAACCTGCAGAGCCGATAATAACAGGCACTGAGGAGACCCTCAGTAATGTTGCAAGTTTCTAAGCAGTATATGTGACTTTCCAACAAGTAATTGGCCTAACTTTCTTCATTTTGCAAACACAGATGTGTTAGTTGACTTGTCAGAGTCAAATTGCTCACAGCTAGGAAAACTACTGTTCTATTTACAGCACTCTAGCTCCAAGGAGTATTTGCTTTTGTGTTTGTTTGTTTGTATCCTTTTATTGAAAATGGATTCTTTTCTCACTTAATATATCCTTACTATGGTTTCCCTTCCCTCTACTCTTCCCATTTCCTCACCACCTCCCCATCATCCCCATCCTTCCCTTTTCTGACCCTTACTAGAAAAGAACAGGCTACAATGAGGTAATAATACCACATAACAAAATAAAATATAACAAAACAAAAATATCACATCAAAGTTGCCCAAGACAAACCAACAGAAAGAAAAGAACTCCAAAGATGGAACAAAATTAACATACTCACAATACATATACATGCTCACAATAGGACTTGGTGCAGGCCCTGTGCATGCTGCCTCAGAGTTCATAGAGATTTGCTCACATTGATTTACTGAGCCTTGTTTTCTTAATGTCCTCCATCCCCTCGGACTCTTAGACACTTACTGTCTAGTCTTCCATGAGGTTACCTGAGCTATAAGGGGGAGGGCGTTGATGGAGACCTACCTTTTAGATTTGAGTATTTTAAGTTCT
>OU015743.1:107900348-107923346 GCA_907169655.1 Acomys percivali | reverse complement strand
TGTGGGACTGTAGGTGTGCCCCACTGTGGGACTGTAGGTGTGCCCCATCGTCAGACTGCAGTTGTTCCCTACAGTATCCTGCTATGTTCTCATGATCGTCAGGCCTAGTCCTTTTTCACAGGAAACAAAGTATTTATAAAGAATGCACATGCTTTCCCTACAAAATATAGTGGCTTTCAATGAAGTCAAAGAGAGTACAAATTAATAATGGGATACTGATCATTTTATGTGTTTGCATGATTATATATATATTTTTGCTATATTTATTATGTATTAACCAATATGAAGTAGCCAATCTCTTAATGAAATATCTGCCTATCAACAATGTATTTAGATAAATTAGTTTTGTAAACATAAGGTTTTTGCTAACTGCATACCTTTTGCTTTTTATTATGAATTACCTTAAAAAGTGCAACTAAAATTAAAAAATAATTTAATGTAAACTTCACATTGAAAATCCCCTAGTTATTATGTGTATTGCTCTATAGTTAGAAAACTTATTTCTAAGAGAAGCAAAACTTACTTGTTTCAGTTTTAACTGAATTTGAGAATAGAGCATAATTTTAGATAAAAAATAACAATCTTCGAAGATAATTTGTAAAATTTTTAAAGGACGCCACCATGGCTATGCTGCAAGGAAGCTTATTTCAGTGAAATGCCTCTTTGGTTTGGGAAGGGCGGGGGAGGGCTTAGAAAATGATACAACATCAGCAATTAAACAAAAGGACTGAGAGGTCTGTGATAGCTGGAAACAGGTGTGTGCTATTCTTCTTCAATGACAAAAAAGAGCCAGACCAAGGTCATTTAGGAACCAGGAAGGAAGGAAGAATTAATTTTAGCATGACAAAGAAAGATTTTGATTTCCCACCCTGGGGACAACTTGAAGGGGACAGAAGAGAAGTAGGAAGGATGGTGGAGAGAGCCTCGAAAGGGCAAATAGAAAATGCATGGCATTTTTGCAGTGTATTAATAATCACAAGCATGACCTAGATTCCATGTGCTGTGATTTTATAATAAGATAGAGGCAAAATGCACAGTCCTACTCAAGGTGCTAAAATAGCATATGCTCTTATACATAAAAATACTAGTAGATCAAAAGTGAAATGTCTCTGTATTGGTATCCCCTGATCATTACTGCACCATTTGTTATTGCTAATAGAATATGTAGCTTATCACCATTTTGACAGTATTCCCACTTAGATGGGGACCCCGGGAAGGCACAAAAGAGAGAAAGAGCAAGCATGGAGCATTCCAGATAGAGAAAACAATTTAACTTCTTCCAAAGGATAGGTAAATGTGAAAGCATCAGGCCTGATTGCTTTTGAATTGAACCATTCTTCACCAGAGATTATATATACCACACTGACTGTGAACAGCTCCTTAAGACAACCTGCCTTTTATTTATATGAATGATTGCACATCTATGCTTGGGCCTGCCATCAGAGACTGGAGACTGATTTCCTGGACCTGGAGGTTTACAGGTGGTTGTATGGTGCTGATGTAGGAACCCATCCTCTGGCCTTCTGAAGAAAATAAGAACTTTCAGCCATCAGCTATCTCTGAAAGCCTCTCTGCAAATGTAGAGGCACAGAATTCCCTTTCTACCATTTTGTAAGAGTTGTATTCACAAGTCTCTGTCATCAAAGGAAAGTGTGCCCTCAGATGAGCTCAGGACAAAGGGACCCGATGGCTCAGTGATTCCTACCTTGCACTTTTAGTGTTGTATATATTTTCTTAGAACTTGTCAAATCTTGTATATATTTTAAAATATGTGTAACTTTATTTGTTGTTTCATCTAAGAAAATTCAGCAACAGCTTAACCTATTCCTCATGTTCAGCTGCCATGCACAGAAACTTGAAAGCTTATGTGTATTCTAAGCTTTAGAGATCCTTCTTCTAATTTCAGGTTTGTGTGAACATGTTAACTTTTGAAGTGTGTTTGGCAGGGCCTCTGTTTTCTCACTGCTTTGGGAATTTAGAAGTGACCAAGAAGAAGATGACTGGTGTTACACAGGATGAGTCTTAATTAATCCAGTGCAGCAGCAGCAGATAAATTGTGATGGCAAGGCCCACTTATCAATGCCCACTGCAAAAGTGTCTCAATGGATTTATTTTTTTTTCATTTTTCTAGATTTAGTTTGGTTTTATTTGTTTTCTTTTATTTATTTATTTTTTATTAATTTATTCTTGTTACATCTCAATGGTTATCCCATCCCTTGTATTTTACAAAGGACTCATTGTGAACTATTTAGCTTCTTTTGAATTTTCATATATTTATATACTATGCAATTGCCTGGAGAATTAAATGTCTAATTGTATAGTAAGAGAAGTACATTTTGTTTTCTTTTTATTGCTCTTTTAATTGTTTTTCTTTTCTTTCTTTTAAGTCTTTCCAGATGAAAGAGCTAGCCTAAGTCTAAAACAGTTGTCCTGGGCAGCTCGGATAATATTTGCCACTCTTTCCCTATTTTTTCAATAACTAAATGCACTAGCATTCATTGATTCTCTTCTTTTTAGTTCCCATTTATCACCCGCCCCACACTAACAAGCAGTTCATACCACATGAAATGAGCATTATCGAATCCAAGATGGCGGCGAGCAGTGTGGACCGTGTTTGGAAGCTCCAGTGAACAATTCAGGGAATTGCACAGATTTATGAGCCAGGAACACCAAGGTCCCGACACCACAGCAGCAGTTGTGCTCCACGGTTCGGAGGGACCAGGGTGCAGAGGACCTGCGTGCCCCTGCACACGGGAGGAGTGTGGATATTCTCAGAGCAGAGCAGCAGTGGCGGCACAAGCAGCAGCAGCAGCAGCAGCTGAGGTTTGCAGCTCAGAGCCTTCCGGTGGAGGCGGTTAGTGTGGTGGCTGGTGGGAGTTGCTGCGGGAGAAGGGACACTGAACAGGATTTGGGTCGCGTGGTGCTTTGTGACCCAAACTGGACTCGGTGGACAGTTCAGCCCCAGAGTCCCAGGTACAGCTCAGTGTGCAGTGCTGTGGAGACGCTGGCTCAGAGCAGCAAGCAATTCTGCCCAAGGCAACAGCTCAGTGCAGCCACAGCTCCCCTGCTGTGACGCAGGATGGGTGGATCGCTCAGTTCCACCCTAGGCACCAACTTAGCTCAGCCGCAGTTCACCTGCTGTAACACAGGCTGGGCGGAGCGCTCAGTTCCACCGAAGGCGCCAGATCAGCCCAGCCGCAGTTCACCTACTGTGATGCAGGCTGGGCAGAGTGCTCAGGTCCACCAAGGGTGCCAGCTTAGCACAGCCGCAGTTCACCTGCTGTGATGCAGGCTGGGCGGATCGCTCGGTCCCACTGAAGGCGCCAGCTTAGCGCTGCTGCAGTTTACCTGCTGTGACGCAGGCTGGGCGGAGCGCTCAGTCCCACCGGAGATGCTAGCTCACATCAACGAGCAGTTCTGCCCAAGACACTAGCTCACCTCAGCGGGCAGTTTTGGGACACTGACGCAGGATGAGGTCATCACGCAGATTCAGCCCAGAGGCCCTAGCTTGACTTGCCAGGCAGATTAGGCCCAGAGATTCTAGCTGAGCTGTGCACACAGGCTCAGCGGCCCCAAGACTCTGGCTGGACTATCCAGGCAGTATAGGCCCAGAGTCCTGGGCTGAATTCAGCGTGCACTGTGGGTCCATAGTCCCTGGCTAAGCTTGGTGCACAATTCTGCCCCGGAGACTCAGGTGGAGCTCTGCGTGCAGTGTAGGGCCAGAGTCCCTAAACATGCTTGGCAGACAGATTGGGCCCAGAGACCCTAGTAGAGCTTTTGGCACAGTCCCGGCTCTAAGACTCTGGTTGGACACAGTATGCAGTTTGATTCCAGAATTCCTGGCTGAGATGGGCGGATGGTTCGGCCCTGAGTCAATAACTGACCACAGCATGCAGTTTGGCCAAAAGCCCCTATCTGAGCTTGGTGCGCAGTCCCAGCCCAAAAATTCTGGCTGGACCCGGTGTGCATTTTGAGCCTAGAATTTCTAGCTGAGCTCGGCAGACGGTTCAGGCCCTGAGATTCTAGCTGAGCTCGGCGGGTGGTTCGGGCCCAGTGTCCCTGGCTGGACTTGGCAGGGAACCCAGAAGGCTGTGGATACCTTGGCCTGACCCAGTGCTCATCCAGAGACCCAGAACGATTGCAGGACCCACACCACAGGGGAGCTGAGGATCACTGGATGTGAGAGCCCAAAACGCCAGGGCTAACCTCCTGCCATACACAACAGTGAAGCATCAGAGCTTCCAGCCTACGGAAATCGTGAGAAAACAAGTGAATCTATCATCAGACTCCATCCAACTCAGGAAGCTACCCAACAAAAACAAAGCCAGCAAGATGTCTAAAGGACAGCGTAAAAGCATACGCAAAAAAACCCCAAAATAATATGGCTTCTCCAGTTTCCATCTATCCCAAAGAAAACAACCCAGAGAGCTCAAATACAATGGATATACAAGAAAATGACCTCAAATCCTTAGTAATGAGGATATTAATGGAGGAAACAAATAAAATTCGTAATCAAATACAGGAAGATGCAGCAAAACTGGTGAGAGACATAAAAGAAGCTCATAGAATGGAACTGGAAAAATTTCAGGAAAATGCAAATTACCAGATGAAAGAAATAAATAAAACGGTTCAAGCTCTGAAGACCTATAAAGACGCAATGGAAGAGACTCAGGAATATACAAACAATCAGATCAAAGAAATAAAAAATCAGTTCAAGATCTGAAGACGAAAATGGATTCAATGATAAAAACACAGACAGAAGAAAAACGAGAAAGTGAGACCTCAGAGAAGAAAGCGAGCAACACAGAGGTGAGCTTTTCTAACAGAATCCAAGAGACAGAAGAATGAATCTCAGGTCTAGAAGATACAATCACAGATCTTGAAGCAACCATTAAAGAAAATGCCAAATCTGGAAAACTCCTGACACAAAACATCCCAGAAATTAAGGACACCATGAAAAGAAGAAATCTGAGGATAATAGGCATTGAAGAAAGAGAAGATATCAGACTCCAAGGTCCAGAAACTATTCTCAACAAAATCATAGAAGAAAATTTCCCCAATCTAAAGAAAGAGATATCTATAAACATACAAGAGGCTTACAGAACACCAAAGAGAATTGACCAGAAAAGGAAAATTGCCCATCACATAATAATCAAAACACAAAATATACAGAACAAAGAAAAAATATTAAAAGCTGCAAGGGAAAAGGGCCAAATAACATTCAATGGCAAACCAATCAGAATTACACCTGACTTCTCAGCAGAGACCATAAAAGCCAGAAGAGCCTGGACAGAGATCCTGCAAACCCTAAGAGACCACAGATGCCAGGCCGAACTACTTTACCCAGCAAACTATCAATAACCATTGATGGAGAAAACAAAATATTCCATGACAAAAACAAATTCAAACAGTACCTATCCACAAATCTAGCTTTATAGAAGGTACTAGAAGGAAAATTCCATCCCAAAGGGTCAAGCTACAACCAAAACTACTCAGGAAATAGGTAACTATACCATGGCAAAAACACAACTACACAAACACTCGATTGGAAACAACATCAAAATTAAGACTTTTAACAGGCACTGGTCATTAATATCTCTCAACATCAATGGTCTCAATTCTCCAATAAAAAGACACAGACTAACTGAATGGGTGCATAAACAAGATCCAACATTCTTCTGCATTCAAGAAACACATCTCACCTATAATGATAGGCATTACCTCAGGGTAAAAGGTTGGAAAAAAATAATCCAAGCAAATGGTCACAAGAAGCAAGCAGGCATAGCCAATTTAATATCAAACAAGATAGACTTTCAGCCAAAATTAATCAAAAGGGATGCAGAAGGACACTTCATACTCATCAAAGGTAAAGTCAACCAAGATGACATCACAATTCTGAACATCTATGCTCCCAATACAAGAGCACCCACATTTGTAAAAGATCTGCTAAAAAAAACTTAAACCACACATCGATCCCCACACAATAATAGTGGGAGACTTCAATACCCCACTCTCACTGAAGGATAAGTCATTGAAACAGAAACTAAGCCGAGAAATAACATCATTAACCAATGCCATGGGTCAAATGGATCTAACAGATATTTATAGAACCTTTCGCCCAAACAAGAAAGAATATACCTTCTTCTCTGCACCCATGGAACCTTCTCCAAAATTGATCACATCGTAGGTCACAAAGCAGGCCTCAACAGATACAAGAGGATTGAAATAATATAATACCTTGTATCCTATCAGATCACCATGCTCTTAGGCTGCAATTCAACAACAACAGAAACAACAAAAAGCCTACACGCACGTGGAAACTAAACAACTCTCCTCTAAATGACACATGGGTCAGGGAAGAAATAAAGAAAGAAATCAAGGAGTTTCTGAAATTCAATGAAAATGAGGGAACAACATACCCTAATTTGTGGGATACATTGAAAGCAGTGTTAAGAGGAAAATGCATAGCACTAAGTGCCTTTAAAAAGAAATTGGAGCATTTGATAAAATCCAACACCCATTCATGTTTAAAGTTTTAGAGAGATCGGGGATACAAGGCACTTTCCTCAACATAATAAAGGCTATCTACAGCAAGCCAATAGCCAAAATTAAAGTAAATGGTGAGATACACAAGGAAATTCCTCTAAAATCGGGAACAAGGCAAGGCTGCCCACTCTCTCCATATCTCTTCAATATAGTACTCGAATTTCTAGCCAGAGCAATAAGACAACAAAAGCAGATCAAGGCTATCCAAATGGGAAAGGAGGAAGTCAAACTATCCCTATTTGCAGATGTTATGATAGTGTACATAAGTGACCCTCAAAATTCCACCAGAGAACTCCCACAGCTGATAAACACTTTCAGCGATTTGGCTGGATACAAAATTAACTCAAAAAAAGTCTGTAGCCTTCCTATGCACAAATGACAAGCTTGCAGAGGAAGAAATTCGGAAAGCCTTACCATTCACATTAGCCACAAGCAATATAAAATATCTAGGAATCTCTCTAACTGAGCAAGTGAAGGACTTGTTTGAAAAAATTTTCAAAACTCTGAAGAAGGAGATTGAAGATGACATGAGAAGATGGAAGGATCTTCCTTGCTCATGGATAGGGAGAATTAACATAGTAAAAATGGCCATCCTACCAAAAGCAATCTACAGATTCAATGCAATCCCTATCAAAATACCTACACAATTTTTTAAAGACATTGAAAGTTCAATTCTGAACTTCATATGGAAAAACAAAAACCCAGATAGCAAAAACGATCTTGTACAATAAAAGGTGCTCCAGAGGAATCTCCATACCTGTTCTCAAATTGTACTATAAAGCAATAGTAATTAAAACAGCATGGTACTGGCACAGCAACAGGCTGTTTGATCAGTGGAATCGAATTGAGGACCCAGATATGAATCCACACACATATGGTCACTTGATTTTTGACAAAGAAGCCAAATCGATTCAATGGAAAAAGGATAGCATTTTCAACAAATGGTGATGGTCTAACTGGATGTCTACGTGTAAAAAAATGCAACTGGATCCATATTTGCCACCTTGCACAAAACTCAAATCCAAGTGGATTAAAGACCTCAACATAAACCCGGAGACAATAAGTTACTTAGAAAAAAAAAGCAGACAAGAGCCTGGAACATATTTGCACAGGAGACAACTTCCTGAACAGAACACCAACAGCCCAGGCCTTAATGTCAACAATTAATAAATGAGACCTCATGAGGCTGAGAAGCTTCTGTAAGGATGGAACAATGTCAAGAGAACAAAGCAACAGCCTACAGACTGGGAAAAGATCTTCACCAACCCTACATCTGACAAAGATCTAATATCCAAAATATATAAAGAACTCAAGAAATTAAACACCACCAAACCAAATAACCCAACTGAGAAATGGAGCTTGGAACTAAACAGAGAATTCTCAACAGAAGAATATCAAATGGCTGAGAAACACTTAAAGAAATGTTCAACCTCCTTAGTCATAAGGGAAATGCAAATCAAAACAACTCTGAGATTCCATCTTACACCCATCAGAATGGCTAAGATCAAAAACTCAAGCGACACCACATGCTGGAGAGGATGTGGGGAGAGAGGAACACTCCTTCATTGCTGGTTGGAATGCAAACTTGTACAACCACTTTGGAAATCTATCTGGTGCTATCTCAGAAAACTGGGAATAGGGCTTCCTCAAGACCCAGCTATTCCACTCCTTGGAATATACCCAGAAGATGCACTGGCACACAACAAGAAAATTTGCTCAACCATGTTCATAGTAGCCTTATTCATAATAGCCAGATCATGGAAACAGCCTAAATGTCCCTCAGTAGAAGAACGGATAAAGAAACTGTGGTACATATAAACTATGGAATACTACTCAGCTATTAAAAACAAGGAATTCCCTAAATTTGTGGATAAATGGATTGAGCTAGAGATGATCATAATGAGTGAGTTAAACCATAAGCAGAAAGACTCAAATGGTATATACTCACTTATATCTGCATACTAGCCCAATAGGCATGTCCCACGAAAGCCTTCCCTTACCAGGAAACTGGGACAGAGGGGACGACATCCTATTGGGACTCTAGATGAGAGAACAATGGGAGAATAGCAATGTAGAAGGATCCAGTAGGTCCTAGAAACCTACAAGTAGAACATTATGATTGGCAGATTTGGGCCAAGGGGTCCCACTCAAACTGAGGCACTAGCCAAGGACAATACAGGCGGTAAAATTTAAACCCCTACCCAGATCTAGCCAATGGACAGGACAGTCTCCATACTTGAGTGGAGAGTGGGATATGACTTTTTCATACACTCTGGTGCCTCACATTTGACCATGTCCCCTGGAGGGGGAGACCTAGTGGCACTCAGAGGAAGGACAGCAGGTCACGGAGAAGAGACTTGATACCCTATGAGAATATACAGGGGGAGGTAATCCCCCTCAGGAACAGTCATAGGGGAGGGGAATAAGGGGAAACTGGGAGGGAGGGGAGAATGGAACGATACAAGGGATGGGATAACCATAGAGATGTAACAAGAATAAATTAATAATATAAATTAAAAAAAGAAAATATATAATAAATAAAATAAAACATCTAAAAAGAAAGAAATTCTTTTTAAAAAATGACTTTCTAGACACAACAGGGTTGACATGCATATGAACTCTCAGACTAGGGCATGTACAGGCCTGTGTCCTAACCTTAAGAGGGGGAGTGAACACAAGCCTCCATTCCTAAGCCAAGGGCTGCTTCAAAGGGACGACCACTCAGAAAGAAATTATTAATTTTCTCCAAGAGAGTCCTACTGGTTATACATACCACAATTAAGGGCAGGCCTCATGCCCAGCTGTAGTTGACCAACACAACACAAATTCAATGATACATTTGGAGGTATGTTGCCTCATAATGCTTTGTCTAGCCATTTTTCTTTACATGTCTCTGGCTTATGGACTATGGTTTCCAATTTTGTGTTTTATGGGATTTATATCTTCCCATGTGTGTTTCTGGGTCTACATGTATTTTTTGTGTGCGCTCTCTCTCTCTCTCTCTCTCTCTCTCTCTCTCTCTCTCTCTCTCTCTCTCTCTCTCTCTCCCTCCTGTTTGTTTTGTACTATTCTGGTTTGTTTTTTGTTGTTATTTTTACATTGCCTGTTTATAATGAGAGAGAAAGAAAAGATGTAGATTTAAGCAGATGGAAAAAGATCTGAAGGGTGTTGGGGGTATAATTGTGATCAAAATACATTGTATGAAAAATAAATCTTTCCCTTTATCAAAAAGAAATGAGCATTATCTATGCTTTGTTCATTATTATAATTATAATATTCTTGGAAAAATCATGAGACCTATGTGTGGCATTGTTAATGTAGAAATACCACAATGTTTTCTCTCTAGGGTGTAAATTCAAGATTATGTTCTGTCAAGTTTATACTTAAAAAAAAAAAGGAAACTGAATATTTTCTTTAAAAAGAAATGTTGTTGCAAAAGACTCAATTTAAAATTGATTGTTTGTGGTAGGAGACTGGAGGCCAACCAAAAAGGCTAACTACATTTCTACATTGGCAATTTTTTAAGTTTGAAGTTATAAAATACACCAATTATGTCACGATATTGTCTATTTTGAAAAGTAGCATGCAATGTGTTTGTGTTAATTGTAACATCTGTAATCTTAAAGGGCTGAAAGTTAATAACATATCTTTCTATAATCATTTCTTCTCGCTTTAATAGCAAACATTATTAGAAAAAAACTGGTCTGAAGAATACAAAACTAAGGTTTTCAAAAATAAAAAGAAATACCTTTTAAAGTGATTTCTAAAAATAAACCAAAACTCAGTAAATGTCTTTCTCTGATGAAGTAGCTTTTATCCAAGAAAACTTCTATATTTTTAAACTAAAAGAGATTATCATTAATAATCATATTATGGATAAAATTAGTCAGTTTTATCTTAGATGTCTCTTTTCATGTCAGGTATGTGTGGGATGATTTCATAAACAAGATTATGGGTTTGTGTATTATAAATTTTAGAATTCTGCCTTTGTCTCTTAAAAATATTAATCCATGTGGGGAGGATTAATTTATTTTTCTTGCTTAAAATATCTCTTTGAATTTGCACACTCAGAAGACATTGATTTGAACCAATAGCGAATCTCAAAGGCCAAATGATACCAAATATTATTCTGCTCCTTCTTCCTTGAAGCTGCCATTTCTCCATATCTCTCTTTTATTGAGTTTATGCATACCAAATAAGTGAAACAACTTGTGAACTGATACACTTTACTGAGAGGGATGGTATTAACCTAAACAGTGGTCTGTCTAAATGTTACCTATCATCTATCAGACTGACCAAAGCGATTTGTATTGTCAGGGAACGTCACTGCACAAATGGCCTGGGACATCAGCCTTCATGTTCTTGAGCTGGGCATTTGAATTACACAACTATGTGGATATAAAAATTATGTCTTTAGTTGCACATTTTTTAAACCTCTCTCTATGTTTCTTCATCTCCAAAAATAACTTATTTTTATTACACATTCTTTGCTTTTTTACAAGTAGATGTTTTCAATACCATTATTAAATATTTTGGTTAAATGCCACCAGAACCAAACGCTGCTTTGGTTTCCTCTGAACTTTTAGGCCAGGGTCATAGGTTATGATTCTCTGAGGTTTATCTGCTCCTAGAATCGAGTCTGTTACCTGCTCTGAGGTACAGAATATCATCTGATATGCAGAAAGAGTATTGTAGGAGCAACTCATAGAGTCAAGTGTTTTCCAGCATTTTCTTAGGAGTCACTGAATCGAGTTAAGCAGATTTCTGAGTTCTTCTTAATGTCTAGACACAATCTCTAAGGGTTGCAGCTACAAATTTTACAAAATTAACAGTTGATTTTTTTTCATCAGGGATTTTTTTTTAAGTACTATATTTCAAAGAAGCCTGCTTAATACTTTTTGGGGAAACTGCAGCTTATAAATAAAAATGTATCCTGGTAGATTTTCATTGTTTGAATGTAAATAAGTCCACACCTCAGTCAAGCTATCCTACATGCAGACAGATATACTTGTATTTTATAAAACCTGGAATACTACTCAGCTATTAAAAACAAGGAATTTCCGAAATTTGTGGACAAATGGATTGAACTAGAAATTATCATAATGAGTGAGTTCATCCAGAAGCAAAAAGAGTCAAATGGTATATACTCACTTATATCGAGACACTAGGCCAAGGGGTACGCCCCCATGAAAAACTTTACCTACCAGGAAAGTGGGTCAGAGGGGAGAAAATCCTATTGAGACTTTAGGTGTGAGAAGCCTGGGAGAATGAGGAAATAGAAGGATCCAGAGGGTCCTGGAAAACTACAGGCAGGTCTGGGCCCTGGGGTCCTCCTCAACTATGGCACCAGCCAAGGAAAATATAGGCAGTAAACTTCGAACCCCTACCCAGTCTAGCCGATGTATAGGACATTCTCCACCGTTAAGTGGAGAAGGGGATCTGACTTTCACACAAACTCTGGTGCCCCATATCGGACCATGTCCCTTGGATGGGGAGGCCTGGTGGCATTCAGAGGAAGGATAATAGGTCACCAAGAAGAGACTCGATACCCTAGGAGCATATACAGGGGGAGGAGGTCCCCCTCAGTCACAGACATAGGGGAAGGGAGTAGAGGGGGAAGCGGGAGGGAGGAAAGAAAGGGAGGATACAAGGGATGGGCTAACAATTGAGATGTAATATGAATAAGTTAATAATAAAAATAAATAAATAAAACCTGAATATACAACTGTCTTGTTGTCCAGGAATGTGTAATAAGGTAGAGTGCTAATGTGGTATGGCGCAGATCTCATATTAATTAAAAGAAAAGTCATTTACTTCAGACATCTTGTGAAACAAACAAGAACAAACACAATAACAAAAAGATTAATGCTCTCTGCAATGAGTGAGATAAAACATCTATATTTGGTAAGCATTGCTCCTGTATCTAAGCAAGACTAAAAGACAACTTGTAGTTTTCAAAGAGTGGTTTTGTAAGACATACATGTAGGAAACCAACCCACTGTTAGATATGCAAATTGTGTCAGGAGGAACATTTCTTTCAATAAATTTACTTGGAGTAAGACCCTTTGTAATGAAACTTATTTGTTTCATTTGAGATGCAAGAGGGAATCTAAAGTACATAGAGTTTGTTTATGAAATGCATATTTTAAAACTCCCTCAAGATTGAAAATGCCAATAGTAATAACTTTTTTTTTTGCTAAAGTTAACACTTCCAGGCCTAATTCTGTCAACTTTGGTCATATTTTATCATAGTTGCTAATATGTAAAAGCAATAGATGAAATTTTGCTTTTCAAAGTATATTTTGAAAACTCATGACTTCTTGCATGTACTCTATATTTCCCACAAAGCAAGGTTTATACAGCTTAAGACTTCTTTCTCCTATTTGTAGCACATAATGTATACTGATATCCCCTTTGCCATTTTACTATTTTCTTAAAAATACATTAAATGTACCAGTTTTCACTTCCAGGGCTGTTTACTGAGGTCATATTAAGGGTCAGCCATTATATCAAGGCTCTTGGATACTGCCACACGTAACACGGACAGTTGAAATGATTTTCCTGAAGATGCAGAATGCACAGTGTAGATAAATACATTCTGTATTATAAGATTTTAACATATACAATCAATTAGCTCTTCTCTCTTTCTATGCTCAAATAATCTGTTTAATGGACCACCTCATTTTAGAAAACTTCTAACCAAAACAATACTTTTCTGGATGTAGACCTAAGATCACTGTTTCTAAGTATTCTGTTCACTGGGAACAGTTGCTTGTGTCTGGAGCACAGAGGCTCCCCCTCTCCTTTGCTACTCTTTGTGGTATAATGACAGTTATTCCAACAGATACCTCTTCATATCCCTTAACTTGCTGATGAAGCTATTCACCATTTGATGTGGTTACTATTGCATTGTGCTTTCATAACTTTACCTTCTAATGCTTTATACTTCCTATAATTTTTCATTTCTTCTTTAGTTATGTTCCCTGACACAATCATATTTTATTACTTATATTACCTTCTTAAAGAACTACCTTTCATTCTCATTTTTAAGTGGTTACATTTGGAGTGCATTAGAGCCTTGTGATATACTGTCCGTAGCATGCATGTCCTGCTAGCTATTTCCTTTCTCGTCATTTTGTTTATTTACTTATTTATTTTCTCTGCTTATTTATTTAGGGAGATAACACATGCAACAGCACATATGTGGAGGTCAGAGGACAGCTTGTAGGAATCTGATTTATCTTTCCACTCTGTTGGTCTTAGGGATGGAATTCAGCTCATCAGACTTGGGCACCTGTTGGGCCACTTGTCCAGTCCATCCATGCATTCTCTGTTGGGCCATTTCATCACCTTATTTTAAGGCTTGAAGATAATACCAGTTTCCTTTACACAGTCTCATGCATCAATACATTGTTTAGCCCTCCCCACAATGTATAAATCATTTATTTGTACATAAACATGTGTGTATATTTTGAATGTATTTTGGTAATCAGGAAGTAATGTTTCCTTATGTGCCTTGCAAACATCTTTGGTGTTAGGCATCCTTACAGCCTTTGAAAGCATTCATTTACCCTCTGCTGAACCTTGTTCCTTGTGCTCTTATTCTTATCTGTTGTACTTTCTTATTCCTTCATCTTCTCACATATTTACTGATGAGCATACATCTTCTGTGCTAGACATGACAGTGTCTTTATTCTTGAATAACGGTTTATGATTTTAGTGTGGTCTTGTCTTTGTCATCAGGCTTCCATGATGTTTTTACATTTGTTACATTCCTACTTTCTCATTGTTCTTACTTCTGTAGTCAGTCTGACTTTGTCCTTAGGAGCTCCTGAGACTCTCAGAATATATATATATATGTATATATATATATATATATATATATATATATATATATTGATAGTCTTAAATTTCTCAAACATCTGGGGATAGATTGTTTTCTATTCACTCAACCAACACTCATTTTACATGAATTAAAACTAATACAAATTTATAAACCATAAATAAAAATCATTATTTTATTAATATCCTTTTGTGTCAAGTTCTCAAATATCTTATTGTTCTAGTCTGTTATGTTATAACTATAAGCTCTCTTACCCTGTTTTATTAATTAACTAATCCACCCTACATTTATCTCCACACACATTTCATTTTTTAGTGGGTTGCAATCATTTTGTTTAGCCATCAGAAATTTGATCAGGGTTCTTTTCCAGACACCAATCACTTTCACCACTGTGAGTGTGGACTCCTTCAAATGGACTGCCCTGAATTGGTTTTCTCAGAATAGCTCTCATGATCTGCCCCCAGTGTGACTCATATTTACAAAATATTTTCAGTGAAATAATTTATAATGTGTCTTTAAGAAGTTTCCAAATGATTGGTAAAGTTGGCAACATAAGTGAAAAATAGTACAGTAGAGATAACTGATGTTTTCATTTTTTCCTATATACATTTCTAGTTATTTTGAAATAATAATGAAAGTTCAGAGACTGTATTTAGTGTTAATGGCCACAAGTATTTTGTCTGCCACCATTAACTTTCATATGGTATGTTGACCCTAGGTCATTACTGTAATTATAGGGCCAGTATTTAAATAGCTTAGTTGCACTAGCATATATGTTTTTGTACTTAGGTGGTATTATCATTATTAGCATTTATAATAGATTTCTGAAAATGTACAATTAAACTTATTAACCATAAAAATTGGTTGTCTAGATTATCTTTCATTTTCCATTCACACTATTTTAATTAATTTCTAAGTCCAGTTTGAGTAGAGAATCAGAAGCTACTTTCAGTCATAAGCTTCATACTGTAGTTAAGTGGGCTGGAAGTTTACTATTAAATTGGAAGCATTTCTTATTAGGAATATTTAGTTCAGGTGAAAACAGCTGCAAAGCTCCCGTTCTGCTAATCCCAGGGGTGCTGATGTTAAAGAGAAAGGGGATGGTTTTTATAGAACATTTTGTACCATGAGTTCCAAATAGAATGACTTATGTTGGGTTGCTTTAGATGTTGTAACAGCTGCTGGGTCTCTGATTGGGTTTTAAACCCTAACTCTGACTTCCACTAAAATAGTTCCAGCAGAATGAAGTCAGCAGAGCTTCAATACAAGGTTTTCTTTTAAAGTGCTTCACCAGGCTAACAACTGAGTGAAATCTGTATAAGAGCTGTCATTCTTTCCCACCAAGTTAACTTCCTACCATCTCTTTCCTGTGGTTCTGTGCTTTCCTTGCCCTCTGTAGACTTATAATCACTAGCCTTTGAAATTCAGCCTAGTTTCCTCCTGTCCAGGGCAAATCCTAGAGTTGCTTTAATATAACAAATGCCATGTTATTGTTGAAGCATTCTACATAAAAATAAGTTAACATTTTTCAATTTAAGTAAATATCTTTCATGGTGTATGGGTGTTACACAATCTGTTTGAACATAAAGACATGCTAACTACATACAACCCAGACATTTGTAGACCAGATTCTTCAGATATTATTTTTGCCATGTCTACTTTTCAGATTTCAGAAACTTTAAATAGTCAGGTAAACCAGTAACATGCAATAATCACATAAAGATGATGCCAGTAAATAGATTGTGTCTGGCCGACAGGTCACTAAGGGTAGTGGACAGTAAGGACTGAACAGGGTCACAGATGTGTATGCAGGCCACAAAGGTGGAAATAATGTGCAGACATCATGCCAAATTTATTTATGATTTGATTTTGATATATTTGTTCTTTAAATAAATGAATTGTGGGATTGTCATGATTTCCAGGCTATTAGCAATTCCACCCTAAATCTAGTAACCTATGTAAAAAGAGGATAGGAAAAATATTTTAATAGAGACCAACAATTTTAAAATCTGAGGACCTCAGCAGAAATCCTGCTTTTGCTTCTTCCTTCCTCTGTGGAGAAGGAAAGTCATAAAATGTTTCCATTTTGTTTGCATAGTTTAACAGATATGAGTCTTTGCACATTAATAGGTGACAATAACTTACAGACTATCAAAGTGAATTTATGATTATAAATATTAATAACAGAATAAAATGAATGGAATGAAATCCTTGGTATCCTTCAAGGGGGGGAATACGAGGTCTGTTACATCTTGACTGGTGAATTTTTCAGAGGAGTTGTGCCCCTTTCTCTGACGTCCAGCAAGCATATGGAGAACAGCCATATTTGGGGGATGAGTTCATATGATTAATTATGAGGAGGACAGAACTAGTGAATATTTTAGATTTACCAACTTTGCATGTATTTTAACAGCATAACAATATTTAAAGTTTTCCTTTGTGACAGCGGTTGTTTTTAAATATCATGGTTAATAAATACTTTAGTAGGACTCTATTGATAAAAATAATTTATAGAACTGCATTTCCATAGGTTAATTTGTTTTAAACATCCAAGTTTTTCATGATAACCAACACAATCATTTGCTTTAATCACCAGACCAGATTACTTGATAAAACAATACAAAAATGAGATGCGTCTTTAATTTCAACAATGTAGCTTGGGCAGATACAGATTCTTTGTAATCACAAATTCATGGTATATAATAGGTAAAGGCCATGACTCTGAACAAATATTTAATAAATTCCAATACAAAACCAGTTTGGAATTTAATATGGCACTTTCTCAGAAAAGTGGAAATACCTCTATCTCAAGACCCAGCTATACCTCTCCTGGGTATACACCTAAAGGATGCTCCACCATATAATAAGGACATTTGCTCAACTAATGTTCATAGCTGCTTTATTCATAACAGCCAGAATATGAAAACAACCTAGATGTTCCTCAACAAAGGAATGGATAAAAAAACTGTGGTGCATTTACGCAATGGGATATATTCAGCCTTAAAAAACAAAGCAATCATGAAATTTGCAGGCAAATGGAAGAGACTAGAAAAGGTCATCTTGCGTGACGTAACACAGACCCAGAAAGACACCCATGGTATGTACTCAATTATAAGTGGATTTTATCTATAGTACAGGATAAACATACTACAATGCATGGACCCAAAGAAGATCAGTAACAAGGAGGATCCAAGGGAGGATGCTTAAATCTCATTCAGAAGGGGAAATAGAATAGAGAAGTAATGGTTGAAGAGGGGGAACAAAGTAGGGTAGGGACACAGAGATATATGAGAGTGGAGATCAGCCCCAAGGACAGCAGGGGTGGGAGGACAGAAAGACTGTAGAGAAAAGAGAAAGTGTGGATGAGGGTATCTCCATGACAAGCTGGAGACCTAATTCAAAGTAAGCGTTTGAGAGGACATGATGGTGACTCTAGCTTCTTGAGACTCCCAGTACCAGCGTCCATACAGCCTGAAGAGGACATCTTCTAACTAGACAAGTCTCCTAGTAGAAGGTGGGGAACACCAACCCACCCACAAAAACTTTGACCCAAAATTCACCCTGCCTATAAGATGTACAGGAATAAAGATAGAATAGATATAGCAAAGATTGAGGGAAGGTCCAACCAATGCCTGGACCAATCCAAGACCCACCCCAAGGTAGAAAACACATCACTGTCACTATTAGTGCTCTTTTTATAGACAAGAACTTTGCAGACTTATCCTCTGAGAAGCTCTACCAAGCAGCACCTTGAAACAAATGTGGAGAATCACAGCCAACCATTTGGTGATATGCCGCAAGTCTTGTGGGAAAGTGGTGCGGGGGGAGAGAAAAGGACCTGGAGGTGACAGGAGCTTCATAAGAACAGATCCAACTAACCAGGGTCCAGAGAGGCCTGCTGAGACTGAAGTACCAATCAAGTACTTTGCAAAGACTGGATCTAAGCCCCCCATAAAGATGGAGCCTCTGGGCATCTCAGGCTTCATGTGGGTTCTCTAGTAAGGGAAGTAGAGGCTGTCTCTGACATGGACTCTCTTGCCAGCTTTTTGATCACTTTTCCCTGTCAGTCCTGCCTTCCCAGTTCACAGGGGAAGAGGACATGCTCAGTCCTGATATGACTTGATGAGCTGGGGTGGATAGAGAGAAGGTCTCCACTTTTCTGAGGAAAAGGTGAAGGGGATGGAGTTGAGGAAGGGAGGATGTTACCTGGAAGTGAGGAGGGATGGGGCTACAACCAGGATGTAAAGTGAATAAATAAATTAATATTAAAATTGATCTGTCTTAAGGATGGCTAGATCAACTAGCCAGGCTCAAGTCACCACTGCTAACAGCTTAGGTATTTTGGTTGACGTGATGACACAGGCCATCTGTCATTATTTATGGAATGGTGAACATCTGTGTGCAGATCTGTCCACCTTGGACACTATGTTCTAGCGCCATCATTTCCTAGCAGGCATTATGTTCTACTTTCTCCCCATTAGTTTAGGCCTCTTCCCAGCCTCTGTAACATCTCTACTATATCATATATTCTTCCACAAAACAGCTACCGCAGTATACTTGACTTTTTCAGTTCCAAGGGAGACCTGAGATTATCGCATCCTGAGCATTATCAGGCAAACATCTTCCTTCCAAGTATACCAGGTACTGCACACAATGCCTCTTCTCACAACGCTGAAATACTTCTCACCTGGACCAGGGATTTTTTTCTGTTTGGACAGCAAGTAGAACATTCCAGTTAAGCTACCATGCTACAGTTTTGAATATGCTTTTGTCTTAGCAAGGTAGATGGTACTGTAAGAAGTAATCATTACGTCCCTTATCTGTACCTCCCTCTGTCAGGGGAATAGTGGATCTAATTGTTCTACCATTCCTGTTGTCAATTAAGGCATGCATTTGAAACTTAACTGCTTTCATGTCAAAAACCCCAATTAATTCTTTTCTTCTTCAAGTAACACACACACATACACACACACACACACACACACACACACACACATTCCCTTTTCTGAAAAATTGTATGAATCTGTAATTCTAGACTTGAAACAATGAGAAATACCACATCAAATGCAAACACCCTATTCTAATCTAGCCGACTTCCAGTTTCTTCCAAGAAAAATTTCTACAGATCTCTTCAGGGACGATTGTTCCCAACTGAGCAATTCGTTTTGATTTCCTGTACTAGATACTGAATCATTCGATCCTCATGCATATGATCATTATTTGTTTGCTTTCACTTATTTGAGAGAAATTAAAACTCACTAAACTGCAGGTAATAGTACAGGTATAGAAAATGAAAACACACAATGCTTTTGTAAAATATCTATTAATGAAGCAAATTAATCTGTTGATCTGAATAACTTTTCTTCTCAACACAGTGACTGTTCAAGGAAATGCCCTGTCTATTCTGCTCTGGCTTACATTTAACTAGTGGGACGCTTGACAAGAATGCCATTGTATGTATGTCTTCATTGACTTACATTACCACCAGTTAGATGTCCTCATCTGGCATTTACATTTATAATCTGGTAACTATCTGGAGCACCAATTATTGTGTCAAAATTGTTAACAAATGGTTAATTGTAGAAATTATACCAATCATTGTCCTCTGAACTCTAAACCTACTTACTGCTCAGCAGTGGAAACAAGTGGCAAATAAGGAACAAGAGGAGGGTACCAGTATTTGGAAACCTACTGTAGGCAACCATTCTCCATCTTCCACCAGACTAGAATGCAGAAATGCAATGTACTTTATTTCTCAGTTAAGTATGACAATGTTTTAAAGAATAGCTTCTATAACTGGAAGGTACAATCTTTTCTCTATTCTTCCTAAAATATGCACAGTGTAAGGAAAGGTCTTGAGTACTATTGGTTACAATATGAAAGTCATTTAGTTTTCCTTTTCATTTAGTGATTTCTTTTAGAAATGAAAATCATCTCTAATGTAGCATTTTCTTAGCATTATCTATTATGGTCTAAATTCTTTGGCCTAGTACCTATGCTGGCTAGATTTTATAATATAAAGAAGAATGGGTGACAATATTTTCTTCACTAATAGACATTTATGTACAGAGATAATGCTTACTATTTCTAATTCATAAATGTATATTCTGCAATATAATTGTTACCAGTATGTCTTACTCCTTTCTTGTGTCTAATTTAAGAAATCATGTAAATTAAATATATTTGTTTTTGATAGCATATTATAATTTCATCCCAGATGAACAAAAGAATAATGCTATAAGGGAGGTTGTTCTTTTTATTTAAATAATTTAATTACTAAGATTTCCTCAAAATAATTAAATTAGGTCTATGAAAATTAATGACCAGTTACACACACAGACACAAACATACACATATACAGACATACAGATGCATACACATGTACATGTATGCATATATCTTACAACAAGCAACTCCAATTTTCCTTTGAACACACAAAAAATTTATCTACATCTTTAAAAGAAAAGAAAAAAAAAGATCATGGTGAACTCCATTACAAAAGTCACATTATTCTGACATAAAATAGAACTTGACATTTGGCCTAATTATGCTTTTCAAGTCTTTAATAATCTGCTTATCATTATGGATATTTAAATAAAGAAAACTCTTTGATACCTTTTGCCCTTTTACTGCTTCATAGACTTCTTAGAATTAAAAAGGAAATTAAAGTTGTTTCAGCTGGAAGTTTTAAGAGATATGTGGATAATATGCAAAAATGCTGAAACTTCCTTTCCCACACTTTAGAGTAAGGCTGTACTTTATGTGAATAAAAGTATCTGTTTCAGTCCCTAAACACCTTAAGAGAGTCAAGGCAAAAATCAGTGAAAAAAGTTTAAAATATTACCTATTCAATTATGCTCATCTATAAAAATTTTAAGGTTTTCTTCTTTCCCTTGGTAGATACGGCTTAATATTATTTTAATGCATTTCCAGAAATCAAAGTGTAGATTATCTGCCAATGATAAGATTGTTAATTTATGTTAAGTATACAGAGAAATACTTCATTTTTTTGTGTGTGTGTCAGTCAGTGAAGTTCAACAAATTTGGCTTTGTGCAATTCTATGACAATTTTACGTTTAAGTATTTGTGTTAGAATTACTGAAGTGAGATTAATTTTTATCTTATAATTTCCATGTTTTCAATTTCAGTTTTTATTTTACACTGTGCCTGCAGTTTCCCCTTCCTCCTTTCCTCCCAGTCTCTCACCCTCATTTCCCCCTCCTTCCTACCCACTCTACCTCCATTTCTTTTTAGAAGAGGCCAGCCTAGATGGATATCAACCATCTGTGGCATATCAAGCTGCAGTAAGTCAGGCACCTCTTCTTCTATTTATTTCTACTATTTGATTTTATCATACACAAAGAAGTGTTATAAAATGTCACTGTGATAACCTTTAATTAAATAACAATTCATTAATATTAATGAAATGCTCAGGCATTTAATTCACAAAATAAGTACTTAAACAGAATAAAATGAATGTGAAAAGAAACTTCCTAAAAATTGTTTGACTCAACTAAAATAAGATTAAAGAGTGATTTAAATTGAAGGGAGCAAACCAAATATATTATTTTGTCTACATTGCTCATAATTTTACCATCAGTAATGTTAGTAAGTATACCTCACAGATTAGGCCTGTTCAATTTGCTTTGTTATTCTTGAAGATGAAAACTTAATTCTTTCCTTGGCACCTCATTATTCTCATGGCTTAATGGTTTTGTTTCTTATTGTATATACCCATATGAAAAGTAACTTATTATCTATATTTTGATGACTTTCAATTAAATT
Organism: Acomys percivali; assembly: GCA_907169655.1. NCBI lineage: Eukaryota > Metazoa > Chordata > Mammalia > Rodentia > Muridae > Acomys > Acomys percivali. The sequence goes on along the minus strand of OU015743.1, from coordinate 107,901,172 downwards.
TTTCTATAAAAATCTATGTTAAATAAAACATTAAAAATTACTCTTACAATCCTCTTCAAAACACTTTCTGTCACCTGTGTTAGTTGCTCAATGAAGCCCCGAATCCCCACTCCTTAAGACTTGACATCTTAAAATATAAATAATTCCTTATTCAGGATATCTAAATAGTTAAGTTTTAGCAAAATTATTTTAGTGTACTTTTCCTCATCTTTATATAATAACTACTTTTAATTTTCAATTATTCTATTCTTTTACGGCAAAATGGCTTCCCAATTGGGTTCTCTTTATTGTATTTTTATAACTTTTGTCAAATTAATGTTTCTGATTATAGTTGTAATCAATGTATGTTTAATTTACTTGACTCTTTCAGATGAATCCTGGATTTATATCACTTAGTGTTTATTTCCCACATAGTATGCATATAAAAGCTATACTGAATGAATGGTGAATAAAGAGAGGCAAATTCTCTAATGATTATGTCACTTCATAGACATGAGCATGTTACAGATAAGTGTAAATGAAATATACATTAAAAAGCACTGCATACCTTGCTTTTAAGGCCTCTGTTATTTGTTACATGCATCCATGCTGTATATTTACTATTAAATTCTCAGTATCCCTTATGTTTCAATTAAATGTTACCATATCTTTCATGATTTCTCTCATGCTGTAGAAAAATTCAAACGTCACATTAATTTTTTTCTCATGAACATTACCACCGTATTCCTGTCAGTGAAGTACTCTATCAATGGAGTGCTCTATTTCTGGTACCTCTACGTGTGTGTGTGTGTGTGTGTGTGTGTGTGTGTGTGTGTGTGTGTGTG
>OU015743.1:107875005-107900338 GCA_907169655.1 Acomys percivali | reverse complement strand
GTGTGTGTGTGTGTGTGTGTGTGTGTGTGTGTGTGTGTGTGTGTGTGCGCCTGTATGTCTGTGTGTGTGTGTGTGTGTCTGTGTGTCTTGTTGATGGTTTTGCTTTCGGATAGGGTCTTAAGAAGATGGGGCTTGCTTCCAACTATATAACCAGAAATTACCTTGAACTACTGGTTTTCAGTTCTCCATTGCCTCTGCTGAGAGTACAGCCACCCGCCACTCTGCCTAACGCTCCATGAATTCATGGTCACAAGTGGTCATCCTGAATGACTCAGAAGGTATCTGCCTTGCTGGGATACATGAGATTGTATCATAAAGAAAACAATCTTCTTTAGAGAAAGGATATTCTCTAAAATGTTCTTCTTATGATAATATCAAATTCACGAACCTCAAATTTTTTCATTGTTTTCTGCTTCTGATTACATATTTTACTATTTGAACAACAATCCTGGCCCATTTGAAATAACGGTATATTTACAAAACCTTCCAGCACTAGGGCTTAATGAACATTGTAGAAGATTGGGTGGAAAAATTATAGGAACCAGAGAATCAAGAAGCATGTTGTGGAATTGTATCTCCCAGTAGTCTCAGAAGATATACCCATTAAGACTCTCCAACATGACTGCCAGACTGGGAATAGAATAAGGGTGAGATGAGTGAACACGCCAAAGTGGATATGAAAAGACCCATGAGGCTTCACTGATACTAACATCCCAACAAAACAAACAAAGCAAAATAACAAACCTGTAGAGAACAGTGGAAAGCCAGTAACAAGAGAAGACTTCAAAAAAGTCAGCCATGAAAATGTACATACAGGGAACACAGCATGGACTTCCTGGGTTATATCTAGGAATATGTATGTATATTCATATACACATGCAGTAATGGCTAGTGAAAAAGAGGCCATGAACTTGAAAGAATTTGAGACATAGAAGTGTTTGAAGGGAGGGAAAGAAAGGGAGGAGTGCTATAATTATAATATTTTTTGAGAATTCATTGTTTTTTTAAAAATACTTTTACATACATATTTATATTATTACACATATATAAAATAAACTACATACAGCAAGAAGTACCACGAAACAATCAGGAATTATATTAATGTTACATTCACAGTGTTTTGGCTATTTGTACTTGGCAACCTTGAAGAAAACATCTTTCCTATCTTGATGAGTCTAAAATTCTCAATGAAAACCAATCTCGATCACATCTTGTCATTATCTACTTAAAACATATATCTAGACATAAAAACATCTTAACCCCTAAACAACTAAGCGTCATTGTAAAACTAGACTACCTGGTCCTCAGCTCCATCAGAGACTTGAGAAGGAATAAAATTAATTACCTGAGTAAACAGGAAGTGCAGGTTAGCAGCTTCAAAAGTGCAAAGAAAAATGACAATAGACAGTTTGCTGCCTGAGCAGTCACCCAAAACTCTCTGTAAGTGGGAGCATAATCTCCTGCCTTCTGGCCAGTATATCTGACAGACATATTTGTGAGGCAGGAACTATGAGGAGTTGCTTACCCTGTCTTGGCAGAGTTTGGCCATCAACTCTGCCTACACCCAAGGTTGCCCAATTTTAGATCTTAAAAATATAAAAAATAAACACAAAGAATACTGAGCTTGCATTACAGACCATTGTATCTTCCTTCATGAGACAATCTAGTGAAGGGTGTCCAGCAAATATCAAGGCAATGACTTCCTCGTAGTTGTAAGTTTTGTTCTCACCTGATTCTTAAAGAAGCAGTCCTGATCAGATAAAGAGGCTCTTGTAAGAATAACATGTAGTTCTTCTAGGCCCAGTACTTACACCAACTGAACATCACACCTATAAGTGTGAACTCAGCTGAAGGTTTTCCAGACCTAATTATTTTTCAAGACATGAATCTATGGTTTACAAATTGTCAGCAGTCTATGTCACTCCCCAGGAAAACATACAGTCTCCTATAGCATAGCTGAGTAATATGAGATAAACTGGGAATGACAGGTTAAACATTCTCCCTGCGCTCAGAATTTACTTCCCCTACCTCACTCTACTTAGAATTTACTGCCCTTACCTGATCCTATTTAGAATTTATTACCTCAGTCACCTATTGTTAGCCTATTACTCATTAATTAACCTTTGCGGTAAAGTTCTGCTTCCGTACATGGTATAATAATCTGAGTTATACGGAACAGGGTCTTCTATATCCACAGGGCTGGGTGGATCCCGACACGTAGGCTTAATAAATTCCTTTGCTTTTGCATCGGCTCTGGACTCTGTCTCTCAATTGGGCTTGCAGGGATAAATTCAGACAACCTGAATTTAGCAGTACACATGTGAGCAAAAGTGCCCACGTGCCTGTCATATATGTGGAGGCCAGGGGTGCAACGTCACTGTTTTCCTGAATTGAAGCTCACCTTCCTTATTGAGGTGGAGAATTTCACTTGAACCAGAGCTCCTCAATTCACCTAATCTAGCTGGCCAACTTGCTGTATGGGTCCGAGACGTGTGTCTCTGAAGCCGTTATAATATACACAGGCTGCCCACATATATGCTTCATTTCTAGTTTTCAGACTTAAACAAAAAACAAGTTACCTGTTGAACCACCCATTCAACCCTTTATGCCACTTAGGAAAGCTCAAGGGGTACACATGGAATATATTTTGCAGGTGGACTGGATGCGGGTAGAGGTGGAAATAGGAAGGATCAGCAGTGGGTGGTGATGGCGGGGAGGGAGAGAGTTCAGGAAGAGATTATTGGAATTGGGAGGCATTTTGGGGTAATGAAAAACTTAGTGCAGTGAAAACTCCCTGGATCAACAAGAGTGATTCTGTTAAGGTCTTTAAAAAAAAAAAAAAAAAAAAGGTTGGCAATTTAAATTTGTATTTCAAATAAAATAAATGCTCTTTTTTTTTTTCCTTTTGAGTTGCTGGTTTGTTGGTTTTGATTCTTAGATAATATTCCTTTAATTTAATTTATTTTTAATTCATATATTCACTTTACAGCCCAATCGTAGCTGCTTTCCCTCTCTACTCCTGGTCTCACACTCCAAGCTTCTTCCCCTTTCATCTTTCCCCTTCTCCTCAGCAAAGGGGAGCCTCCCCAACCCACCCCAGCCGGTCAAGTTGCAACAGAACTGAGCCCTTCCATGAAGGCCAGGCCAGGCAGTCCCTTGGAAATTATGAAGAAGCAGGCAAGAGAGTCCATGTCTCAGACAGTACCCCCTCAAATTACTAGAGGACCCACATGAAGATCAAGCTTCCCATCGGTTATATATGTGTAGGGGGCCTAGGTCCAATCCATGCATGCTTTTTGATTTGTGATTCCATCTCTGTAAGCCCCAAGGAGCCAAGGTTAGTTGACCCTGTTGTATTCTTGTGGCATCTGATAAAGACTCTCAGTAATATGGGATACAGAGCCTGAATGGGGCATGTTCTATAACTAGGCAAGGCATCGAGTGGAGGGATTGAAATACCAACCCTGACCAAAAAAAAAAAAAACAAAAACAAAAACAAAAAAAAAACCCAAAACTTGGTTTACAATTTGTCCTGTCTGTAAGATGTGCTGGCGTAAAGGTGGCAGAGGACTTATGAGAGTGGACAACCATTGACAGTTCTAATTTGAGGCTCACACCAGGAAAAGTAGCTTATGCATGGCACTGCCTAGATAGCCAGGACTAGGAGGCCGGATAGCTCAGACACCTAGGATAGAAACAAAGATGACTGATAAAGAAAAAAGAAAGTAAATGAAATAATTCCTAATGATAAATCTGCTATACACATGAACTGGTGCATAACCCAGTCATTATTGGATAGGCTTTACCAGCTACTGACGGGAGCAAATGCAGAGACACACATCCAAACATTTGGAACTCAGAAAACCGCACAGATGATGGGGATGGAGAATCATAGAAGCCTGATGGGTTGAGGGCCCCAGGAGAATATAACCCACAGAATCAATTAATCAGGGTTCATGGGGGCTCACAGAGACTGAAGTGGCAATCTGTGAGTCTGCGTAGGTCTGCGCTAGGTGTTCTCCGTATATGTTATGATTGTATAATTTGATGTTTTGTGGGGCATCTAACAGTGGAAGTGGGGCTGTCCTTGACTCTTTGCCTGCTCTTGGGACCCTTTTCCTCCTACTGAGTTGCCTTGTCCAGCTTTGACATAAGGGTTTTTGCCTAGTCTTATTTCATCTTTTGTGCTGTATTTGGTTGATATCCCTGGGAGGCTTGCTCTCTTCCGAAGGAAAAGAGAGGAGGGGTAGATTTGGGGGAGAGAGCAGGGATGGCAGGAAACTGCAGGAGTAGAGAGAGGGAAAGTGTGGTCAGGATGATCAGGAAGTTAAACAAGCAAAAACTATTTCTAAAAAATAGAAAAAAATTAATATATTTTGTGTTCCTGTGTGTGAGAAAGCGTGTGTCAAGGCACATGAGTGAGAGATGACAGAAGATTCCTTTCATTTGTAAGTTCTTTGGATCCAACACAGGTCTTCAAGCTTTGCAGAAAACCTTTATCTGCTGAATAAGCTTGTTGTCTCCATCTTCCAGATTTTAAGAGAAATTGCTATTACTCAGTTTTTTGTAAATAGAGTCTTCTTTATTTTGTTAGCATGACTTTTAATTGTGTTCCCATAAATTTTATTTTTTCATTAAACATTATGTTGTGGATGGATATCATTGATAGAAATATTTTTAAAGTAATTTAATTTTTATAATTCACTTGTTCTGCATTCTTTCTATACTTTACTTTCTGTCCCAACTTTGCTCCTTACAATTGTACCCTTTATTTTTACAATTAGCTATTTGTTTCTTCCTATTCCCTATAGATAATATCCTAGCTAGAGATATTGTGCTTGCTGGTTTTTGTAAACTTGACACAAACCTAGACATAGCTGTGAAAGAGACATTTAAAAAGAGGAAGTACCTCCATAATCCTGGATTGCATATGGGACTGATTTCATTATAGAACTTTGAAGCTCTGCAGTTACCACTGATAGATTATCAAGAATGCCAAGACATTCCAGTATCAAAAAGAAAAGCTGTAGCCGTTACAGGGGCCTGCTGTATGGAACCAGGATGTTTTGGGGTAAACGAATCTAAAATTTTCATAAAACTTTTGAAACGAATAGTTCATTCTACATGTTAACTATACTGGTACTTTATGAATAGTAATCAGGAAGTAAAGTATTCTTTCAATAGTGTGTCCTCAAATTCTTTATTATCTTTTTCATATTTCTTCCATAGTCTGAGAAAGCAGAAGCCATGAAGAAGTGGTAAAGGTTTCTGTCAGATATAACTCTTAGAAAGTTGATAAGACACTAGATGTAAGGTTGCTGTGGAGAGAAAGGCTAAAATAATAAAAGCCTCATAGCAGGAACAAATGAATAATATCTACCTTGTTTTCATTACTTTTGCTCCCTGTGACAGAGATAAAGTTAATTATTCCAAGATAGCAGAGAAGTCCGTTTATTGAATGTGACATGTTAGATGCAATTCTGGATTGCAGAATATTGTAATATTAAAGATCAAGGAACTTTTAATGGGTATCAAATGCAGTTTTTAATTGAGCCCATTTATTACACATGTGAGCTGTGTTGAAGATTATCTTAAATCAAAAGATCAACAAACAGGGTAACAGTTAAAAGTGAATCTAATAAGCTGAGTCTTTTTCACTTAGATTTTCTTTAAGTATGTTACATACATGTTAAACAATTACAAATTACTTTTGCTGAGAGTTAAACATTAATGCCTGAGCACTAAGCCTTCTTTCACATGTTTGTCCTCTTCTCTTTTGACCTCCAGCTGATTTCACAATGCTCAGTCTTTACCACAAAGCCTCTATTGATACACTGTCTCTGTGATGCCATGACATCTGAATGAAGGATTTGGTGTTTGCTCTCCAGATGCTTTGCCTTGCTGACTCCATCTGGATGCTTGGCCTCATTCTTACAAACCATCTGGGCTTCCTGCTGCAATTTCTACTATACATCCAGATGTTCTAGCATTATGTGGACAATGCATGTGGCTGGTAAAATATAAATACATAAAAATAAATAACACTGTGTAAGTAATTGAAGGTGTGACATTATCTTTCCTACTAATCTCAGTAATTTTTGTAATGTAGTCATGATGCAATAGATATCCTCTGATAGATATTATTTTAAAATATTATATGTCAACAATTAAGGAAAATAGAAAATAATCATTAAGATTTAAAGAAAATGTCTGATATTTAAAATGTATATATACATATAGAAAATATGTAGTTTAAAATAATTTACACGATGTTCACTGCCTTTCTCTTGTGCATCTCCTAAAGCTGCCTGTGCCATCTACAGCACACGTCCAGCCTAAGATGCAGACACTCATGAACACAATTACCCTGTTTAGTGCACAGAGAACCAGGCATGCCTATGCTACCTCAGTACTGCAAAGCTTAGGTCTTGTCACCCAGCTCTTGCACAAGCCCAGCCAACAGTAGGCTACAATACCACAGCAGACATACAATGGGAAAAATGTCTCTATGTATAGATCATATTGCACATTAAGTGCAAAGATAGTCTGTTCTACTACCCAAATATACTCATCATATAAATGTATTCTCCCATGGAAACTGCCCACATGTACCAGAGGACACAGAATCGAAAAGATCAATTTAAAAATTCCTTAAGGAATTCAAGGAGTTTATAAATGAAATGAACAAACAGCTTAATAATGAATAATAATAGTAATAAATACCTAAATCATGTTCAAGAAAAGATAGATGTATGTTTAAATGAAACAATGAAGACAACTCTGAAGTAGAAAGTTAATTCAGTAAAATCATAATAATTGATGAAAACAAGACAAAATCAAGATAGAATTGAAAATTTTAATAATACAATTGGGAAACTCAGGAAAATATTTTTACAATAAATTGAATCAAGTTGTAGATAACATAATGAGACTTGAAGATAAATTAGAATAATTGGAACTTGGAAACAAAAATATAGAGAAATATTAAAAACACAAGAAAGAAAACCTGCAAGAATTGGACAGCATGAAAAGAGCAAATGGTAAAGGTATAGGAATAGATAAAGAGGACCCTAATGCCATTGTCACACACAAGTTCAAGAGGGTTATAGGACAACACTTTTCCAAACTATGTAATGATGTGCCCTGACAGGCATAAGAAGCACACAAAACACCCAAAAGGCAGGACCAGAGAAGGAACTTACCATGACACAGTATAGTTAAAATAGTAAATATAAAACAAAGAGGATAAATGTTGCAAGAAAAAAAGCAGAAGTCACATATAAAGGAATACCTATCAGAATAATAGCTGATTTGTCAATAAAAAATTAAAAGCCAGAAGAACCTGGACCAATGTGTTTCAAGTTTTAAAAAACACTGGTGCCACGTACTCTGGTGCCTCATATTTGACCATGTCCCCTGGAGGGGGAGACCTGGTGGCACTCAGAGGAAGGACAGCAGGTTACCAAAAAGAGACTTGATACCCTATGAGCATATACAGGGGGAGGTAATCCCCCTCAGGAACAGTCATAGGGGAGGGGAATAAGGGGAAAATGGGAGGGAGGGAAGAATGGGAGTATACAAGGGATGGGATAACCATTGAGATATAACAAGAATAAATTAATTAAAAAATTAAAAAAAAAACCACTGGTGCCATATTAGACTACTGTGCCCAGTAAAATTTCAAATCATACACATTAATAAATAATAACATGTGCTCCAAGTAGCTAGATGGCAACATGCTACAGTAGTATTTTACATGTAAACTCACCTTTTCTTAGGGCTGAGTGAGGTTATGTAGGAAAAAGAAACATGACAGTATTAAGACTGTGTAGGTTTGAATATTTTCATAGTCTATTACACACACACACACACACACACACACACACACACACACAGAGAGAGAGAGAGAGAAAGAGGGTGAGGTTGTAAGGAGAGGAGAGAAAGATCATTTAGCTGTTTTGTTTTAATTTTGTTGCTTTTGTCTTTGTTTTGTTGTTTGAGAGGGAGAACATGAAATCTTGTGGGTAAGGATGTGGGGTGCATCTGAATATAGTTGGTGAGGGTAAAAAAAATATGAGGAAAGTATACTGAATGAAAAAATTAAACAAAAATATAAAAAGATACCTAGACTATTTATGAATATTTATAGTTTAAAAATCTTAGGCTAAAAAAGGACACAGCAATAGAATCCTTATTTAATTTTATTTGAATATAGACTTTCAAAGGCCTACTGTGAAGAGGGAGGCAGAAAATTTAAACAATTCTTTAAGAACTTGTTTAAAATGAAGATTTTTATTTGTAAAAAGTGAATGTATGAGGGGCTGGAGAGATGGCTCAGAGGTTAAGGGTACTGGTGGCCCTTCCATAAGTCCTGAGCTCAATTCCGAGCAACCATATGGTGGCTCCAAACAATCTATAATGTGATCTAATGCCCACTTCTGGCCTGCGGACATACATGCAGGCAGAGCACTATACACAAAATAAATAAACAAATCTGTATTTGTTTTTTTGTTTTGTTTTTCGAGTCGAGGTTTTGCCCTGTAGCTCTGGCTGTCCTGGAGTCACTTCGTAGATCTGCCTGCCTCTGCCTCTAAAGTGCTGGGATTAAAGGCGTGAGCCACCACTCCCTGCTCTAAATAAATCTTTAAAAACATGAATGTATGAAATCTTAATGTTTAAAAGTGACAGGAAGCCATTGACCTCACAGGAATAAAGCGATCACCTGTGTACTTTCACAGTATCACTGTGTATGCAGTGAAGTCTGAGACGCAGGGGATCACAGATGAGATTGTACAATCATTAAGGAAGGTCTCACACTAACCAGAAGAGATCATAGCTTAAACAAGGACTGAAGGAGGGAAGAGGACAAGGTGGCTTCAGGAGACACCTGTTAGATTTTTGAAGACTGATGAGCAGGTGTTTATGGTAAATAAAAAAGCAGAGAGCCTTAGACTGTACCTCAGGTATCTGTCAGGAGAGGCAATACCTGCTCTATCAGTCAAGGAAGAAGGACAATCAGCAGGTGAAGGCTGACAGATATTCCAGTGACTGCAAGCACTGTAGGTGTTATCTAAACAAGCTTCTGTTGGAACATTTAATGCACCAGCAATCTAAGCTGCCTACAGTACAGATGGAAATGCTAGTTTTCCAACTGTCTTTTCTGTTTGCATTCTTATTCTTATGTGAAAACATCTTTGGCTTTAAAGCTGTTGCTCTCTTGTTTCAAGAGTCAGTGACTACTGGCTTTACTACTCTTATCTAACAAAAAGCCTCCCATGGGGATTTTTGAATGTAGGTCTAAGAGACACCTGAGTTAATCCTTCTTCAGTGGAGGTGGAACTGAACACATCCGCACAGGAGTTGGCTGCCACCTTCCTCATACAAGGACAAAGAAGGTTACTGTGATAAAGAGAGGAGCCACCAGAACCACTGCTTTCAGTGCAGAAAGGCTGTTTAAAAGAATCCAAGGCTTGAACCAGGGTACCAGCTAGCCAAGAAGCTTATATGATTTAAGTTACCTTATACACAAAGTAGATATAACTGGTATTCCAGCGCAGACATTGCCGGTGCTTTCAGATGTTTCTAAAGGGAACGAAAGTGTAACCTTACACAAGATGAATATATACTGACTACTATCCTGTTTATGCCTCTTTTCCTTGTTGGATGCAGATGGGGAGCCCTACTCCTGTTTTATATTACTTGAGAACTCTTTTTAATCCTGAGGTAATATTTTGTATTTGCCAACATCTGAGGGACCTTGATCTGTATCAGTATAACATAGGAATGAATGTATATGCACACACACACACACACACACACACACACACCTGGGGTGGGTGGAGAAATGGGAAAGGAAAACCCCCAAAGAAGGAATGATTTAAGGGCCATTTTAAAGGATAAAATTGTCGAATAATTTCCAGATTCGGATTATTACAAATAAGGCTACTATGAACATATTTGGACAAATGTCCTTGCAAGGTGGGGCATCTTTTTAGGTATATGTCCAGGAGTGGTATGGCTGGGTCTTGAGGTATCCTTATTCCCAATTTTCTGAGAAAGCACCAGGTTGATTTCCAAAGTGGGTGTAAAAGTTTTCACTCCCAGCAGGATGGAGGAGTGTTCCCCTTTCTCCACATCCTCGCCAACATGTGCTATCACTTGAGTTTCTGATCTTAGCCATTCTGACAGGTGTAAAATGGAATCTCAGAGTTGTTTTGATTTTCATTTTCTTGATGACTATGGACATTAAACATTTCTTTAACTGTTTCTCTGCCATTTGGTATTTGTCTGTTGTGAATTCTCTGTTTAGCTCTGTACGTCATTTTTTAACTGGGTTCTTTAGTTTGGGGGTGTTTCATTTCTTGAGTTCTTTATATAATTTGGATATTAGCTCCTTGTTGGATGTAGGATTGGTGGAGATCTTTTCCCAGTCTTTAGGCTGTCATTTTGTTCTGTTGACAGTGTCCTTTGCTTTACTCAAGTTTTTCAGTTTCATGAGGTCTCATTTACTAATTCTTTATCTTAGAGTTTGAGCTGTTGGTGTTTTGTTCAGGAAGTTGTCTCCTGTGCCAATGAGTTCAAGGCTCTTCCGCACTTATCCTTCTAAAAGATTTAGTGTGTCTGATTTTATGTTGAAGTTTTTAATTTACTCAGACTTCAGATTTGTACAGGGTGATAAATATGAATGTATTTGCATTTTTTTCATTTTCTGATCTCAATAATTTATTTGCATTTTTCTACATGTAACTATCCAGTTAGACCATCATCATTTGTTGAAGATGCTAACTTTTTTCCATTGTATGGATTGGCTTCTTTGTCAAAAACCAAATGTCCATAGGTGAGTGGGCTTATTTCTAGACCTTCAGCTTGATTCCATTAATCAACCAGCCTATTTCTATGCCAATACCATGCTATTTTTATTACTGTTAATCTATAGTACAGCTTGAGATCAGGGATGGAGACTCCAGATTTCCCTCAACCGAAGGATGGCTAAAGAAACTGTGATTCATTTACACAATGGAATACTATTAAGCTATTAAAAACAAGGAATTCTTGAATTTTGAAGGTAAATTGGTGGAAATAGAAATGATCATCCTGAATGAGGTAACCCAGACTGAGAAAGACACACATGATATATACTCACTTATAAGTGGATATTAGCCCAATATAGATGTCCTCTGAGAAACTCCACTCAGTGGAGCATTGGGATAGATTTTGGAACTCACTGATGGACTCAGGGTGGAGTGTTGTTTTGAAATTATCAATAAGGTGTAACAATGTTTATTATCAGGCCTAGCAATTATTAATACAACCACATGTTGTTTTTAAATTATCTTTATTAGTAGTATATCCGGCTAGCAATCAATCAAGACACTGACACTTGTTATATTTTAAAATAGCCCTAGCTAACTGGAGCAGGGCAGACATTAATCCTCTAAACTACTTCCCATAGTGGGGCAGGTATCCCATACCTGCCCTATCCCGTGCCATCTGCTTTTAATAACTTCTATCAAGTTACCTCCCATCCAAAATCCCAAATACTTGTTAATGTTCTTCATCTGGGCAAAATCTCCATCCACGCCTGTCATGTGTTTCTCTTCCATCTAACCCATGGTGGCCTTCCTCTCGTCTACCTTCTCAGGACCCTGTCCTTGGGTCTCCTTCTTCCCAGGATTCTCTGTCCCTCTCACCGTCTAGTCTCTTCTTTCTCCTTCCCAGGATTCCTCTGTCTCAAGCCCAGGAACATTAGCCCTTCTCAGGTGGGATGGCTTTTTATTAATTTGCATCAAAATATATCAGATCAACCTCCAACACAGAAGCACTGAAAATGGTATAGAAGAATGGGGGAACGGAAAGACCTAGAGGGTTCAGGAACCCCACAAAGAGAACACCAAGGCTGGCGGATCTGGACGCAGGGTGTTGTGCACAAATTCATGTACCATCCAAGGACAATAAAACCAACAAATTTAGACCACTTGTTCAGTTCTAGCCAATGAACATAGCTTTTTTCATGGTTATGAGGAGACCAGGGACTGTCTCTGACATGAACCCTGGTGCTTCTGATTTGATCACTTCTCTTTGCGGGGAGGCCAGGTGGCACATGGAGGAAGAGGAAGCAGACTATCCAGATGAGACCTGATAGGCTGTGGTCATAGGGTGAAGGAGGATGTCCTCTTCTGTCATAGGTCTGGGGGATGGGAATAAGGCAGAAGAGAGAGGGAGGGTAGAATGGGAAGGTATAAGTGAGGGGATAGCATTCAGGATGTAATCTAAATAAATTATTAAAAATTTAAATTACTCAGAGGAAGGAGAGCAGGTCACAGAGAAGAGACTTGATACCCTATGAGCATATACAGAGGGAGGTAATCCCTCTGAGGAACAGTCATAGGGGAGGGGAATAAGGGGAAAATGAGAGGGAGGGGAGAATGGGAGGATACAAGGGATGGGATAACCATAGAGATGTAACAAGAATAAATTAATTAAAAATAAAAAAAATTAAAATAAAAAAAATTTAAATTATGTCAATTTATGCCTAAATGAAGACAATGGTAGAAAGAAAGATTACTTAAAAGAATTAATCAGGTAGGAAAGTTATATTTTATATAGGTAGGTGTTTTTTGTTGTTTTGGTTTGGTTTATTTTACTTTTTTTTGTACAAAGTTTTATTAACATCAGTTATATAACATTTTTGTTTCTGTGGTGTGGAAAGGTGTACTTCTACTTTTCATCAATTCCTTAAAGTCTTGACAAGCACACATATAGAAATCATTACAGATATTCGGGATGGGATAACCATAGAGATATAACAAGAATAAATTAATAAAAAAAGATAATAATAAACAGATATTCCAGCTCTGAGAAAAAAAATGTTTTCAGTGTTTCCCTCTTTAGTGTGTTGTTAGTTGTAGCCTCATTGCATTGAGGACCATTCCTTCTATATCGACTTCTTTCAGAATGTTTATCTTTAAGGGATGTTGGATTTTCCCTGTGGCTTTACTGAAATCACATTGATCATATAGCTCTGTCTTTCCCTCTTTTGGTACATCATGTTTTTTTCCTGTATATGTTGAACTATTCTTTTATTTCTAGGAAAGTCTTGGAGGACATTCCTGTGAATAAGGTTTTTTTCACATTTTTATTATTTATTAATTCATTCATATTACATCTCAATTGTTATCCCTTCCCTTGTATCCTCCCATTACTCCCTCCCTCCCAATTTTACCCTATTCCTTTCCCCTATGACTGTGACTGAGGGGGATTACCTCCCTCTGTATATGATCATAGGGTATAAAGTCTCTTCTTGGTAGCCTGTTATCATTCCCCTTAGTGCCACCGGACCTCCTCATCAAGGGGACGTGATCAAATATGGGGCACCAGAGTTCATGTGAAAGTCAGTTCCCACTCTCCACTAAACTGTGGAATGTCCTGTCCATTTCCTAGATCTGGGTAGGGGTTTGATGTTTACTGCATGTATTGTCCTTGGTCGGTGCCATAGTTTGAGCAGGACCCTTGGGCCCAGATCTGCCCATCATAATGTTCTTCTTGTAGGTTTCTAGGACCCTCTGGATCCTTCTATTTTCCCATTATCCCATACTTCTCTCACCTAGAGTCCCAATAGGATGTCCTCACATCTATCCCACTTTCCACTCCTTGGAATATACCCAGAAGATGCACCAGCACACAACAAGGACATATTCTCAACCATGAATATGATTTTGAACTGAGTTTTATTGTATACCATTATAGAATACTGTACATATGATAAGTATAATTCTCTGTAGATTTATGTTTGTATTTTTATCCTGTTTTGATATCAGACTGTTTGATCCTGTTAGCCAGTGTCATAAAAAGAGTGTTCCTTTCTAATTTACACACACATACACACACACTATGTATAGTCCCATATATATCTCATGTGTGTATATATTTAAATATAATATACTTATAGTATATATCTTATATATGTATATTATTCATTTATTGCCACTTTTATAAAAAGGATAATAAAATGCTTTGCCCTTAGATTACATCAACCACTCTCAGTAGAATAAAAAAATATGTCACAGCTTTTGGAATATGATGTATCTCATGAGTTTTCAATGAATTTGGGAATTTTGTGACTTTGAAATATTCTCATTATTGAGCCGAGATTACAAATGTTTGCTGTATTTGGCACAAAGGAAGTAATAGCTATCTTTTCCTATACTATTTATTAGTCAAATGAGATGTTGTATAGTGTAAAATATTCCAAACTTAAGATTTTTATTATGAGCAAATAATGTAAAGCAAACCATAAATAAAATTTAAATATTGGTTAACTGACTAAAAGAAATCTGTGAGTATTTATTTAAATAAAAATTGTTAAAAATTGGCCTATCCTGTTCGATTTTTATACAACTGCTAGGAAATACAGAATTAACTTTGAATTGAATATATCGCTTTATATTTATTTAGTGGTTTATAAGGATTATGAGTACCCATCCATCCATTCTATTGTTTTCAGAGATGGCTTTCCTTTATAGCTGAGGTTAGTATTGAATACTCTATGTAGTCTAGAAAAGCCTCAAACTCACCACCCTCCATATTCAGATTTCTAAGTTGCAAAAGTACAGGTATGTGCCATTGCTTTGTTTATCTAAATGTTCAAAATATATTCCCATGTGATATAACGCTCTGATCAACAAATGAAAGCACATATAATCATTGAGCTAAAATTTCTATTGTCCAATGTCATAAGACTTTAACTTCCTAGTGCCATGTCACCATATGTTTGTAGTGAAGCTGATATAAACAGTCATGCACATAAAAGTAGAGTGTATACAGCTACACAAAATGCCACATAATTTAACAGGAATAGTGTTTATGTAAGTAGTTAATAGTGTTGAGAAAAAACACTGGACGTGATGATGATGTCGAAACTAATGCTGTAGCCTAAGTAATTCAAGAATCACTACTCATTATATAATCTGAATGGGGATATGAGTTGTATATCTGATGGTGTTCATACTGAAGCAGTTGTAGATTATTGTAGTTCTTGAGATTATGAACGGAGAGGAAAGCTATTAGCCAAAGGAAATATTTGATATGGATGAGATCCCTTTTTGGAAATGGGTACCTAAAAGGAGTCTCATCTGTAAGGAAGCTGAGACAATGCCAGACTTTGAGGCTTTTACATTTTTCACAATAGCTCTATTTGGAAGCAATGTCACTGTTTATTAACCTAGTTTTTCCTGGCACAAGAACCCATGGGCCTCAAAAGTTTATCACTAAGCACATACTGTAGTTTTCTACAGAAGCACTAACTAGCCAGGGATAAATCAGCATCTCTCCCAGTGTGCTCTCCAGAACTGCTGTGTCAGCGAAGCTGGCAAGCACAGCCTGGGAAATAACATTCCTTTCAGGATTTTACTTATGATCATTAATGACCCATATACAGAACTTCTACTGATAAGCATCACCTCAGTACTAAGCTGTTTTTCCCCTAAAACAACATGGCTTTGATACAACTAATGGAACAGGACTTGAAGAAATTTTGCAGGAGTGTCTTTGAATTTGCTGCTCCATTAACTGAAGAAGAAGATAAAAATACGTTGAGTCAATTCTTGACTACATCAGAAAGTAGAGTTGGGCTTGAGGTAGTGGTATAAAAGAGCACAAGAATGCTCTTTGTAGAGGAGACTCAAGTGGTTCCTCATCACATCAAAAAATTCTTTAAGGATGAGGAGGAATTCACAATATATAGGCCATGGTGAGATGAAAATTTCCACCCTGACATGGATGAGGATAGAACTGAGGAGCTCAAACATTTGGCTAGAAGGGGCAAAGGTAATGGAGCAAGAGATTGGAAAAAGAGAAGGGGGGGGGGAGAAGAGGAAAAAATTCATGGTGAAGGGTTTTGAAACTTTTGAAATGATCATATGTTCCTTAAAAACCTATAAGGGTCTGTAACAGATGGGGTTCCAGCCCTGAAAAAGTGGACACACTCAACCATTCTTAACCCAGAATCTGTCTTTCACTGCTAAGCATGAACAAATGAAAAATTAATTTTCTTCAGTGAAGACTAACTGAGGATTACTGGCCCAGCAATATATGGTCAAAACAAAATGAACTCAGTGATATCTTTGGAGGCTCTTTATCTCATATGTTTTGTCAGGGCATTTTTTTCTCTTTTTTTCCTTTATTTTTCCCTTACAGTCACCTTGCTTACATACTATGGATTGCAGTTTCATGTTTTTGTTGTACTTCCTTCATGTCCCTGCGTCTGTATGTGCTTTTCTTGCTTTTTCATGGCCTCTCTTCTGTTTGTTGTTTTATTCTATTCTAGTTTGTCTGGTTTTTTTGTCTGATGTTATTTTATTAAAATTCTTTAGATGACTGTTTGTTTCCTAAGGAAATGGAGGGAGTTAGAGAGGATCTTGTAGAAATTTGGAGGAGGGGAAACAATATCAGAATGTATTATATGAAAAAGTTCTATTTCAATAAAAAGAAAAGTCTAAGTTATTCATCAACAGAGAAAAGTGTTCATATCAGCTTACAACTTATCTAGGGTATAAAATGATATTAAAAAGAAAACAATCTGAATGAAGCATACCTCTACTGCATTCCTCTTTCTTAGGAATCACCATCTCCACAGAAATGACAGTGCAATGCAATTCATTGCTCTTTAACTTTGGGAGATGTGAAGGTTGAGAGTATAATGCTGATGAATATGATTTTTTTCAATACCATAGTGTTTGTATTAATTTTTAATGAAATAATGAAAGTTGGAAAAAATCAAGTAGTAAATGCTGATATAATATTTATAAAAAATTTGTTCTTTGTCAATTTCATTTCATGCACCCCAATCCCACTCATTTCTCTGTCCTTCCATATCTACCCTGTATCCTTGTAACTTCCCCCAGAAAAGAAAAGAAAAATTAAAAAGAAAATCATTTCTCCCTGAAAGCTGTGTTGTGTCATGATGTGTCACACAGTATATTCTTTTGTCCAAACAGATTGCTTGCAAATGTTTATTGCAGTGAGTCACAAGTCTGGTTTGAAGCCTCTGCTTTCTACAACACCATCATCAGTACTGGATAGTCATCAAGACTCCTCCTAGATATTCAAGCTTTGGTTCTACAGGACCAGCTCCTCCCACACTCCTGAAGCTTATATGTGAGGTAGATTTTGGGGTGGACCAACTCAAACCCCTGGATTTGAGTTGGTCAACTCTTGCTTTTGCCCAGGCAGGGAGCATAGCCAGCTCTCCCCTGCTTACATTACCAGAACCAGCTCTCTAGTGCCAACTCAGAAAGGGGCAGGGCCAACACCCAGGTTTCCAGGGCCAGCTCAAGTTGCCCAGGCAAGTGGCAGGGCAGGCACTCCTCAGTGCCATTGCTGTTGAGATGCATTAGTACAATTGAGGACAGCTCTCCATCTCCCATTCCACCAGAGTTAGCTTTCCAGTGCTGGCACATAAGGAAACGAGCTGGCTTTCCCATGTAGCTGGCAATGGAAAATAAAGATTTAAAGAATATTTATTATGTATATATATTTTCTAGATGTACAATGTATTCTAACCTAATGCTACATGAGCAAAAGGATTTAAAAAATCTCTGCATATTCAAGTAGATTAAACAAATGGTAAAATAGTACTCAAGAAATGCAAATATGCATAATGATCTAAAGTCATGTACAATAATACTCTAGAGTAGTGGATAATAATACAGTTCATAGCAATATTTAAAAACATTCCAATGTTGTGTACAATACAGTTGGGAGTACTGTGCATTAATACAATGTGGATTATTTGTACAGTATGGAGTGCTGTAAAATAATACAATCAGAAGTCATGGACAGTAAATAATTCAATGTAAAACATTACAGGGTGAAGAAGTGAGCAATAATATAGATAAAAATAATAAACATAATCAAGTCTGGAGTACTGTAATAATTCAAATTGAATTAATGTATGGAAATTCAGGCTGGCGTAGTAGACAGTAATAATGTGGAGTGGTAGGGCATAATATAGTCTATATTAGCTTCCAGGAATACAAGCTGTGATAGTGTATACTAATACAGTCTATAGCAATGTGCACAATGCAGTCTGTAGCAGTGTACAATGATGTCTGCAGGCAAACAATAAACTTTTAGTAATCCATTTTCATTCTCCTTTCACTGACTTGCTCATGCAGTTTCTAGTCCATCAAGTTCAGTTTAAGAGTGTGTTCTCTCTGTATAAGACCAATAATAACTTATAGTCAGCTCCCGATTAAAATAAGCATCTGTAGGCCAAGAGGGCAAGTAGAAACCTGCACAACCCTCCTTAGAGGAAATAGGATGTCATTCTCTTAAGGTCTCTTCAAGCTGACTTAGGGCGAATAATACCTTTAAAGGCCCAGTAGTTAGACAAGGAAGCTACAATCTATCAGTTACAGTGTAGGTTCAGAGTTAGAGCTCACAATTTTCCAAGGTTTAATAGACGCTGGGGTCATAGATGAGGCCCATGTTCTTTCTTATCTCATTTCATGTTTATCTTCTACCAAGTAGTTATGACTTTCTCATAGCCTGGAAGTCTTATCTGTGTTCTCAATGAACTACAGGCATATGTTTTTGTGTATGGTACCTGGCTTTTCACCATTTTAAAGTACACTGGTTCATATTTTAAAATATGGTATAGTTATGAACTGTGTCCTCACAGGAGACAATTCCATTATACATAAAAGAGTGTATACAATCCCAGAAGTATATTCTTCTATGAAAAATTGTAAAGATATATCACAAAAGACTTGGGCAATTGACAGCTCAGTGGGAAGGAAAATGTAGGGCCCGCACGTTGTAGAGATTTGAGGTCAAAAACCCATGATCAATTGTAGAGGGACTTTACCTCTTCCACAATCAGAGGGTGGTATCTCAGCAAACTCACAGAATCTTAGAGAGCCATCGTGCCTCCAAGGTTAACTAATGACACTGCATTTAACCCTGACTCTATAGCACACCGACACCAAAACCCATACTCATAATGTTAAAGGCTAAATACCTCACACACTCCACTAATACAATCAAAACTCAGTCAGAAATAGCCCATAAGGCTAGAAGTAATGAATTCCCTGGTTTAAGTTGGATTACCTCTGCTTTGCACACACAAATTGGTCACAATTAGTCCTAATCTGAACCATTAGTATCCCTGGATTTTAAAGAGACTAAAGATAGAAGGAACATGTATCAACATATTCAAATCTATATGTAACAAACCTATACACAATATCATGCTAAATGGAGAAAATCTAAGGCATTCCTACTATAATCAGAAACAATATAAAGGTTCAACTCTTTTCACCATATTCAAGACAGGGCTTGAAGTTTTAGAACAGAAATGCCAGAGAAGGAAAAATTTTAAATATATATATATATATATATATATATACAAGTTGAAAAGGAAGGTGTTAAACATTTCTCTTTGCAGATGACTTACTGTATATGAGTGACACTAAGGACTCTACCAGACAACTCTTAGAGCCAATAATCAATTTAAGCAAGGTGGCAAGATACTTTAATATACAAAATCAGTAGCATTCCTATATACCAATGAAAAATATATAGGCAAACAACAAACAAACAAAATATAAAAAAATGGGAAAGAGTCTTATCCAATTCATACTACCTAACAAGAGAAGAACTTTTAAATAAACACAACCGGTATATGAAATAAATCTACAATGAAAACTTTAAATGCTGAAGAAAGTGAAGAAAATAGTAGAATATGCAATGGCATCCCATGACATGAATTAAAAGAAATTGTACTGTGAAAATTGCTACCATGCAAAAAGAATTGTATGGATTCAGTGTGATTCCAATGAAAACCACAGCACAATCTTGCACATAAATTTAATACATCTTAAAATTCATATAGAAACACAAATAAATCTTTATGAATGAAAGAAACTCTTGTCATGAAGAATAATGATGTAAGGTTCACCATAGATGTTTTAAAATTACAATAGGGTCATAGTAATAAAATCAGCAATACTATTACAAATCATAAAATTACACAATGAAAAAGAAGTAGATAAAAATTCATACAACATCAGCTACATGATCTTTGACAGAGATTTTAAAATGCATCCGAGAGAAAAGACAGCATCTTCAACAAATGATGATGAGATAACTGGGTGTCTACATGTAGTAGAATTAAACAAGACACTTATCTCTTAGCACAAACTCTAACTCAATGGGGTCAAAGACTTCAACACAAAACCCAAAACTGCTAGAGAAGAACACATAGAATAACAGGCAAGAACTAAGAATAGGCAAGATATTTTCATAAATGTTTGTTTTTATATCCTTAGAGGAGTGGATCAGATGAGAGATATTCCCACGCCTTTTTTTAGCTTTCTGAATTCTTGCTGGCATGGAGGGCATGGAGTTCTAGGGGGGAAAAGGGAACTGCAAAGAGAGCCAAGGATGGAGATGGCCCAGGTCAGGCATTTATGTTATGGACACCCGATAAATGATTCCTCTGTCTCATCAACAGCCAGGTAAATGAGATTCATTCTTTTTCAATGAAGTGCTAACGATAATGTTTACTTTATGACTATGAAGATTTCAATAGGAAACATTTTAATGATAACAAATTACATATGCAATGATTGATTAAATATTGGTACGGGTAGAGAGGAATGACATGTGTTTGCTACCGTTTAATGGGTCCACTATGGTAATGAATTAGGGACTAAAACACATTAAATGCTTTGTTACATATTGACCCATTAAAGAAGCAGATGCCAGTGTCTCATATTTATCAGTGTTATACACTCTATTGTTGCTACTCTGACTGCAGAAGGCAGGAGTGTTGTGGAAAGAGCTGCAATCGTGAGAGCAGTGTGCACTCTAGGCAATGTAGAAAAAATGTTAAGCATCTTCTGATTAGATTACATATTATTTTTTACCTAATTTCTGAATTCTGTAGGGGCCCGGAACTCACATTTAAAGGGTGGGCATGGGATGTCATTCATTAAAGCTCAAGAAAAGCGCATTGGAACTTTATTAAAAATTGACTAATAGACACTCTAGATAATTGAAATGACAGCTTGTTTTGACAGCTGCAAGCAAAAATGTACTTGTTCAAAACAGTGAGTATAAATCTCTTTAATTTTCACACAGAAGAACCATGTATAATATTAATTTAATTCAGTCAGCTTACAGAGTATATAGTAAAATGAAACTCCTCACTGCCTATGGAGACTAGTAATTTGAGGACTTAGTGCTCATAAGGGTCCATAAGAGCTGGACATGAGGGCTTTGGAGTGCATTGGGAAGGAAGTGGAAATTCACTCAGGAATGACCAAGGTTATAAGGGACAGAACAACCTTTATAAATAACACAGTGTCAAATTGGGAGATCATGAAACACTTCTAAAGTGTTTTGTCACCGAAATCCCCTAACAAGTAGAATGAACTGGGAACACATTTATCATCGACATCCCCCTGTAGGCATTTCATAATTATATTGCAAGTACTAAGGAGTGAAACAGGAAAAATAACAGAATTTTCTAAGTAACAAAACAAGTCAATTCCCAGGTCAAGTATAACCCACACAACATGAAGGTGTATCAGTTTTCCCTTGTTAGGACATGGCTGACTTGGTTTTATTACATTTACATCCATAAAGGAAATCATAAGGGCAAAAGTGGGTGATGAGCAAATTAAAGCTTGCAAAGTGGATTCACATCAGATTAAAGAGGAAAGTGAAGCTTACAGCCCAAACTCGGGATGTGCGCTTCATGCTCTCCTGATATGTATTTAATTTAATCCATTCCTTTTATTTCAATTCAGTTTGCATCTGAGTAGTCATTTTATTGGAGACACAACAAGCTGCAAATTTAAATTTCATTGTGACTACATTTAATGGCCTTTCGCTAAGTGAGTGAACTCATACAGAAAGTAAAACCAGTCCATGAAAGTAATGTGATTGTATGTTGAGATTTGTCTGTTTTGGTACTAAACTCATTTGCTTAAATTCTACAAAGTACAGAGTGTCAGCAACAATTTAAGTTTGCTAAATGATTCTTATAAATGGAATAACAAAGGTCAAAGATCTCATAACACTTTGTGAAAATCCAGTGTGTTTTTTTTTCAAACAAAACAAGTTAAAAAAATAAAAGTAGAGAGCTGGCATTGTTTACTACAGTTGGGATCACTGGCACAGCACAGATTCTTTGCTTCTCTTCTGACATAGTTCATCCTTACTGCAGCCTGACCTGAAAACTACAGCAAGAGGCTTGAGATCATCTGAGTAAATGGTGCCTCCTGCCTTCAGGTAAATCCAGTCCCTTTTTATGGCATGTTTATGACATTAAATGTCATAAACTTAGTCTCTAGTTAATGTTCCCAGGCTTTTTTTTCTCACTTTGTTTATTTATGGAATTACAGTTTAAATACAACATTTCTCACTTCCTTTTCCTCAGTTCAAACACTCCCACATACATAACATAACACCATAACACTTCCCCATGCTCCTTCAAACACATGGTCTCTTTCCCTCAGTAATTGTTCTTGTATGCATACCTGTGCTTGTATATATCCATGGATTCTTGAGTATAACCTGTTATGCCAATATAATGTTTCTTTTATGTATATTTTTAGGGCTGACTATTTGGCACTGGATATCAAATTGGTGTGCTCTTCCCTGAGGAGGACCTCCATTCTTGCTTTGGCTGCCTATATTCTTGTGGAAGGGTGAGCTTCATAGGCCTTTCCCCATCTAGTTTGAGTGGTCATATTGATGAGAGTTTATAGCTATAGCTTCTGTTGTTACATGATCTCACTGTAACTTCCCTGATCCTTATGCAATTTCAATCTTTGCACCCTTTCTTCTGCAATGTTACCTGAGCATTAGACCACATCAGTAAACAGCATGGCACAATAACTCTACCATGTTAGTAGTGGCACTCAAACCTTGGCAATAACTAGCATCTTTTTAATTGGATTTAGTACCTGCTCAAGCGGAGGTAACCCATGCCTGGTATTGAAATCTTCTTTAACTACACAGTGCTGTTAACATTGAAGGTGCTTCTATCATCACTAATTTACTAAACCAGCATAATCACTTACAACAATCTATCAACATTTTTCCTTATGCCCAGAGATAACTGTAATCTTCACCCCACATCAAGGGGACTTCTTTTTATAACAGAGACCACTACAGAAAACCACAACCAATCTAAAGGCAGAGTTGTGGTTTCTATGGGTTGTTCTAATCACAAAACAATCATTTCTTTGTTCAAAGTATAATATTTATACTTCATATATTTAATAGCTTATGTGTTAACAAGGGCCATAAATTATTGACTGGTTGACATGCTCCATGAAAGAGTTTATTGGTATTAAAGTGTACAGGTTTTACTCCTAAAAAAAGTAAAAACCAGTCTAAATATTTAATGTCTCCCATGCATTTTTCAAGGAAAATAAACAAAAATATTTAAGTATAGTAATAACAAATGGGACTGTTTATTAATTTAGACTTTTCCTTGGTAAAAGTGTATTTCATTCAAAAATTTTAAATAATATAAAAGATTGCTTTAATATTGAAATCAAAAAGTGTATACATATACACACAAAAAACCCCTTCTATTATTGTGTTTTATAGCATATTTGGGAAGAAGACAAAGGCAAGCTTTACTTTTAAAGCACAGTAATGCAAATGAGAATAAACAGGGAAAGTGCATAAAAGATGAGATGTGGGTCAGCAGCACTCTTGCACATAGAGTGACAAAGACATCCACTTGATGGACAAGTTAATCTGAAAATTTAGGATGAAACTTTGGGGAGGCAAATGACTGCCAGGCATGGGGATGCAATCATGGGTTCGACCTCCTCGTCCATTTAATATGTGAGATGAGGTATGTTGGGTTTTCACTGACTGCATAACCAAAAAACTACAGTCCTAAAGTTTCTAGAGTGTAGAAGACATCCCCCAGGCCAGAGTCATGGAGATTCTCTACAATACAGGCCAGCAATTCAAGGTCTAACAGAGTAGGGATGAATTTTCATAATTACTGGGAATAATTTTGGATATTCATAGTTATGCTAATCAGAGACACAGCTAAATCAGTCAGTCCACTGATCCTCTTCTCTTCTTTTTTACAATGAATATGAGAAGAAAGATAGGAGTGACACTTAAATCAAATCTCAGAAAAACTCGTTGGTGATAAGAATAGATCATCTAAGGCAGTTTTGAGTGGGTCCGCCTTTGAAAGAGGCAAGGAGAAGACGGACAAATATTTAAACTATACAACAATAGAAGCAATAGGAACCCAAACTAGTTTTTCTCTGGAAACAAAATTGGTCTCTATGGTTCTCTTTTAGATTTATAGTTACTGAGTGCATACCGTATCTGTGACTGATCTAAATTTCACGTGCATCACCTTAAAAAGTGTAGTTTATTTTTTAGTTTGGATTTTACCTAATAGGCAAAAGATAATAAGTAATGTGCATTGTCATTGAACTTAATCAGTGATGGAGCTAGGATCTGGACCAGCCATGCTCAGCTGCAGGCAAGGTACATGTGACTCCTAACCCGATGTGACAAAAGAGGAATGAGTTCAAGTGTTTCTGCCTGCTTTTTATTCTTCTTATCTCAGTTTACTATAACCAAAGGATGTTGATAAAATACACTTTGCCATCAGAGAAATGTATTTAATCTTCTTCAGGAACAGGAACTATCAGAAAATACACCAAAAACAATAAAGAAGACCCCCTCAAAATCAGCATTTCCAGTATTAGTTTCAGACATAAGTGACAGAAAATAAGTGGTAATTGTTTAGAGTAAATTTGAAAAGCAGGAAAGCAGAGATTAAATAAGTAAATCAATAATCTGTAATAAAATGCATATATAATATAAGAAGGAAGACTGGAGAGATCCCTCAGCTGGCATTCATTAGGAATTAAGTTAGATCCCTACAATGCAATTTAAAAAGGCAGATATGACAGAGTGATTGTGGAGGAACCCCAGAACTCAGGCTTGAGGAATGGCTTCTATCTGCCTAGCAACTCTAAGGTTGTATACTTTCAGACCTAGAGTGATAGAGACAGGAGGATTCCTATGGTGCAAAGACTAGGTAGCCTAGACAAATTGGTAAGTGCCAGGTCAATCAGTAAGATAGACTCTTCAAAAAATAAGGTTGATGATTCTTGAGGATTGTCACTTAAAGGTGATCTCTGGGTCTCTACACATACATGCACATATGTATCTACAGGCACACATGCATATGAACATATGCCCACAAGTGCACACAAATACATACAGAAAGAGAGAGAGAGAGAGAGAGAGAGAGAGAGAGAGAGAGAGAGAGAGA
>OU015743.1:107853984-107874995 GCA_907169655.1 Acomys percivali | reverse complement strand
AGAGAGAGAGAGAGAGAGAGAGAGAGAGAGAGAGAGAGAGAGAGAGAAGAAGAGGAGGAAGATGAGGAGAAAGCGTTTTATTTATATAATAGATACTGTCATAGAACAGGAGTCAACATCTGATTAGATAAAATATTGATGGCTATTCAAATGTGACAAATTATGTATCTCTGGAGGAGGATACAAGATAAGCAAAACTCAAATGGAAAACCCATTCAATGCCTCTGTAGCATGATGTAAATATGATACCTTGAGGACTCTGTGGAGCAAACCTTCAGTGGCAGAGGGAAAGTGACTGTGAATGTTGCTGCTAGGCTGCCTCCCCTTCATGTTGATATATAAAGGAAGCATCAGCTCACACCCACACATACAGAACTCAGCTATTTTTAACAGATACCCTGCGCAAAAATGACACTGTGTATATGAAAATGAAACAGGAAACAATGTTTTATTTTAATAGAAAAATCATATAAAGAGCACAGCTTCAAGTGATCCTCAGAACCACTCTTAGTTAAACTATACAGGAAGATGGAAGATTTCATAAATAATCGGTTTCTTCAATGAGAGTGTGGACGTTCAGCAACTACTTCATTGAGACACTAACTTGCATTTTTATACTCACTGTATGAAAGGCAAATGATAAATTAAAATACAGAAACAAAGTAACAACACTGATGACCCTTACAAGAAAACTTTAAAAAATGTGACATAAAATCATCTTATATTGATGCTTTCTAATGTTTTGTTTGTATGGAACTAATAGGGATGAACTTCTTCTTTGCATATGCAGCTTCACTGCTTACAGACTAGTGATACATTGCACTCTAATATGTGATTTTCAATTCAGTTAATCAATGGTACAGTGTATTGAAGAATTATTTGCAAGAAAAAAGAAGAAAATATATAATTCCAAAAAGTGGATATAGGAAATCTTGACAATATATTTATGAATGAATAATGTAAATTAAAACTTGAATAAGATAGTTATCCATGCATTTTTCTTCACATGAAATCAATAATTTTTCCTAATGATTTTGAAATAATCAAACAGATGTTAAAATTCATCATTTAAATTAAAATATTGGTACTAAATAACTTAAATTTCAGGAGACGTTTAAGTCATAGAGTTTGTCCAGCATTGATAAATCAAAGAAACATGACAAATCATATTATATAGAAAAGATGATATCAATTTTAAAAGAATGAAAACTAGAAAATTTCAATAGTAGAGGTTGGAAGACTGGTGTGTCTGATTTGTGATATTTTCATCATATTTTATTATCTGAAATTCCAATGCTGTGAATACATGCAGAAGCCTATTAATTACTATAAACCATATCTTTATAATTATCTATGTCATGATCTGAACAATGAAATGTAGATTAATAGCCATCATAGAAATAGCTGGAAAAATAGTGACTCTTATAAGAAGTACAGAAATGAATGAGAAAGTTTATTGTATAATATTATCAGTTACTGACGTAGGCCTGATAAATGAAGATTTTATTCTAAAGCATATTATGGTAAAGTTTTAGCCTTGGCTCCAACCTCATGTTCAACCACTACATAGTACCATGTACCATATCACCACATCAACCCAACAACTATACAAATAATCTTATGGATGCCTCTTGATTCAACTAATGGAGCCAGTCACTAAAAATATTTTATGATTGCCTAATGATGTTGCATCTTAGAGAAAGTAAATAGTACAGGTGCTGAATAATAGAGTGCTAGTTCTAAGACTTGAAGTACTAACTTCTACCAAAAAGTTTCT
Source organism: Acomys percivali (assembly GCA_907169655.1). Lineage (NCBI taxonomy): Eukaryota > Metazoa > Chordata > Mammalia > Rodentia > Muridae > Acomys > Acomys percivali. The sequence continues at coordinate 107,873,218 of OU015743.1, read as the reverse complement.
TTTAATTTGTTCAGTGTTCTACATATTCCTATCTGATATAGGACCACACTTTCTCTACTCAATTAGTCACATGGGTCACTAAGGCACGAAATGAGGTCACTATTGCCAAGAAACTGAGTTTATTATGTGGCAGGGCTTTCTTGACAGGCTATTATGGGCATTGTTAGGCATAAATTTCTTTTTTTAAAGATATATATATATATATATATATATATATATATATATATATCACACTATAAATGGTTGTGTGCTACCATGTGGTTGCTGGGAATTGAACTCAGGACCTCTGGAAGAGGTCATCTCTCTAGTCCCATATATTTCTAACATACTGCAAAGAAATAGTAGAGACACATGAAGAGTGTGAAAAGAAGAGACCAATAAACAAGAGAGATATGATCAGAGAGGGTGAGAAGGAGTGAGAAGCAAGTACAGTCTGGACTCCAAAAAGCATTTCCATTTCTGGTCTAGGCCCTTGTAGGGGACTTTTGTCTTTTATAGTTTTGAGTATCAGATGAAAACACATAATTTAAAATTAAAATATTGATACTAAATAACTTAAATTGCAGTAGATATTTATATTAAAGGGTTTGTCCCGCATTGATGAATAAAATAAACATCACAAAATATTACATAGAAAAGATGATATCATTTTAAAACATTTTTATCCCGCAATACTTTTCTTCTGGGTAAGTTAGTTTAATGACTGTCTTGACTTGTATAAGCTTGCAATAGGCAACTCTGAACAGTATGTACAATCTAGAGTGAATTTTGCTCCTGTGTTTTAGCATGTGCTAGTAATAAAGAAGTTACAATTGTCAGTTTAAAAATTAAAATTGTTACCTTTGTGTGGTAAGAGAAAAAAAGATTCAATTGCTTCATTTAATTTACTATTATTTTATATACCTTCTATATTTTCTCTGTTTTATATGCTCAAAGAAAAACCACAGCAAGACTTTCTATTAATGATTTTCAATTTTTGTTAGGTCCTAGCAAAAATTAGCCAGTTTACTATAGAGTGAGACATCATACTGAGTGCTGGGAATGCTGTTCAGGAAATGTTTTAAAAATCACCTTTAGTAATGAATCACTTAATGTGGTTCTTATTCTACCCCATCGATGGTGTGAAGGAAATTGAATGTGTCTTGTTCAAATGTGAAGAAGTGAAACTTTGTCATGTGACTTTGAAAATGACAGGGCAAGACAGCGTGCTCTTAATACATTTACCCCTTTGACACAGATCTAGATAGACCCAGTCTTTCCTTTGCCTCTTATCCTTTGCTCACAATAAAGCATCTCAGACAAGCCATAGGTTTTTTAATTCTATTTTGTTCTGTCATATTGCCATCTGTCAAAGAAGGCCTGCAGGACAATCACGAAGACCTCCATTAAGGAGAGAAGAGGTGCATTTGTTGATTCAGGAAAAGCTCCTCAGAAATCTTGGTTGTTCTAATTTTAATGGCAATGAGACATTTATTCTCACTGAATCATATCAACAAACAACAGCAAATCTCTAAGTAACCTCACTGTGATTTGCACATAAAAGAAAACGCAATGTGTAATACTATGAGAACTTTGTCAATTTCAAGTTTAGAAAGCTATCAAGACATAGGAAGAGGAGAGGTGAAGACGGATGATAGGAACATTATAGCAGCCAGGACGGAGGTAATTCAACTCAAAAATTCACTGTTTTAGAAGGAAAATTCTGGCTTCTATTTTTACTATGTATGTAACTTTTAATCTTGTAAACACAAAAACAAACATCAGATATGTCACTTATATCTTTGCTTCATTTTTGCTCTGAGTGCATTTATGGAATCTTCCATTGATGTCATAGAAATTACATGTCAACCCTTAACAAGTTTAATACCCTTTCTGGAACCTTCTAAGGCTTTATAGTTGTGGAGATTATAAAATGGAAACCTTTTTACGAATAACAAACAGTGACATTGACATAAAACCTCTCTTTTATTTACCTCCTAATCTCTGTCTCTCTTCTCATATGAAACTATTTCACATTGAGGTTTATGGACAATTGTGATTTCTATCAGTAATGTTTTTGCACTCCAATATGGACATATTTACTTTTAACACCTTAATCACACCTCTACTATTAGTCTCCAGCAGGACATTCCACACAGATTCTGAAGACCAGAAGAGCCACAGCTTGTCTCTAAGTTCTTGTTTTTCCCTTTACAACAATAACAAATTTACAGTACAAACAAATTTACTGTACAATGTAGAAACTACCATGCTCCAATTAGTTTAGTCAGAATGTTGTATGATTCAAATAATCACTCAACATTGAAATTTCTCATTTTCATACCTAAAATAAAAATAAGAATTTAAGGGGGAAGTTGTTGTTTTGAGGAAACACATTGCTTTAGCATTTGACATGATATATTTGATAACAATATATTAAGTTAAGTGAGTGAAATTTAAAAAGTAATTCCAATAGCATGAAGTGTACACAAGGAGTAACTAGTAAGATAAAGAGGCTGGAATCTGAACTTGTGTATTGTACATTTGATTAGGGTAAAATTTCAAAAGCTGTTCTATACACATTGTTGAATCATTACGTATCTCAGAATACATGCTCTCAAATGAAATTTTCAATTGATTAATTTGGTATATGGCCAAAAGCAAAAGGAGCATTTTCTCTTCTAAAAGACACAGGTGTGGTGGGTAAAGATGTACAATCATATTTGACTAACAAAGTATATAAGAATTACAGCCAATGTACCTTCAAAACATAAACTGTATGTAAATATAAGTAAAGCATCAGACACATGTACTTGTTATCATATTGGGTAAAGAAAGAGTACATGAAGGCACATGTCTCTCTCTAGTAATATGAGAAATAACATACAGGGAATAAATGACAGAATTGGAACTGCAACATTTCACAAAGCTTAAGGAATTAAAGGATCCAAACATCAAATGTGAAAGTTTCTGCTCTATGAAAAAACAGAACCAACCTGTGAGAAACCTTGGAAGATATTCTATAGTTTTTAAATGTGTTTAAAGTAACAATAATACAAACTGAACTTCAGAATCTGTGAAAATACAATTGGATGGTAAAATAAGGGGATAGTTAGTCAAAAAAATCAGCAGATTCACTGATTTCTGTCAGTAACGTTTTTGCACTCCAAATTTCTGAGTCCTTATTTCTGAGTCCATATTTAATTTTAACACCTTAATCACACCTCTACTATATAGTCTCTAGCAGGCTTTATTTCTGCCTCACTGTTTGCTTGTTCCCCTTGGATTGCTCATCCTGGTTTCTTGAACAGCTTAGGACCATATGCATATGGGTGATACATCTCAAACTAGGCTGGACCCTCACATACCAACTATCAATTAAGAAAGCACAGGTTTGCCTACAGACCACTAGGGTGGAGGCATTCTCTCAACTGAGGTCTTCTCTTATTTGATGACCCTTACATGTATCAAGTTGACAGAAAAACTAACCAGCACACCAAAACACTGAATTTGTTTTAACTTGGAAGACTGATGTCAATATATGCCAGAGGAAAATGAAAGAATGAATATATAAATTTTATTGCATTAAATATTATAGGGACATAAAATGATTAAATTAAGTATGCTTAAAAATGCAAAAATGTACAAAAATGTCTTCTGCTTAAAATCCACAAAAGTTATGGCCCAGGCTACATCAGAACAGAAGGTGTAGGTTTATAGCATGCATTGTCTAGCTTTTTCTCCATGTTTGTGTAGAGATTGGGGACTGCCTCTGATATGAACTATGGTGCTCCCTGACTTGATCACTTCTCCATAGTGGGGAAACCCTGTGGCACACAGAGGAAGGGAAAGCAAGCTATCTGGATGAGACCTCATAGTCTGTGGTTATATGGTGGGGGAAGATGTCCCTTTTTGTCACAGGTCTAAGGGAGGGGAAGAAGGTGGAAGAGGGAGGAAGGGAGGGAAAGGGAAGATACATGTGACGGAATAACAATTAGGATGTAATCTGAATAATTTACAATACAATTTTTTAAAAGTTATGGCACAGATGATCCCAAACATAAGTCTCAGAATTCCAGATTTATTGACATGTTCATGTAATGATGGCAGATCTAATATTTTATACAAAAATTATGAACAGTTTTAATTAATAAGAATCAATATGATCCAAGATGGTGACACCAAGCACACACCTTGTTTGCTCAGCAGGACAGTAATGACTGTACAGTGACCTAAGGGTGATTTGAGAACCATAAAACACCAGTATTAGTGACTGACAGGTGAGAGGTGTCCAAACTGTATGAAATATGGTTGGGTCGGAGATCCAAGATGGCAGCGAGCAGTGTGGACCGTGTTTGGAAGCTCCAGTGAACAGTTCAGGGAATTGCACAGATTTCTGAGCCAGGAACACCAGGATCCCGACACCACGGCAGCAGGAGTGCTCCACGGTTCGGAAGGACCAGGGTGCAGAGGACCTGCGTGCCCCTACACAAGGGGGGAGTGCGGATTTTCTCGGATCAGAGCAGCGGCGGCACAGGCGGCGTCAGCAACACCAGCAGCAGCGACTGAGGTTTGCAGCTCAGAGCCATCCAGTGGAGGCGGTTAGTGTGGTGGCCGGTGGGAGTTGCTGCGGGAGAGGGGACACTGGACAGGATTTGGGTCGCGTGGTGCTTTGTGACCCAAGCTGGACACAGTGGACAGTTCAGCCCCAGAGTCCCGGGTACAGCTCAGGGCGCAGTGCTGTGGAGACACTGATTCAGCGCAGCGGGCAATTCTGCCCAAGACAACAGCTTAGCGGAGCCACGGCTCCCCTGCTGTGACACAGGCTAGGCGGAGCACTCAGTTCCGCCCCAGGCCCATCTCTGCACAGCCACAGTTCACCTGCTGTGACGCAGGCTGGGCGGTAGCGCTCAGGTCCACCGAAGGACCACCTCAGTGCAGCCAGTTCACCGGCTGTGACGTAGGCTGGGTGGAGCGCTCAGTCCCACCGGAGGCGCTAGCACACATCAACGAGCAGTTCTGCTCAAGACATTAGCTCTCCTCAGAGGGCAGTTTTAGGGCGCTGACGCAGGCTGAGATCAGCACGCAGATTCAGCCCAGAGGCCCTAGCTGGACTTGCCAGGCGGATTAGGCCCAGGGATTCTTCCTGAGCTGTGCACATGGGCTCGGCGGCCCCAAGACTCTGGCTGGACTATGCACGCAGTATAGGCCTGGAGGCCCGGGCTGAATTCAGCGTGCAGTGTGGGTCCATAGTGTCTGGTTGAGCAGGGAGCACAATTCTGCCCCAGAGACTCGGGTGGAGCTCGGCGTGCAGCTTAGGGCCTCAGTCCCTAACCGTGCTTGGCAGACAGATTGGGCCCAGAGTCTCTAGTAGAGCCTTTGGCACAGTCCCGGCTCTAAGACTCTGGTTGGACACAGTGTGCAGTTTGAATCCAGAATTCCTGGCTGAGCTGCGCGGATGTTTCGGGCATGAGTCAATAACTGACCACAGCAAGCAGTTTGGCCAAACACCCCTAGCTGAGCTTGGTGCGCAGTCCTAGCCCGAAAATTCTGGCTGGACCCTGTGTGCATTTTGAGCCCAGAATTCCTAGCTAAGCTCGGCAGACGGTTCAGGCCCTGAGATACTAGCTGAGCTCGGACGGTGGTTTGGGACTAGTTTCCCTGGCTGGACCTGTCAGGGAACCCAGAAGGCTGTGGATAACTTGGCCTGACCCAACGCTCATCCAGAGACCCAGAACGATTACAGGACCCACAGCACAGGAGAGCTGAGGATCACTGGCTGTGAGAGCCCAAAACGCCAGGACTAACCTCCTGCCAGCCACAACAGTGAAACATAAGAGCTTCCAACCTACGGAAACCGTGAGAAAACAAGTGAATCTATCATCAGACTCCCTCCATCCAACTCGGGAATCTACCCAACGAAAACAAAGCCGGCAAGATGTCTAAAGGACAGCGTAAAAGCATACGCAAAAAACCTCAAAACAACATGGCGTCTCCAGTTTCCAGCTATCCCAAAGAAAACAACCCAGAGAGCTCAAATACAACGGAAATACAAGAAAATGACCTCAAATCCTTAATAAGGAGCATATTAATGGAGGAAACAAATAAAATTCGTAATCAAATACAGGAAGATGCAGCAAAACAGGTGAGAGACATAAAAGAAGCACATAGAGTGGAACTGGAAAAATTTAAGGAAAATGCAAATAACCAGATGGAAGAAATAATTAAAACGGTTCAAGCTCTGAAGACCTATAAAGAGGCAATGGAAGAAACTCAGGAATATACAAAAAATGAGGTGAAAGAAATAAAAAAATCAGTTCAAGATCTGAAGACAAAAATGGATTCAATGATAAACACACAGACAGAAGAAAAACGAGAACGTGAAACCTCAGAGAAGAAGGCGAGCAACACAGAGGTGAGCCTTTCTAACAGAATCCAAGAGACGGAAGAACGAATTTCAGGTCTAGAAGATACAATCACAGATCTTGAAGCAACCATTAAAGATAATGCCAAATCTGGAAAACTCCTGACACAAAACATCCAAGAAATTCAGGACACCATGAAAAGAAAAAATCTGAGGATAATAGGCATTGAAGAAAGAGAAGATATCAGACTCCAAGGCCCAGAAACTATTCTCAACAAAATTATAGAAGAAAATTTCCCCAACCTAAAGAAAGAGATACCTATAAACATACAAGAGGCCTACAGAACACCAAATAGAATTGACCAGAAAAGGAAAACTGCCCGTCACATAATAATCAAAACACAAAACATACAGAACAAAGAAAAAATATTAAAAGCTGCAAGGGAAAAGGGCCAAATAACATTCAATGGCAAACCTATCAGAATTACACCAGACTTCTCAGCAGAGACCATAAAAGCCAGAAGAGCCTGGACAGAGATCCTGCAAACCCTGAGAGACCACAGATGCCAGGCCAGACTACTTTACCCAGCAAAACTATCAATAAACATTGATGGAGAAAACAAAATATTCCATGACAAAAACAAATTCAAACAGTACCTATCCACAAATCCAGCTTTACAGAAGGTACTAGAAGGAAAACTCCATCCCAAAGGGTCAAGCTACAACCAAAACTACTCAGGAAATAGGTAATTATACCATGGCAAAAACACAACTACACAAACACTCGATTGGAAACAACATCAAAATTAAGACTCTTAACAGTCACTGGTCGTTAATATCTCTCAACATCAATGGTCTTAATTCTCCAATAAAAAGACATAGACTATCTGAATGGGTGCATAAACAAGATCCAACATTCTTCTGCATTCAAGAAACACATCTCACCTATAATGATAGGCATTACCTCAGGGTAAAAGGTTGGAAAAAAATATTCCAAGCAAATGGTCACAAGAAGCAAGCAGGCGTAGCCAATTTAATATCAAACAAGATAGACTTTCAACCAAAATTAATCAAAAGGGATGCAGAAGGACACTTCATACTCATCAAAGGTAAAGCCAACCAAGATGACATCACAATTCTGAACATCTATGCTCCCAATACAAGGGCACCCACATTTATAAAAGATCTGCTAAAAAAACTTAAACCACACATCGATCACCACACAATAATAGTGGGAGACTTCAACACCCCACTCTCACTGAAGGATAAGTCATTGAAACAGAAACTTAGCCGTGAAATAACATCATTAACCAATGCCATGGGTCAAATGGATCTAACAGATATCTATAGAACCTTTCACCCAAACAAGAAAGAATATACCTTCTTCTCTGCACCCCATGGAACCTTCTCCAAAATTGATCACATCGTAGGTCACAAAGCAGGCCTCAACAGATACAAGAGGATTGAAATAATACCTTGTATCCTATCAGATCACCATGCTCTTAGGCTGCAATTCAACAACAACAGAAACAACAAAAAGCCTACACGTACGTGGAAACTAAACAACTCTCTGCTAAATGACACATGGGTCAGGGAAGAAATAAAGAAAGAAATCAAGGAGTTTCTGAAATTCAATGATAATGAGGGAACAACATACCCAAATTTGTGGGATACATTGAAAGCAGTGTTAAGAGGAAAACTCATAGCACTAAGTGCCTTTAAAAAGAAATTGGAAACATTGCACATAAGCAACTTAACAAAACAGCTGGAAGCCCTAGAAAAAAAGGAAGCAGAAACACCCAAAAGGAGTAGCCGTCTGGAAATAATCAAACTCAGGGCTGAAATTAACAAATTAGAAACTAAGAAAACAGTCCAAAGAATCAACAAAACCAAGAGCTGGTTCTTTGAGAAAATCAATAAGATAGACAGACCGTTAGCCAAACTAACTAAAAGGCAGAGAGACAGTATTGAAATCAACAGAATCAGAAATGAAAAGGGAGACATAACAACAGACACTGAAGAGATACAAAGAATCATAAGATCCTACTTTGAAGGCATATATGCCACAAAATTTGAAAACCTAAGGGAAATGGATGACTTTCTTGATCAATTTCACTTGCCTAAGTTGAGTGAAGAACAGATAAACAAGCTAAATAGTCCCATTTCCCCTACAGAAATAGAAGCAATCATTGATAGTCTCCCAAGCAAAAAAAGCCCAGGGCCAGATGGTTTCAGTGCAGAATTCTACCAGACCTTCAAAGGCGAGCTAATACCGATACTCTTCAAGCTACTCCAAAACATAGAATTGGATGGAACATTACCAAATTCATTCTATGAGGCCATAGTCACGTTGATACCTAAGCCTCACAAAGACTCAACAAAGAAAGAGAATTTCAGACCAATTTCTCTTATGAACATCGATGCAAAAATACTAAATAAAATTCTCGCAAAACGAATACAAGAACACATAAAGGATATCATTCATCATGACCAAGTAGGCTTCATTCCAGGCATGCAGGGATGGTTTAACATACGGAAATCCATCAATGTAATCCACCATATAAACAAACTGAAAATAAAAAACTACATGATCATCTCTTTAGATGCAGAGAAAGCATTTGATAAAATCCAACACCCATTCATGTTTAAAGTTTTAGAGAGATCGGGGATACAAGGCACTTTCCTCAACATAATAAAGGCTATCTACAGCAAGCCAATAGCCAAAATTAAAGTAAATGGGGAGATACTCAAGGAAATTCCTCTAAAATCGGGAACAAGGCAAGGCTGCCCACTCTCTCCATATCTCTTCAATATAGTACTCGAAGTTCTAGCCAGAGCAATAAGACAACAAAAGGAGATCAAGGGTATCCAAATGGGAAAGGAGGAAGTCAAACTATCCCTATTTGCAGATGATATGATTGTGTACATAAGTGACCCTCAAAATTCCACCAGAGAACTCCTACAGCTGATAAATACTTTCAGCAATTTGGCTGGATACAAAATTAACTCAAAAAAGTCTGTAGCCTTCCTATACACAAATGACAAGCTTGCAGAGGAAGAAATTAGGAAATCCACACCCTTCACATTAGCCACAAGCAATATAAAATATCTAGGAGTTACTTTAACTAAGCAAGTGAAGGACTTGTTTGAAAAAAATTTCAAAACTCTGAAGAAGGAGATTGAAGATGACATGAGAAGATGGAAGGATCTTCCTTGCTCATGGATAGGGAGAATTAACATAGTAAAAATGGCCATCCTACCAAAAGCAATCTACAGAATCAATGCAATCCCTATCAAAATACCTACACAATTTTTTAAAGACATTGAAAGTTCAATTCTGAACTTCATATGGAAAAACAAAAAACCCAGAATAGCAAAAACGATCTTGTACAATAAAAGGTGCTGTGGAGGAATCTCCATACCTGATTTCAAATTGTACTATAAAGCAATTGTAATTAAAACAGCATGGTACTGGCACAGCAACAGGCTGGTTGATCAGTGGAATCGAATTGACGACGCAGATATGAATCTACACACATATGGTCACTTGATTTTTGATAAAGAAGCCAAATCCATTCAATGGAAAAAGGATAGCATCTTCAACAAATGGTGCTGGTCTAACTGGATGTCTATGTGTGAAAAAATGCAACTGGACCCATATTTGTCACCTTGCACAAAACTCAAATCCAAGTGGATTAAAGACCTCAACATAAAACCAGAGACACTAAGTCAGTTAGAAGAAAAAGTGGGGAAGAGCCTGGAACATATTGGCACAGGAGACAACTTCCTGAACAGAACACCAACAGCCCAGGCCTTAATGTCAACAATTAATAAATGGGACCTCATGAGGCTGAGAAGCTTCTGTAAGGCTAGAGACACGGTCAAGAGAACAAAGCGACAGCCTACAGACTGGGAAAAGATCTTCACCAACCCTACATCTGACAAAGGTCTAATATCCAAAATATATAAAGAACTCAAGAAATTAAACACCACCAAACCAAATAACCCAATTGAGAAATGGGGCTTGGAACTAAACAGAGAATTCTCAACAGAAGAATATCAAATGGCTGAGAAACACTTAAAGAAATGCTCAACCTCCTTAGTCATCAGGGAAATGCAAATCAAAACGACTCTGAGATTCCATCTTACACCCATCAGAATGGCTAAGATCAAAAACTCAAGCGACACCACATGCTAGAGAGGATGTGGGGAGAGAGGAACACTCCTTCATTGCTGGTGGGAATGCAAACTAGTACAACCACTTTGGAAATCTATCTGGTGCTATCTCAGAAAACTGGGAATAGGGCTTCCTCAAGACCCAGCTATTCCACTCCTTGGAATATACCCAGAAGATGCACCAGCACACAGCAAGAAAATTTGCTCAACCATGTTCATAGCAGCCTTATTCATAATAGCCAGATCATGGAAACAGCCTAAATGTCCCTCAGTAGAAGAATGGTTAAAGAAACTGTGGTACATATACACTATGGAATACTACTCAGCTATTAAAAACAAGGAATTCCCGAAATTTGTGGATAAATGGATTGAGCTAGAGATGATCATAATGAGTGAGTTAACCCAGAAGCAGAAAGACTCAAATGGTATATACTCACTTATATCTGCATACTAGCCCAATGGACATGTCCCATGAAAGCCTTCCCTTACCAGGAAACTGGGACCGAGGGGAGGACATCCTATTGGGACTCTAGATGAGAGAACAATGGGTGAATAGCAATGTAGAAGGATCCAGTGGGTTCTAGAAACCTACAAGTAGAACATTATGATAGGCAGATTTGGGTCATGGGGTCCCGCTCAAACTAAGGCCCTAGCCAAGGACAATACAGGCGGAAAAATTTAAACCCCTACCCTGATCTAGCCCATGGACAAGACAGTCTCCACACTTGAGTGGAGAGAGGGATTTGACTTTCTCAAGTACTCTGGTGCCTCACATCTGACTATGTCCCCTGGCGGGGGAGACCTAGTGGCACTCAGAGGAAGGACAGCAGGTCACTGAGAAGAGACTTGATACCCTATGAGCATATACAGAGGGAGGTAATCCCTCTGAGGAACAGTCATAGGGGAGGGGAATAAGGGGAAAATGGGAGGGAGGGGAGAATGGGAGGATACAAGGGATGGGATAACCATAGAAATGTAACAAGAATAAATTAATTAAAAAAAAAGAAAAAAAAAAAGAAAAAAAATATGGTTGGGTCCAGCCTCTGGCCATCCTACTGATACTCAGAAAAGTCCTTGATTCTTGCAGGCACAAGGGACACATGCACACTCAGGCACAGGAAAGACTAACTTCTGAACTCCAGGTGCACAGAAGGAGCTATGGCCTGAAAAAGCACCAGCATTTGTGGCTTCTGTCACAGAGAAGACATTGCAATCTGGAATACAAGTAGATCTGACCTCAGGTCACCTGGAAAATCCAGAGAAAGTTCTAGGGTCCAAGCAGGCACTGGAAGGCACTCCAATGACTAGACACACACCTGGCTAGTGGCCAGTTTCTGAACTTCAGGCTTCAGAGAGAGACCTGAGCTGCAAAGAAACCACATGCATTACTCATTGTCCTCCACCCCTACAACGTAAGGAGGCCCATAGGAGATCTCTGCTCAGTATCTTTCCACCTGCTCCCCAGCTGCTTGGTATATCTGGTTCATGAAAAAAAATCCAGTAGAGACAGTGAACTCAGCAGATGAGTGTTAGGCTGGATACAGGACCTAAAGTCTCATTGGCATCTGCCAAGAGGACCAGGTGAGCCTACTGGAACAACTCACTGCTTTGATAACTTTCTATTAGTTTCCAAGCTGCCTGGCCTACCTGGTTCACAAAAAGGCAACCAGCAGAGACAGTGAACCCAGGAGAAGTGAGTAAGGTGTTGGACCAAATGTTTATAGTCTGTATCTACTCCCAAACCATTTGATCACCAGAGATCACCAAACCTGCTAACACCAGCAACATCACAACGGGAAGCAGTCAATGTAAGAACACAAACAACAATTCCCAGGGACATTTGTTAGCACCAAGACTCACCAATCCCGCCATCACAACAAGCCCTGGAGACACTATCATACTCAACATACAAGAGAAGGATTTCAAATATGAGATTATGAAAATGATAGAAGCCTTAGAGGAAGAAAATAAATCCTTCAAACTAGAACAGGACTATACAGAGAAAGAAATGAAAGAATCAAACAAATTACTTAAGGAAATTAGCAAAAGACAGGAAACTACAATCAAACAAGAGAAGGAAAAATAGAAATGATTCAAGACCTAAAAATGGAAATAGAAGCAGTTAAGAAAACACAATCTTAGACAATCATGGAAATGGAAAATCTAAGGAAGAGGAAAGGAAATAGAGACACAAGCATCATCAACAGAATACAAGAGATGGAAGACAGAATTTCTGGGGTAGAAGATATGACTGAAGAAATCAATACAACAGTCAAATAAACTGTTTAATCTAAAAATCTCCTGACACAGAACATCCAAGAAATCTGGGACACTATGAAAAGACAAAACCTAAGAAAAATTGAGATAGAAGAAAAAGAAGACTCTCAGCTGCAAGTTGCAGAAAATATTTTCAACAAAATCACAGAAGAAAACTTCCCTAACCTAAATAAACAAATGCTCATAAATATACAAGAAGCATACAGAACTCCCAATAGAGTGAACCAGAAAAGAAAATCCTCCCGCAACAGAATAATTTAACTAGTAAATGTACAGAACAAAGAAAGACTTTTAAAAGCTGTCAGAGAAAAAGTTCAAGTCACATATAAAGGCAAACCTATCAGAGTTACACCTGACTTCTCAGCAGAGACTATGAAAGCCAGAAGGATGTTGACAGATATCATGCAGACACCAAGACACCACAAATGCCAACCCAGACTACAATAAACAGCAAAATTTTAAATCAACAAGATATTCCATAAAAACAAGTTGAAACAGCCCTGATCCACAAATTCAGCCCTAGATAAGACATGAGAATGAAAACTCCAACCCAAGGAGGGCAACTTTACCCATGCAAACAAAGGAAATAAAAAAGCCCACATCCTCAAAAGCAAAAGAAAGGAAGCTTTCTCACACACTCTACTACAACCAACACACACACAAAATAGGATCTACTAGGCATTGGTAATTAATATGTCTCCACATCAATGGTATCAATTTCCCAATAAAGAGACACAGGCTAACAGAATGGATGCAGAAATAGGATCCATTATTCTTGCTGCATACAAGAAGCACACTTCAGCAATAAATATAAATAATACTTTAGAGTAAAGAGTGGCAGAAAGCATTACAAGCAAATTGACCCAAGAAACAAGCTTGAGTAGCTATTATAGTATCTAATAAAATAGACTTTCAACTGAAACTAATCAAAAGAGATAGAGAAGGACACTTCATACTCATCAAAGGAAAATACATGAAGATGATGTGTCAATTCTTAACATCTATGACCCAAATGCAGGAGCACCAACGTTCATAAACCAACATTACTAAAGCTTCAAACAGACATCAAACATCACACTTTAATAATGGGAGACTTCGACACCAGACTCTCACCAATAGATAGATCATAGGGGCAGAAATTAATGGATAAATAATGAAATTAATAGAGACCATGAATCAAATGGACCTAACTGATATATACAGAAAATTTCAATCAAACAAAAAAGAAGACACCTTCTTTGCAAAACATCATGGAACATTCTCCAAAATCAACCATATGCTTGGTCACAAAGCAAACCTCAACAGATACAAAAAGTTCGAAATAATCCCTTGCATTTTATCAGACTACCATGGATTAAAACTGGAACTCAATAGAAATAGCAAAACGTCTCCAAATTCGTGGAAACTGAACAACTCCCTACTCAATGACCTCTGGGTAAACGAAAAACTAAAATAAAAAAGAGAACTTAAAAATATCCTTGAATTAAATGAAACTGAATGCAAAACATACACACATTTGGAACACAATGAAAGCAGTGCTAAGAGGACAGTTCATAGCACTGAGTGCCTTTATAAAGAAATTGCAGAGATCCCATACTAGAAATTTAACAACACCCTGAAATCTCTAGAACAAAATGAAGCATACTCACTAAAGATGAATGAATAGAATACTTGTATTCTACCAAGGAACTTCTACATCATAAAACTCATGGCTGATAGCAATAAATTATAAACAAAAAGAAAAATTCTACAATCAACAAAACCAAGAGCTGGTTCGTTGTGAAAATCAACAAGAGAGACAAAGCCTTTGCCAAAGGCAAAAGGGAGAGCACTCAAATCAATAAAATCAGAAATGAAAAGGGAGTCATAATGACAGACACTGAGGAAACAACAAAGAATCATTAGATACTACTTCAAAAGCCTATATGACACAACATTTGAAAATCCATAGGAAATGGACAATTTCTTATAGCTACCAATTACTGAAATTGAATCAAGATCAGGCAAACAAACTAAATAGCCCTATATCTCCTAAGGAAATAGAGGCAGTCCTCAAATTTTCCCAAGCAAAAAAAGGCCAAGGCCAAATGGGTTCAGCACAGAATTCTACCAGATCTTCAAAGAAGAGCTAATGTTCAAACTGTTCCACAAAATAGAAACAGAAGGAACATTAGTAAACTCACTCTATGAGGCTACCGTCATCTTGATACCTAAACCACAGAAATATTTTGCAAAGAAAGAGAATTTCAGACCTAAATACAAATGACAAACAGACTCAGAAATAAATAAGGAAACTACACCCTTAACAATAGTCACAAATAATAGAGGGTATCTTGGTGTATCTCTAACCAAGCAAGTGAAAGACTATATGAAAAAAAAACTTCAAGTCTCTAAAGAAAGAATATGAAGAATATAGCAGAAGATGAGAAGATCTCCCATGTCCATTTATTGGGAGAATCAACATAGTAAAAATGGCCATGTTACCAAAAGCAAGCTACAGATTCAGTGCATTTTCAATTAAAATACTTACACAATTCTTTACCAACCTTCAAAGATCAATTCTCTACTTCATATGGAAAACAAACAAACAAACAAAGAAAACTGAAAGTAATTAAAACAATCCTATCCTGTACAATAAAAGATTGTCAGGAGGAACCTCCATCCCAGATCTATAGAGAGCAATGGTAACAAAAACATCATGGTTTGGGGCATAGAAATAGATAGAAATAGGCCTGCTAAGTGGAATTGAATCTAAGGGAAGACTCACAAATAAACCCATACACCTATGGACACCAGATTTTTGACAAATAACCCAAACCCATACAATGGAAGAAGAATATCATCCTCAACAAATGATGCTGGTGTAACTGGAGGTATACATGTATAAAAATGCAAATAGATCTATTCTTATCACCCTGCTCAAAACTAAAGTCTAATTAGATTAAAGACCGCAACCTAAAACTGGAAACATTAAATCTTTTAGAAGAAAAAGTGAAGAAGAACCTTGAGCTCATTGGCATAGGAGACAACTTCCTAAACATAACACCAACAACTCAGGTTCTAAGATCAGCAATTAATTAATCAGACCTCCTGAAACTGAAAAGCTTCTGTAAGGCAAAGGTCACTGTCAACAAAACAAAATGACAGCCTACTGACTGGGAGAAGATCTCCACCAACCCTACATCCGACAAAGGACTAATATCTAAGATATATAAAGAACTCAAGAAATTAAACAGCACCAAACCAAATAGCCCAGTTAATAAATGGGTACAGTGTCAAACAGAGGAATAATGAATGGCTGACTAACACTTAAAGAAATGCTCAATGTCCTTAGTCATCAGGAAACTGCAATTTAAAACAACTCTGAGATTCCATCTTACACATATGAGAAGAGATAAAATAAAAAATTCACGTGACAGCAATGCTAGAAAGGATCCAGAGAAAGGAGAACTGTCCTTAACTGCTGGTGGGAGTTCAAACTAGTACAGCCAGTTTGGAAATCAATTTGTCTCTCTCTCAGAAAATTGGGAATAGTGCTACCCAAAAACCTAGATACACCACTCCTGGGCATATACCTGAAAGATGCTCTGCAATACAAAAAGGACATTTTCTCAGCTATGTTCATAGCAGCTATATTCATAATAATCAGAATCTGGAAACAACCTAGATGTCCCTCAAACAAAAAATGAATAAAGAAACCATGGTACATTTACACAATAGAATATTATTTAGCTTTCAAAAACAAGGAGATCTTGAAATTTGCAGGCAAATGGATGGAAGGAGAGACAATCATCCTGGATGAGGTAACCTAGACCCAGAAAGACATGCATGGTATATACTCACTTATAAGTGGATATTAGCCCAACATAGATGTTCTCTGAGAGACTGAACCAAGTGGAGCATCAGGACAGATACTGAGACTCAAAGATATACTCTTGTTTAATACAGCAAGTTGTGTAGAAGGGATGGAGGATGGAAGGGAGGGATATGGGAAATCAGAAGCTCCACAAGGAGACTATCAAGTCTGGCAGATCTGGTCCCAAGGTGCCGGCACAAGCTGATAGATAAACCAAGGACATTGTAAGCAGACAACCTAGACCCCCTGTTCAGATGTACCTGATGTACTGCTCATTCTCCATGTGGAGGAGGGGATGGGAGAGCAGGGAACTGCCTCTGTCATGAACTCTAGTACTTGCCATTTAATTGCTGCCTCTTGATGGAGAAGCCCTGTGAGAACACAGAGGAAGGAGATGCAGGCTACTCAGATGAGATCTGATAGGCTGCAGTCAGATGGTACAGGAGGAGGACCCCACTGGTCACAGGGCTGTACAGGTGAATAGGGAAGAAGATGGAGGGTGGGTTGGAGCAAGATAAGAAAGAGGAGAATACACTCGAGATATAATGTAAGTAAATTATATTAATAAAAAAAGAACAATTAATACATAGAAAATGCTGGCTCAAGATGCTTCCCAGCAGCTGATCATATGTCATATGTTACAAATTTCCTAAGTGACACTTCCTTTTACTGCTCATTTAACTTTTGACTTGTTTCTACTATCTACTCTTGCTAATCTGGATTGCCTAACAGTTGACTTCACATTTCCTAATTGGATTCTCATTTTTCTCTTCGCTTATATATCTATTTTATATACATGTTACATATATTAAGTTTTTTCTACTATTAAAATCTCCATCCTTCCTTTTCTCTTCTTCTGAACAAAATCAACATGATATGCAGTTTTTTGGAAGAACATATGCTACCTCTGCTTGAGGGCCAAAGATCCACACTTTCACAGTTGGCAGATGACTTTGGAATGATTGAGCTCCCTGAGTGTCCCCGCCCTCCTGGACTGAATGTAGACATGCAGAATTTTGTTGAGGAAGAAGAATAGCTGTGGGAGATTCACATCCATGCGTCATTCTGTCTCTGTGCTGTTTGTCCTTACACATCACCCATCATGAAAGAGAAGCCAAGAAGAGGAAAGGTCTAAAGAAGAAAGCTCTAGGCTATGTAAATATTCTTTTGGAAAATTTCCAAAGAGAGTTTGACTGATGTATTTGTAGTTAAAAAGAAAATATATGTTGAAATTGGATGCAGATAGTGTTTTACTTGAAAACAGTGAAATCCCATGTAAAGCCAAAAATGTGAAAGACACAAGATTAGAAGGCTAGTCGGCACACCATAGTTCTCTCTTTTCATTCTGGCATTGAGACAACACCTTCCTCCCTTTCTCCTTTTAAGTAGTAAAGAAAAGCCTCTTGATGAAAAATTTGATTGCATACGTGCTGCATTGAGAATGGGCACTGTCGTTAAAACAGACAAACAGAAATGCTAGAGACTAGAAACACTTATTTTTTTTCTTTTTTTTTCTTTTTTTTTTTTAAATTTATTTATTCTTGTTACATCTCTATGGTTATCCCATCCCTTGTATCCTCCCATTCTCCCCTCCCTCCCATTTTCCCCTTATTCCCCTCCTCTATGACTGTTCCTCAGAGGGATTACCTCCCTCTGTATATGCTCATAGGGTATCAAGTCTCTAGAAGAATAACAGGCTCTGGGTCAGTGTAAGCAGGCAGCTGGCTATGAAACCATCAAGGGACATCAATAAGACACTTCTTCCTTTCATATATTCTTGCTACCAGTGCAGCTAATTGTACCAGACCAAGTAAAGATAACTTCTAAGAAATCCCTCATGTGTTTCAGAAAATAGAATCCTGAACATCTCATAGACATGGAGTTAACGAAGCACTAGTACTGAAACTTCAGGCAGCTGTAAGAAGAGAAGGAATTTAGTATAACTGACAGCACTCAATTCATGTGCAAGGTCAAAGGGCAACAATACCTGCTAAGTAACTAATAGAGCACACAGTTAAGGTCAATTACCATCAAAGCTTGAGTCAGGGATGTGCAGAGTGGGACTTTATCTACCTGTGCGTGGTCAGCACATGAACAGGTCATAATCATCTCTCTGGCTGGGCTGTTGGGACAGGCATAGAGCATGTGAGTCCTCTATTTACTCATCTCATTGTAATGAATGCTGACACTCAGAACCAACTAATCTAATAGGGATTACCTCATACTTTGAGTATCTGCCACATATCTACAAAAACTCCTAGATACAGAAATTCAAAGGCTTTCTCTTTTTGAAGTCCTTTCTGCTCTTGGGTGTGTTGTTCACTTTTAAAAGTTTCTTTCCACTTTCCGTAATAACTCTTAATAATGCTGGCCCATCTTCACTAGCCAATGGTCAGAACAGTCTCCACACTTGAGTGGAGAGTGGGATATGACTTTCTCACGTACTCTGGTGTCTCACATTTGACTATGTCGCCTGGAGGGGGAGACCTGGTGGCACTCAAAGGAATGACAGCAGGTCACTGAGAAGAGACTTGATACCCTATGAGCATATACAGGGGGAGGTAATCCCTCTCAGGAACAGT
>OU015743.1:107815251-107853974 GCA_907169655.1 Acomys percivali | reverse complement strand
TAATCCCTCTCAGGAACAGTCATAGGGGAGGGGAATAAGGGGAAAATAGGAGGGAGGGGAGAATGGGAGGAAACAAGGGATGGGATAACCATTGAGATGTAACAAGAATAAATTAATAAAATTAAAAAAAAGTAATGCTGGCCCTTGCTTTCTTTATTCTAATACTGTCTTCACTGTCAGTCTTCATTGGTGTGAGACAGCCAACTCAGGAAGGACTGTCCATAGATGACTTTTAGTGACAATGAGTGTTTGGTAACCTAGGCTCCAGCACAACTGCATTAAGAAAGTTTCCAAGAAAAGAAAAAAAAAAATAAAATGTCATTATAATAAAACAGAAATCCAAGGAATTTTAATCACTACACCATAAGAGTGTATCAATGTGAAGAGTATAATAGTTTCTTCTACTTTACAAGAGAAACAGCATATTCCCTCAGTGGACAGGCAACCTTTTGTAAGTCTCCAGGGACCTTTGTAAAATGACAAAGTATTTGGTAGACAGAGTTAATGGGATTTGGGATATGCAAAGTTATCATCAGAATCAGTAGTGACAAGGAGGAAAAACACTATGAGAGGGGGACTTTGAAAAACTACCTTTGAGACAACTAATGTGAGAGAAGCTGCTGCAGGGGAGAAGCGGTTGCGGAAACCAGCAGTTGGTGGGCAGCAGGAAGCTTACGGCTGGGAGTTCTCATGCCCAGTTCATTGTTTCATGTCCAACCCCAACACATGAAATCCAAAACTAAACCTTGGTCCCCTCTTTCCTCAAGAAAATTGACAGAATACAAGGGATGGGATAACAATTGAGATGTAATATGAATAAATTAATAAAATATATTAAAAAAAAGAAAATTGACAGAATGGTGAATCCTGTATTAAGTGATTATTAGACTAACTTTCTTAATTCTGAAAGGACTAGAGATCACAATGGAAAAAATATCTTAAATAATATATTGATTAATACAAGACAAATTGAAAGCATGACATATCTTATCAACTGCTACTGCCCATTATTCAGTGTGCAGTGGAGATTTCCGAGAGATTTCTCTTACTCAAGCATTGCATTAGAAAATGGCATTTAATTGGGAGTAAACCAATTCCTTTCATGTAACAATTTGAACATTTTGAATATAACAAAAATAATTGTTTCCAATACACTTAGCTCTTAGAATATTGATCAAACAAAGTATATAGAGAGGACTAAAGGTGGTAGAAACTGAGACTCAAAAAAGGGCCTACCATGATTTTTGTCTTTTCCCTTTGACTTGAAGACTCACATAGGAAGTGTTCAAATGCCACTTTCAAAGTTGACCTTGTTTTACACCCTGGATCTCTGTACCCAATAAGTATTTGCTTCAGTCTGCCCCCATGAAAGCCTCTAGCAGTAATCACTTCAATAATGATTGATTGCCTGATATTAGGAAACTTTATATAGTTTAAAACTTCTAAAATAAATGCTTCCTAGTGATATAAAATTTTACCCTTAATGCACCCAAACCAGAAAGCACATATAAGATTCTAAAGATGGTATATCAATATTGGAGATACATGTCTTCATTAACATACTTTATTTTTAAAGAATGGGCTAGTCAGTACGTAGTTTGTTAAAAATAAGTGCAGGGTTACTGACCCACTATTACTCAATGAAACCCATGCTCTGAATACAAGGAGTACCTAAGAATTTAAAAGAAAAACAAATTCCTACTTTATCTTTCCCCTGACTTCACAAATACTTAATATATATCACATAGTCCCCAAGTAAGTTTCCCACAAAGGTAGTTCTTTGAGAAATATAAAAAAGAAAAATGCAAGTTGTGCTTAATAATACATCTGTATTTATATGTTGTTTTGATATTTGTAAAGTTAATATTTTTATCAACAATATTATGTAGCCATGTAAACCCTGTTAGCTTTAAGACCACTTCATATTTAGAATCAGCGTAGTATATAATGCTGTCTTTGTTCACTGTATAATAGTTGAGATGACAGGTGTCCTTTGAAGGCAGAAGCAATTGTTCAGCAATGATAACTGTCTTAGGTAACAATTTCCTCTTTTAACTTTCATTTAAAGGCAGAAATAGCTTTCATCAGAGAAAAATATCTTTACTAGATTTAATTATCCTTCTGTTCTTATTCCAAGAAGTGCTGTATGTAGCACACCAGTACAATGAATTCAATGTACTTACTTTAAATGGCATTCTGAAATGCTCAGCAATGTTGCTTCTCCTTCACTATTATCATCCTATATTATCTATAATATACTAGAACTTGTTTTTCAGTTTTTTCAGGTGATATGATTTTAACTCTAAATATTTTCACATATCTTGTCAAAATACAAAATGTGTGGAGCAGAAGTCAGAAAAGCACTCAAGCCTGTTCAGGAACACCGGGTTGTAGGCTTTGAACATTTTCAAACCTACTTATTTGGGGGTTTTTAATGCTTATACCTCCCTTCCAACCTGTGTACCCTAGAAAGTAGACCTTTTAAGACTCAGTTTCTTGAAGCGATTCCACTGGCATAGTCATCAGGATTCCAGCAGACCCGTTAAACAGCTAACAAGTATCTGCTGCTGAAACTTGGAGCAGCAGCCTGAACCTCAAAGCATTCACTGGAACGGTTCTTTTTAGAAGTGTCTTGAATGGGAGTCAAGACCAAAAAAGCCAGAAAAGCCAAGCCTCTTGTTTATCAGTTGACAAAGACTATGCCCCTCAAGAGGTAAGAGGTGGTTCCTCTTCTAGTGGACAACCATCATCACCTGTTCTCTCAAAAGTCTGTTTACAGTAAAAAAAACTCTACAAACTCTCACGCAAGTCTGTTTCACCACATCCCACATTTGGGATTAAAACAAAAGTACAGTTTACATGCACTACAGTGAGTGTTCTCAAAAAGAAAGAAAGAAAGAATGAGAGAGAGAGAGAGAGAGAGAGAGAGAGCGAGAGAGAGAGAGAAGAGAGAACATAAATTACTGAAGTTGAAATATGGCCACTCTGTCCTGAGCATACTCTTCTATAGGACTGATCCATAGACCAATAATAATACCATGTATCAATATCTAACTAGAAGTAGGCCTACCAGACCTATCATTTTTCATGTGAAAGAAAAAATTAGATTGGAATGTAAGACACATACCTACAGTCGTCATATTCAGGGCCCTGGAAAGGTTCAGCCACTTCACCTGGATATCAACACAGGCCTCTGCTAAGTGCAGGATGCCTTTTCTTAAACTGTCTGGTAATGTCTCACATATATGATGAGAAAGTTACACTAGAAAGTTTATTGAAGCTGGTATAGCTTTAGGTTCTTTTAACTAAATCTCTTATATAATATTAACAGTCTTTGTATGCTCCCTACATTTATATTCTAAGTTTATAATTTTGTCTTCTGATCATTGAGTAACTTATCCAACAGATTGAGAAGTTACGGGAATACACAAGTATGTATGGCTTGAAATTAATTGCAAAATACAGAGAAGAGTAAGGGCCATTTACTTCCTACAGTAGCAAACACTAGCTTGTGTACTTCAGACACTATTGTTGGGAGAATTTCTCTGCTACGTGCTTAATAAAAGGTTACCCAAAATTCAACAATGGTCACAGAAAGTTATAACCAATAGCTGAAAGCTGAAATAATTAATGCATTTTGAGGCTGTTCTGATTATTTATTCTTTTAAATGCATTCATTTCAATGGAATTTGTTATTTGCATCCCCCAAACTATCAATAGCAGGAGAAGACTTTAAATAAAGGCAGACAATAATATATATCTGGCTGGCACTTGGAATGGGTGTGAAGATCTAAGTGGTAGATAGTAACAAGAGGGTGGTTCCAAAGGGGAGAAAGCATTCTCACTAGTAAAGGCACCTAAAAACTCATATCATGTGTCAAGGAAGAATGACTTAATATTCTATAGAGAACAATGTTGCTTTAGAACATGTTTGGGCAAGTTTATTCAGAGCCTCAAACCACCACTAGACAGCAGAATAGAAATGAAGGAACAAGGCATGAATTGACAAGAGAGAGAGAGAGAGAGAAAGAGAGAGAGAGAGAGAGAGAGAGAGAGAGAGAGAGAGAGAGAGGGGGGGGGGGGGGAGGGAGGGAGGGAGGGGGGGAGGGACAGGGACAGGGACAGGGACAGGGACAGGGAGAGAGAGGAGAGGGAAAAGGAGAATCTCTCCTGTCTAATGGAAGAGTAGAATAGGTCAATTTCATAAGCACCTGCTATGAGTGTAATAAAGTTCTGAATCATCACAGATAACACTATCAGTATGTGTCACCACACAGAAAAGCAAACCAAAGAAACAAGCACATAACAACAGCAGCAGCAGTAGCAACAACAACAACAACAAAACAAAACAAAACAAAACAAAAGTAACCCAGGACTTCAAATTAACCTTAACATCAAACTGGGGGGTGGAGGGGCCATCCAAGATGGTGGTGATGACACACTGCTTATAATTATCAGGACAATTAGGACTACCTAAAGACCAAATTGAAAGCTATAAAAAACTAGTGTTGCTGATTCCCAGGTGAGAAGGATCCACATTATGTGGAACCTGGGTGGGTCTGAACCTAGCTAACCCACAGAAAAATCCCAGGAGACAACCCACATTAGCAGGCATCTTGAGAAAGACTGTTAGACACCCAAGCAGCTTTGGGCTTGGATCTCTTACAGGCCCCCTCCACCCCCTGCTTCTTACTGGCCCAGCCTATCTGGAACACAGAGCAGATAGACAGAGCCCTATCCCAAAAGATGCTACACCATACAACAAGGACATTTGCTTAACTATATTCATAGCAGCTTTAGTCATAATAGCTAGAATCTGGAAACAACCTAAATGTCCTTCAACAGAAGAATAGATAAAGAAACTGTGATATACTTACACAATGAAATACTACTCAGCTATTAAAAATAAGGAAATCTTGATATTTGTAGGATGGCAATAGAAAAGATCATCCTGAAGTGAGGTAACCCAGACCCAGAAAGACACATATGTTGTAAACTCTCTTATAAGCAGATATTAGCCACATGATACAGGCTAATTGCACAGTAATACAGAGAGTGATGCGCCAAACATGGACCATGTATGATTTGGACTTAGACCTTCTTCTCAGATGTAGCAGATAGGCAGCACAGTCTCCTTGTGGGTCCCTCAATATGGGGAGCCGGGACTACTTTTGACCTGGACTCTAGTACTCCAACTTTGAACACTTCCCCTGTCAATGATGCCTTGCCAGGCCACAGAGAAAAAGAACACAAGTAGTACAGAGGAGACTTGATAGGCTGATGTCAGATGTTAGGGGAGGAGGGCTGCCCTTTCTGAGGACTAGGAAAGGGAGTTAGAGCAGACAGGGGAGGGAGGGGGAGTCGGGAGGTGAAGAATTTAAACTGCAGAACATGCAGGTAACTTATATTGCTAATCCCACTACATGGGAATAGCACTGAGACTGGCTGAGACATGAATGTCTATGCATAGACAATGCTTTTTGTTGGTTACAGAATCCCTGTGAATTATTATTAGATGCTATTCTTCGTATGAAATGAATGAAGATTTACAGATGTCTTTCTTCTGCTCAAACAAAGAGCAGAAAACCAACCTTATTTGTTCTGTGCATCATGCACACCTAATAACATTAGGACTGTATAATGATTGTGAGAAATTATATGTTTTCAGAACAAAAGAACCAGACACCAGAAGGCTGGCCCTGAACTCTCAAGCACCAACCTTGCCCCAGCCTCCCAAGCTGCCATTTTCTCATTTGGGAAGCTACTAACCTGCACTCCTGGCATTCTCAGGTAATTAAGTTTATTCCTTCTCAAGTCTCTGATGGAGTTGAAGACAAGATAATTTGTTTTACAATTAAAGTTAGTTGTTTAGGGGTTAAGATACTTTTAGGTCTAGACAGATGTTTTACGTTGATAATGACAAGATGTGATGGAAATTGATTTACATTCAGAATTTTAAAAGAACCAAAATAGGAACTATGTTTTCTTCAAGGCTGCAAAATACTAATAGCCAAAACACTAGGGATGTAACTTCTGCATGATTCCTGATTGTCTTGTTTTTTTTTTTTTCTGTAGGTAGTTTATTGTATATGTCTATAATAATATAAATTTATATGTAAAAAATAACTTAGGCTACATCCACAAAGAAGTCAAATTACAAATACATAGTAAATGAAACTCCAGGACTTTAGTGAATGTCACTATTGATATATCAAAGTTCACTATATAACACCCTTATCTTGGATATATTTAAATTTTTATATTTACTAACACCATAAAATATAGGCTTTTCTGGGTTGAATTTTTTTTTCAAGACCGGGTCTCTCTGGGCTAGCCTTGGCTGTCCTGGACTTGCTTTGTAGACTAGGCTGGCCTCGAACTCATAGCAATCCCCCTGCCTCTGCCTCCTAAGTGCTAGGATTAAAGGCATGTGCCACCACACCTGGCATGGATTGAATGTTTTAAGACAAATTTCATAACATACCACAGTCCATAACTGCCTTTAACTCCAGGTCCAGGGGCTACAATACCTTCTGGCCTGCAGAGCACCGGCACTCATGCATACACACCTTCACGCAGCAATATACATACACATAATTAAAATAAAATGAATCTTAGGACACACCCTAACTAATAGAATATAAAAATTACTGACTTGGAAACTGCTACCACAATTGAGATCTGAAACTTTCTATTATCTCCCGAATATTATCCTACTTCAGTTCTTTTATTCTCTCCTCCACTCCCAACCTCTTTCATGCCTCTATTGCTTAGCATTGTAAATATGTCATATCTTAGTATCTAGTATAAATGTAATCAGTAGCTTGTAGGTTTTAATATCACATCTATTATATCTGTAGGGATTTACAAATTATCTATTCATTCTGAATTCTTATTTTTTGTTGTGGATAGTATTTTATGAGAATGTCAATATTTTTGTGTATTTACATGTTTATTTTTGAGAGTGCAGTTACTGGGTCAAAACTTAAATTTATGCTTAACCTTTTAAAATAGAAACGTACCAACATTTTAAAAAGCACTCAACTATTACAAGTTTCTGTGTATGAGTGTTCCAGTCTCTTTATGTCTTCAACAATACTGGAAAACTTGCTCAAGGTATTAGAATCAAACAACTTTGGCAGAATTTAAAATATGAAGACTTAGAAGTAATCCTAGAAAGTTAATTTTGTTAGTTAGACTTTAAAGCACTACAAAACAAACAAATTAGCTACACACACACACACCAATAAAAAGCAACAACATTAAGAACTTGAAAGGAATCACTTATTTTGAGTCACAAGTTTCAATGCATAGATTATACCTTTGTTGATTCTGTTCTAATTATGAAGCAGAAGGTCATGGCAGTGGATGCATGAAGTGGAAGAGAGAATTATGGGTCTTGAAGACAAAGTACAGGATATGCATTATGTAATCAAAGGAAATGTTACATATTAAACTACCCAGGGAAAATTATCAAGAAATTCGGGGCCACAATGAGGAAATCTGTGACTAATAGCTATGAAGAAAGGAGAAGAAACCCAGGGCAAATGCAACGACATATTTAGCAAAATCATGAAAGAAAATTTCTCAAATCTAAAGAAAAAGATGCTAATTAAGGTGCAAGAGGCATAAAGAGGCAGAAAGGAAACTCTCAGTAACACATAATAATCAAACATTAACTGTGCATAACCAAGAGGTTATCAAAAGCTTCAAGGGAAAAGAATCGAGTTTCATATACAGACAGACACATTACAATGACAATTGGGTTTTAATGGACACTGCAAGCCAGATGGGAATGGATGGATCTTCCACAACCTCTCAAAAAACCAGAAGGCATCCCAGCCTACTCTGTGTAGGAAAACTATTAGTTATAATTAAGGAGAGAGAAAAGCATTAAATGGTGAAAGCCAACTTAAACAATTTATGACCGCCAATCTAGCTACACAGAATGTACCAGACAAAACTCCCATCTGAAGAGAAAGCTAATGTTACTCTGGAGGAAACAAGAAACAGCTATCCTGGAGCAGTTAAACAGCAGAGTTATAAATAATGAAACCAAACCAAACCAAAACCAAAATTAGCACTGCAACACCAAAATAAAATAATTTGAATCAATTAGCTGCCAATGTTAACCATCTGTAGTGCCCGGTTACAAAACAGAGAGTCACATATTGAATTAGAAAACAGGATGTCTTTCTGATGCATCGAAGAAAAACACTTCACTGTCAATACCTGATTTTACCTTAGGAAAAAGGCTGTCAAAGGGGTTCAAAACACAAACAAGAAGCAGGTCGCACAGTAGCACAGCTTTTTAAAATACCTGGCAAAATAAACTTCAAAGCAAAACTAAAGAAGAAGTAGGGAAGGGGGTCACATCTTCATTAGTGGAAGAATTAACCAAATGGACTTTACAATTCTAAGCAACTATGCACTGAATACAAAGACACCCAGTCACATAAAAAAAGACACTACTAGTTTAAAATCACCCAGTGAATCAGGTTTACTTTTCCTTGCATGGTTGCTAAAGTTTATTTTGTCTTATTGGTTTTTAGTTCTTTGTATGGCTACTCTTAATTTTGGTACTAATTTTTTTATGGGAGACAGAAAGAATCAGAGAACACAATATTGGTGATTAGAGACGTGAGACAGATCTGGAGGAGGGAGAAAGAATATTCTCAAAATATATTGTATGCATTTACTTTTCAAAATAAAAAAGCAAACAAAATTAACTAATGACCCTAACATATAGATAGTGGGTATCTTCTATAACCCAATCTCACCAATAAAATCGATCATCCTGACAAAAATTAATCAAAGAAAATTTGAAGTTACATAGTATTGTAAATCAAATAGAAATAAGAGACAAGTACAGAAAATTCAACATAAACACTAAAGAACTCACTTTCCTTTCAGCACCTCATGGAACTTTCTAAAAATCTGACTATGAGCTGGACATGGTGGCACATGCTTTTAATCCCAGTGCTAGGGTTGGTAGAGGCAGGCAGATCTCTTTGAGTTTGAGGCCAACTTAATCTACAAATCGAGTCCAGGATAACGAAGGCTACAAAAAAAACTCTGTCTCAAAACAAAACAAAACAAAATAAAATAAACAAACAAAAATTAAAAATAAAATAAAACAAAAAGCTAAAACTTTGACTACATATTATGGACACAAAACAAGTCTCTTGAAATAACATCTTGCATTGTTTCTGACCACTATCAAAGATGAATATCAATAACAATACAAACAGCAGAAATTACACAAATTCATGAGCACTAAACAAGTCATAAGTGAATGAAAATTAGTTCAAATATGAGTCAAGACAGGAATTAGAAATCGGATGCCTTTATAATGCCTTTTCTCTCAAAGGATGTCTGCTAAAGAGGGGAAACTCAGAACCAGAGGAGGCTGATGATTTCAAGGAAACAATATTTCAAGACACAGCAATGCAGGCATTCACATGTATTCCCATAAACTATGACAGCATGCACAAGAACTGCACAAGCTAAAGCCAGACAAAATCCTAGTAAGGAGAAGTGAGAGAAGACAGAGAGTCCTACCCCTCACCAAGAATCTCTTTTCAACCCTTAGTTGCTGTGAAGGTTAACACTACTTTTCTTTAATGGAGTTAGACTGGATAGATCAGCCACACTCCAGAGGAGGCTTTATGTACATAGGTATTGGCCAACATGAATTTGAGTCATTAAATACTATTTTATGCTCCTAACATATATTTTAAAGGCATCTATTATTTTTGTTTACCCTGACTGGACGCATTGAAAAAAACTCAGAGGAGAGAAATGATCAATTGAGCATCACAGCGGGGGTCATTTCTATAAATGAGTAATGAGTCACCATTATCATGAGTGGAATGTCCGTATAGAACCTCTCCTTGCAAAGAATGTCTGTGGAATAAGAAAGAGGAAGACTGTAAGAACCAGAGGAGGCTGAGAGAGGAAGACTATGAAGTTACATGGCTGGGGATCAAGGATCTGGGAGAAACTGGGGAGGAGCTTATGGTCACGATCAAAGTTTATTGAATGAAAATCTCAAAAATATAAAGAAAAATATGTTAGCCTCAAATGAGTATAAATTATTTACTGTAAATAATCATTGCCAAGGAATGTCAATAGAACGTCAGAGAGTGGTAAGTGTATAAATTAATCATGTGGTGAGACATGACATATCTGAGTCATAAGTTATAGGTGAACAGCAAAGTTTACAATATAACACCTACATTAGGCTCAGGAGTCTGAGATGTCAGTTATCTGGCTCTCAGCAGGTCATCAGTGGGAAACATGGTTAGTCTAGGCTCAGACAAGCAAGGCTGGGGCTGGCATTAACTACGTTATAAACTCGACATCATGAAAGAATATGTAACAACACTTGACTCAGAAAAAATAGCATAAAAAAGACAAAGCATATATAATCATCTTAATTCTAAATCAAGGTCAATTTATTTATATTTATACCATGTAACAAAAACAAATGACTAAGACCAAATTTTCTGTCTTTGAATTGCTAATCTAGAGTTAATAATGGTTTCTATACACTTAAGTAACTTAAAATATATTTCAGTGGCCAAATGTGGTAGCACATCTTTAATCCCAGCACTTGGGAGGTAGAAGAAGGCAGATCTCTATGAATATGAGGCCAGCCTGGTTTACAAATCAAGTTCATACCAGCCAGGGCTACTAGACAGAGAAATCCCATCTCAAAAAAGCAAATATATATGATATATGTTATATGTGTTATATGCATGTATATATGATATATATGTGTATATTATATATATGTACTTCTGTGTATAGAATGAACAATTACTGAGGAATAGTTTCATTTACTTTTCTACTATACCATAGAGACATTAGTTTATATAGAAACTATATTGCCTACAATGTTCAGTCCATATTGGTTCATGAAAAGAAGCTAATCTTTAATTTACTATCTACATAACTATATAAGTTCATATATATTTAAACATACACAAAATAGGTAAAATAGCCATATACACGTAAACATATACATAATTATGTGTAATGTGATGACAGTTCTGTGAAAAATGTGTAAATTCTTCTCACGTAAAAGTTTAATGGAATGTGAAAACTTCCTACCATCTAGGGATATCAAAGCCATTGTTGTACTGTAACACTGCACTGCTCATATTCTGATAGCGATTGTAATGTTAATAAATACATGATATCACCAAGACTATGTATTGACTATATAATGCTTTGTAATGTAGTTTTAATTTTTAGTTTTCTTTTATTTACTTTTTATATATTTTTATTAATTTATTCTTGTTACATCTCAATGGTTATCCCATCCCTTGTATCCTCCCATTCTTCCCTCCCCCCATTTCTTTTTTAAATTTTATTTTATTAATTATTCACTTTACATCCCTCATCTTCTCCCAGTTGCACCCACACTTCCTGTTTCCCTTATACCCACCCGAACTTCTCAGAGAAGGGGAACCCTCCCACCCACACATGTACTCCAACATATCAAGTCCCATCAGGACTGAGTGAATCCTCTTCCTTTGTGGCCTGGGGAGATAGCCCCACTAGTGATTGAAAATAAGGCAACAGAGTTCACATCAGAGTCAACCTCCATTCCCCTTACTAGGTGACCCATATGAGGACCGAGGTGCCCATTGGTTACATCAGTGTAGGGCACCTATGTCCACTTCATGTATGGTCCTTGGTTGGCACTTCAGTCTCCACAGGTATCCCAGGGCCCTGGTTAGTTGATCTGTTTGTCTTCTTGCAGAGCCCCTGTGCCCTCTTAGCCTTTTGATCCTTACCTCCATTCATCCACAAGATTCGTGCACTTCACCCAGTGTTTCACTGTGGGTCTCTGCGTCTGTTTCCATCTGTGGTGGGTTAGGGCCACACAGAGAACAGCTTTGCTAGGCTCATTTCTGCAAGCATAAGAGAGAGTCCTTAATAGTTTCAGGGCTTGGCTACCTCCCATGGGTGGTTCTCAGGCTGGGGTAGTCATTAGTTAGACATTTTTCCAATCTCTGCTTTATTTTTGTCCCTATGTATCTTGTATGTAGAGTAAGTTTCATATTGAAGGTTTTGTGGGTGGGTTGGTGCTCTTTCCCCTCCTCTAGGAGTCTTTTCTGGTTAGAGTGTGTCCTCTTCAATCTCTATGACCCCTGCTTCTAGGAATCTCTGCTGGAGTCACTTTCATATCGTCCCCAGAGTATATCCTGTCCCAGGTCCCCAGTTTGTCAGAGAATTCCCCCACCCAAGGTTTGTCTTCTCCTTGAAGCCATCACGGACATTTCATGTTTACCAAATCTCTTGATTGTATCCTAAGAGGTTCATATCATCCCATGTCACTTTGTTCATCATGACTTTGGGGAAATAAGCCATGTATATCTTGTTTTTGTGCTTACTCTCTCCTCCCCTTACACACACACACACACACACACACACACAAACACACAAACACACACTAATAGCACCTATATGAACAGTAAGGTAGCTATATGATCTTCAGTTGGATATTTATCATCTGATATTTGGACAATGAATAACAACATCACCTAAAATGAATTCCTAATAATTATTCCTGTTATGAATAACATGTATATGTGTATGTTTAAAATGACACATATAACATACATATTACATTTGTGAATTTAATTGAAAACACATAGATATTTATATGTGCATTTGCTAACATTAAATATATGTATCACACCTATCTATCTAATGCAACTATGTAAGAAAAGAAATATAAATCCAGGGATAAGTGAAGTACTTTTATTAGACTAGGTTATATCAAGAGATGGGCTGGTAGAGGACAATGCTCTTACAGTTAAGTTATAATCAATGTTGTAAGTTTTTATTAAGTATAAATCCAGATGTAAATGATAGATAAATAGATGGTGGTGTCTTGTGAATGACAGCATATTATTAATCAAATTATGTGTACATGACATCCACTTTTAATTATTCTTTAACATTAATATTAGCCTCAGATATTCTTACCCACTTCATAGTGGCAGAAAATTATTCATTCCACATAGAAAAATGGCTGGCTTTATTCTTTAGAAAGATAAAAGTCTGTACCAGCCACTGTTAATAACATGGACAATTAACCTAATGGAAAGGAGGAAAAAGAATCTGGAATTACTTTTTCTTCTCTAGTCACATTTTAACAAAGGTCCAAACCCCAAACATTATTCTCTCACAGATTTAATATTCACTCTCCCTAACAACAGCACAGAAGTCTTATAGATCCTGACACTGCCTTGGTGAGAAACTCTCAAGTTTAGTAGTATTGCAAACCAAACATCAAGTACTTTTTGGGTTAAAAATGCTCTCTCTGACAAAAAAAAAATCATGTAGCCACTATGAAAAAACATCTTGACAGTTCCTCAAAAAATTAAGTATTTATCAATTCTTCTTCTGAAAATATAATAAGATAATTTCATTGTGGGATAGAATGCATATTTGCATACTTATTTTTACAGAAGCGTTGTTCACAACAGGCAAAATCTGTTTGTGGGATTGTCCACTGACAGATTCATGGATCAGCAAAACTTGGTATACATAGAAAATGAAACATTTGACCTTAAAAAGAATGAAATTATTACTCATACTACAATGTAGACAAATTTTGGCAACATTATGCTGAATGAAATAAGAGAGACAGAGAAGGATTCCATGGGACAAAGGAATAAACCTTTTTAGAATTGTTTAATCTCATTGACATAAGGTGACATTTCAGAATCATATGGACAGAAAATAGCATAGTCATTTATAGGAATCTGGAAAGTTGGAAATGAAGAATTGTTACTTATGTAAAATGAAGATTATTTAGTATGGATAGAGTTTGACTCTGAGATAAAATTTTAAAGGTTCATTTATTTTTATTAGTGAGTATGTTTGGGTGTCTGCTTGTCTGTATGTGCACCATGTATGCACATTGGCCTGCACATACCATAAAAGAATGTTGAAGTCTACCATTAAAATGTCTAAGGGCAAAATTCAAGTGACACCACATGCTGGCAAGGTTGTGGAGAAAGAGGAACACTCCTCCATTGCTGTTGGGAATGCAAACTTGTACAATCACTTTGAAAATCTATCTGGCACTTTCTCAGGAAACTGGGAATATGGCTTCTTCAAGACCCAGCTATTCCACTCCTTGGAATATATCCAGAAAATGCTCCACCACACAATAAGAACATATGCTCAATTATGTTCATAGCAGCCTTATTCACAATAGCCAGAGCCTGGAAACAGCCTAAATGTCCCTCAGTTGAAGAACGGATAAAGAAACTGTGGTATATTTACACTATGGAATACTACTCAGCTATTAAAAACAAGGAAACTTCAAAATATGTGAACAAATGGATGGGACTAGAAATTATCATAATTAGTGAGTTAACCCAGAAGCAGAAAGACTCACATGGTATATACTCACTTATAATTGGGCACTAGCCCAAAAGGCAGGTCCCATGAAAATCTTCACTTACCAGGAGATTGGGATAGATGTGAGGACATCCTACTGTGATGCTAGGTAAGAGATATATAGATGATGGGGAAATAGAAAGACACAAAGGGTCCTAGAAACCTATAAGAAGAACATCGTGATGGGTGGATCGGGGCCCAGGGGCATCTGCTCAAACTATTGAACTAACCAAGGACAATACAAGTAGTAAACATCAAACCCCTACTCTAATCTACACAATGGACTGGACATTCTCCACAGTTATATGGAGAGCGGGGACTGATTCTGACATGAACTCTGGTGCCCCATATTTGGCCACCTCCTTTTCGTGGGGAGGCCTGACGGCACTCAAAGAAAGAATAAGCAGGCTACCAAGATGAGACTTGATAGCCTATGACTATATAGTGGGGGAGGTGGTCCCCCTTGGTCTTAGATCTAGGGAAGGAGAACAGGGTGAAAGCGGGAGAGAGGGAGGAATGGGAGGATACAAGTGATGGGATAACAATTGAGTTGTATCTGAATAAATTAATAAAATTAAAATTTTAAAAATAAAATAATTAAAAAAAAAAAGAATGTTGGTGTCTATAGTGACCAAAGTTACAGGAAACTGTGAACGACTAAATGTAGATTCTGAGAATCAAACACTGGTTATCTACAGGAACAGTACACATTCTTAATTTTCAAGCCATTTCTCAAACCTCTGAACTTGTTTCAAAAACAAAATTAAAATTCTATATTATTGCAAAATAATGTGATAGCAGAAGACATTTTCATAAATTTAATATTTCATAAATTTTTTACATTAGTTACCAAGTTTTATCTTACCAGTGTAACAGTAATTTACCTATAGCAGAGAGGCGGATATGGCATTCGAGGATAGCACAAATTCAGGACACACACAACACACACACACACACACACACACACACACACACACACACACAAATCTCGATAATGGCATTGTAAAAGACCAACTAAACTAGTGCCCAAGGAAGGGATTCATAGAATTTTATCATATAAAGTGGAGGCCAGAGGGTTCTCAAGAAATTTATTTCTGTTCCCTTTACATCTTAGAGATTGGAGAAGAGTTTTGGTTTGGTTTTGTTTGGGAGAGATCCGGAGTTCAGCTAAACTCACTTGGACTAGTGGCCTTCTCTTCCCTATTCTTTCCAAGTGCTGGAATTATGGATAAGAATACAATGCTCAGCTCTCCAAGAAGATTTATCACAATGCAAAGTTTTATGAGTATATAATTTATTATGACTATATTAATTTAATGAATGCATGTGCATATGGAACACTCCATATTAATGAAAAAACCACACATTTGTTTGCAGTCCAGATCAACTGAGAAAACTCTTCTAATCTAAATCTCCTACATATCCTATCTTCCTTTGATATCTTGAATACTTCCTTAGTTGATACATAACTATTAATTAAAAATAAGGTTATATAGGTGCAGATAAAATTTCAATTAGCAATTAATAGTAACAGTCTTAATGAATTAAAACTTTTTAAAACTCTAAGAAAAACTCATTTATTAATGTGGCTTTAATTAATAATGAAATTAATTCAAATTAATCAAAAGTTACGAGTTCTTTAGAGCAATATTCATCAGCCTATGCTAGAAGTTTTTTCCTTTATTCATCCTGTGTCTTTTGGGAGTTTTAGAAATGATCTCATTTTAGCTTTTATCAGTGTAAATGAACACACATTTTCAGTCACAAATATACATGTGCACTCTTAACAATGTGTTTACTGATAATCATAACCAAGTACTAAGTCCTTACAAAACAACTTTTCTTTTCTTTTGGAAAGAAACCCAACACTTCCTTAATTTATTGTATAAGTTTGGCAAACAGCACAAAAATCCAGCACCATTTTTTTTTTTCTAAAGCACCATTTTAATCATGTAAAAAAGTCAAATCTTAAACAGTACTGAGTGTAGTTTTAAAACATTAGAAATAATGAGTGTACAGCCAAGATTCTGCAAGCTGGTAGAGAGTATTTGGCTTCTGAACATATACCCCAAAACACACATGGTGACAATGTCGTGATATCATCAGGAACTCCTCACAATAAATAATTGAATTATTTTCTTTCCATTTCTTTGCAAGTTGCCAGCCACTATCCTCCTCCAGAAAAACTAATTTTCTATTTACCTGACTTAGTAATGAATCATAGTTTCTGTCTAGCTGCAAGACATGCTGCCTTCTTCCCATTGCAAATAATTTCCACTTTACTCCATGGCTTCCTCACTACTCTTTTTGCTTATGCAATGTTTACTTATATTTGGCCTCAAATTTCTTCCAATCATAATTCTTATTTTTGGTAATTAAAGAGTGGACATATATAGCAAAATCCAAAGTTTATCAATGAATTAGATTCTCAAAATCCCTTTTAATTTTGAGAGTTTAGGACCTGGAAGTTGTATGACTTAGGCTCCACTAATCTACAACTGAATTATAAGTCTATATGGAGGACTCTACAAAGTCCACTTAGGATGTTAGTACTGTTTCTGATTGTCTGACTGCTGAAGTCACTTCAAATTTCCTATTTCAAGTGAAAATTATGTCAAATTGAAATATCTCATTAATCTCTAAGGTGGTTAAATCAGATGCTACACGTTCAAGTAACTACCCACCAAGAATTGTGAGCTGTGATTTCTATCTCTGACAATTTGGACTAAGATACTTATCTTATACAATTATTGCTAAGAGAAAAAACAAATTGGGCTAACAATCAAAATAGACCTATATCAGTTAGGCTACTTGAGTTTTATGCTTTGTTGTTTGTTTTGTTTTGAGACAGGATCTTATGTTGCTAGTGCTGCCTTAAATTTAGTTGGAGATGAGCAACTATGAGGCCCATTGTTGAAATAGCAGGGAAAGGGACTAGATAAATAGCTGTACACTTTGCTTTAGTTTCATAGGGTTTAGACAGTAGGCACCTTAGCATTATGTCTAAGACCCTGTAAGAGAAACAAACGTGAATTGAAATGCAGTGTCTTAAAGCAGATGGTGACCTGCTCATAGTGCAGGAGGCACAGAATGGTTCTGTGATGGCAATCCACATCAGCTTATAGGACAGTGTGACTATGACCCAGCAGCTGAGGGAAACGTTAGCTCATGCTGTGGACTGTACTCATCTCACTGTGAGGGAGACACATTTAACAGTACCAATAAAACATGTGCATGCTAACACTTTTAACCACACAAAGCAAAAGAAGAGGTTAATGACTACTGACATTTGTTTATAGTTTTCTTCTTTAAAATTTAGTGCCTTTTAGAGGATTTGTAAAATTTCATGTTCAAACATTTTTCCTTTAAAGCATAAAACTACTCCATAGGAGAGAGGTTTCATTACTTAGCTTTAATATGATTAAACTAAAAATTGTTTCAATTCATCTTGCAAAATGAATGTGTTCTTCACAAATATAAAAACAAATACATATAACTTCTATTATATTTTGGAGTTCACATAATATTTCTCTTAGAATGAAATTTTATACACACAATAAGTTAATTATTCAGACTGTTATGTCTAGGAGAAAATATGTTTTCTTGGTACATACAAAGACTCTCATTCCATTGTCAAAACTTTACTGAAACTTATTTCATTAATTACTCTTAATATTAAAGCATTCTCCTTACAGCCTGTTTACAGCTGGGTTCTTTTCTAAATTAGCTCAAATGGCCAGGTATGATCCATTTGTTATTATCAATCAATCAACCTCCTACATATCGAGAACATTCCAGATGTGCTTGTTTATGCCTCATTTATACCCAGTGGCCAGGAATCATGTGTGTATGCACCAACTGGAGCATTACCATATAATTATTAATGATACCTCTGCTTCCAAATGCTTATACCCTAATGGTTTCTGAAGGTTCCAGTCACCTTTAAATCTTAATGGAATGTATTTCAAGAGAAACATAATTGCTTTGCGTGATACTTTGTACTTGAAATTTCCAGTTTTTGAAATGATATCATTAAGCTATTTGGTGAAACATTTAACTTAGCATTTCTTTCTGGAAACCATACAACTGTTTCCATATGGCATACAACTTCTTTATGTAATAGGTCAGTGCAAGGGATTTCTAAGACCTTCACAGTTCACAGTAGTTTATATGAGCCTGGGAACAGCCACTGAAGACCACTGCCCAAGATATTATTTCACCCCATTTTTCTTTCCTGAAGCTCCTTGTTATAGACGTTGAATATTTATTATTACAGAGCATGAAGAGAGATTCCCACTTGGAATGCTGGGTTATATAATTAGAACTATTTCATAAGAAGGATGACTATGTGGAGAAATGGATAAAGTCATGTATGTGTACTCCCCTAAGTGCTATCAAGAAAAATAGAGTACAGGGGTGAGTCAGGTAATGTGCCACCATCAACATCACTTT
Source organism: Acomys percivali (assembly GCA_907169655.1). Lineage (NCBI taxonomy): Eukaryota > Metazoa > Chordata > Mammalia > Rodentia > Muridae > Acomys > Acomys percivali. Next base: position 107,835,095 of record OU015743.1, on the reverse strand, counting down.
TTTTATATTGTATATTACATTACTGATATATGCACATAGTTTTCTAAATTCTCAACTCTATTAAAAACATTTTATAAGGAAAATCAGGTTAGAAGTCAGAATTTTCAGATGTGAAAACTGAGTATATGAAATCAGCTATTTTGGTTGTAAAACAAAACAAAACAAAACAGAAGCTATTCTAATAAGTAACACAAATCTGAGTTTTCTGTAACAAGGATAAAAGTCACCAGTAAGTAATAAGAAAGTTGGCATATCATCTTATAAAAACTACTAATATTTTTATTACCACATGCTTAAATATTTTTCATGCTCTCTTGCGCCCCTTTTCCAATACTTACTTATTAGTAGTAAAATTTCCCTCCTCTTGCTTCACTCAGCTACTTAGTATGAAAGTGCAGGATTAACTCAGATGTACACTTACCTTTAACTAATATCCATGCAGGTCTCAGGAGTCATGCTATGCCCTCATTCCAGAAGCATGCATTGATTTTATTTTCAAAATCTATAGTACTATAATACTAGTGTCTAAAGGGTTTTGCCTTGAATCTTAAATACATATATAGCTAACATAAGATATAGATAAATATCATCTTAATATTTTGCTTATATTGGATCTTCACATTGTATATGACTAATTCAAGGCTCTACATTATGTTTCATAATGTTGATTTGAATATTTGCCCTATCTCTAAACAATTAATAGGATGTCTTAGATTCCCTGATAAATGCTTGTTACCATATTAATGTATGCCTGTGATTTGATAATATTTTACCTTAATAGAATGACTGAGTCATAAGTTAACCCAGCGCTGTTAACTACACATATTTTTGTGGAGAATGCCTAAGTGGAATTCTAAATGGAGATATTTTATATGTGTCTCCACATTTTCTTTTCTTCTACTGTCATCATTGATTTATGTTTTAATCTAAATTGTGTTCTATTATACCATGACACTGCTAATGTGACTTTTACATGTTCATCTTGTAGTCATATGAAAGAAAAGTTGTATAATTTGGCATTTTAGCATATAAAATCTGAAATTCTACAAAGGAAGAAAAAAAAGCAGAAAGGATTGTACACTGTTAGACAAGAGTAACATTTTAGTTAACTTTCCCATTGCTGTGATTAACAAATTTCAGTAATGTAAACAGATTGCTGAATAAAGGGTTTATGTCAGCTTACAACTCTTAGGCTACATTTCATTGGTGAAGGAGGGCAGAGCAGGAACTCAAACCAGGTAAGAACCTGGAGGCAGGAGCTAATGCACAGGCCATGGGGGAATACTGCATATTGGCTTGCTTTTCATTGCCCTATCAGCCTGCATTCCTCTGCCTTAGGGACCAGCATCCCATGGATGGTACTGTTCACAGTTACCTGGGTTCTCTGCCATCAATAATCAATCAATAAAATTTACCACAGGCTTAGTCAGACCAATCTATTGGGAGCATTTTCTCAACTGACTAAAATAACTCTAGTTTTCTCAAGTTAACAGAAGTCTACGCAGTAAAATTGCTCCCTTGTCAATCTGAAACACAAATATGTCCCTGTTAAACCATAATCTCTCTTTTCTTGTTAACTCCAAGATGTCATGTTCATATCAACAGTACAATATAGAACATGTTTCAAATTGTAAGTCTCAAGTTAAAAAGAAAATTAAGCACTAAAAGTTTAGCCTCTTTGAAACTTCCAAAATCTCTATAAAATGCCCAAAGTATCATAACTGTGTGTTCCTGTAAAGAGAAAAAAACCTAAAAGTTTTCTATTTTCTTACTCCGAAGCAAGAACCAGAACACAGTCATAATCAGATTAAAGGGAAACCAAAGTTCAATGGTGTAGAGATCAGCTTCAGAGATTTCCCAACATCTAGACTCCAGGGGGCTTGATACAGCACACATACAACATCTCCTAGACTCAGTGTGCCTTCATTCTGTACCTGGATCTGTCATTGACTGCCATCATTAGTGACTGTCATCTCCAAAATGAGTTTGTCTTGATAAATGGCTGGTATGTTTATGAGTAGCCTCTCCTGGTCTCTCTTGAGGGAGTCTGACTGAGATATATGGTGTCTAGCACCAACTCCTCATGATGTTTCAATCAAGTGTCTTACACTGAAACTGAGGCTGAACTTTCACCAATGGCCCCTCCCAGCTTTTCTTCAGGGACACCAGCTCTTCCACATCATGCCAAGCTTCAACTGTGCCTCAATGTCCCCTTATGACTTCAAAACCAGTGCCACCTGTCTCTCTTACACATTATCATGTTCAGCTGTCAGCATGAGATGAAGCCACAGCACCCTCTGACCACCGCTTCTGTGTACCGAGCTTGAAAAAATAAATCTCAGAATACTTTCACCTTAGTGATGCTGGTCTTTTCTTCATTTTCCATAATTTCTCAGGCCCAGGTGACCAGCATTTAGTGTCCCAGTAAACAAAGGCTTCCTCTTAGGGTGCCGGTCTATTGTTAAGCACAGCTGACCAATCTTCTTCAGCTGACCAGAACCATAGATTCTTCCTTCAAAATATTGAAAGGCTCTGACAAGAGTCTAAGAAACTCTCAAATTTCCTTCTGATATTTGACAACCTAGGCCTCTTTCACCTGATCTCATTTCAGTATTATCATGTAAGGTCTGAACACTCCGCAGTTTTCAGCCCAAAGTTCAAATGCTTCCACCATCCTCTCCATAGCACATGGTCAAATCTCCCACAGTGATCCACATAACTGGTACCAATGTGGAGAAAAGGACTGAAGAGACAAATGTTACTGTTTGTACAAACGTATATTAACTGAGGTTTCTATAACTGTGATAAAATATTATGAAGATAAAGAACTTGGGGAAGAAATAGTTTATTTCTGTTTACAACTTTCAAGTCATACTCCATTACTGAGGGAAATCATGACAGGAACTCAAGGCTGGAACCCAGATGCAGTAGCTGGTGCAATGGCCATGAGAAGTGCTGCTTACTGACTTGTTAATCATGGTTTAACTGTCCTTCTTTTTATAGCACACAGTACTACTAACCCACAGAGATGTCACTGCCCACAATGAGCTGGGGCTCCCATGTCAGCCATCAATCACAAAACCACTCTACAGGCTTGTTAGGAGGTCAGTCTTGGACATTGTCTCAATTGAAGTTCTCTCTTTCAAAATGAATCTAACTTGTTTGACATAAACCTTGTCAGCACAAGCCATTCTCAGTCACTTAGATAGTAGACCTTAGCATGCTCTTAGGACTAGGCAATGGACTCACATTTTTTATAACTTGTCACACAATTATCCAAGGCATTAAAATGGAGCTCGTCCATTGTGACATACCTAAATAAGTAAAAGCCTGCCTTAGGGTGTTGTACTTAATGGCTCTTTAAGAAAAGTCACTCTCTTCTACATAGGTGATGGATAATGTGACAAGAATATTTCAATTAAATTCTAACTTTGGAATACTTAATAAATTAGTAACAAGATTGTAAGTGCCACTCAGGTTCACCTGTCACAATGCAGAAGGCTTCAACTGATCTTTCTCCCCTTTGTCTGCCTTCCTGAGAGCTGCTAGTAGGTGAAGGGTCATAGCTCATGGAAAACAGTATGACAGAAAGAAGTAAAGTTCACATGTAATGTCTCTCTGCTTATTTGAATCTTTCCTTCACAGTCTGAATACTCAGAGACTAAGGCACTGTCGCCTTAGAAGACAGCGCCTTACATCTCAATTCATCATCATTATTTTTATTTTAAGTTGTTTTTGTTCATAAGTTCACATCATAGAAATATTATTTGGGATATTTGTTATGGACATCAAATACACACACACACACACACACACACACACATACACACACACACCACATATCATATTTGAATGGAAACAAGTACAGTTGTAATTTGTAGATTTCTCGCTAAATACAAGTTTACATTTCTTATATTTTTCCATAAATGTTCTTTAAATGATGTAATTGGCAAATGAGTATAAATGACTTATTTATACAGGTTATATATTAGTTATAGAATTAATCATTAAAACACGTTTTACGTATCAGGCTTATATTAGTTATTTTTCTTTTGCTGTAACAAAAATACCCCAGCAAATGCAACTTTAAGATAGAAGAAGGGCTTATTTAGCCTTACCAATCTCCCATACAGCTAATCATGCTATGGAGCCATAGTGGCAGGTAGGACCAAGAGTAAGCTGGGCACATTATATCCACAGTCAAGAAGCTGAGAGCAAGATGAATCATTGTGCTCAGTTCACTTCCTCCTTTTGTATATACCAGAGAATGGTGCCACCACAGAGAACATGTGTACCTACTTCCTTTAAACAAGTGAAGATGCATGTCCTTATAGTTTTAATACATGAATGATCTCTTACATAGAATTCCTACTTTTGTGATGATAGAAACTATATTACAGCACACGAATTCCTCCCCTTTATTGTTATTTATTATGTTTATTCTCTTTGATTTCTAAGTGTGGATACATACAGATAAGTCCACATCACTAATAGCTTCTATAAGATGAGATGCTTGGTCTATCTCTGTGTCTATCATCTGTCCATCTGTGTGTCTGTCAGTCTGTGTCTCGCTCTCTGTGTCTCTGTCTCTCTCTCTCACTGTTTCTATCTTTTTCTTTCTCTCTGAAATAAACATTTTTTAAATAGACTGATCTAGACTGTTTAGGCTGGCTCTTCAACAGTAATCTTGACCATATTTTGGCTTGGTCAACTTACACTTTATCAACAAACTCAACATTATATCTTTGTATTCAACCCCACTTAGATTGTTTCCTGCTTTTCTCTAAAACTCTCTCCTCACAAATCATCTTTTCTACATGTCAACATGACTTTTGTATTTCTGACCATAATTAAAATAGGTAATTATTTTTCTTATTTGAATCATTCCCTTTTAAGTTATTTAAGTGATAGGAGCAACATTTGTCCCTGTATAATTCCAATATATGTAGTGAAAATGATACTGTAAAATGTAGTTAGCTATACAACTATGAAAAATTCACAGACAATTAAAATAAGTATTTACTTTCTGATCTGGCTTACCACATTTGAAATACTGAAAAGTATTATGAGAGACACTTATAAAAACATTAACCAAGTCTAAGTGACTAGAATAAGATGAACATATACAGTGGGCCGTGGAAGGGAAGGTTTTGCTACATTACCCAGGAAATCCAATGGATCTTATGAGTATGCATACAAGTTATTTGGAGAAATAACATTCTTAATGCTGTGATTTCCCAGTAACTTTTACTACAGAAAATGTTTAACCACCCACTGTATTGTCCATTCTGTCACAACACAACAAATATGTCACTATCTTTAGTTTTTTATTGGCCAGTTTCTGTGAGGAATCGCATAGTCTTAATTATGTTATATTCATTCTTTTAGTTTTTATAATTATGAATTTCTTATATACAATCCCTATCTTTATAAACAATAAATGAATGAATCTACAATATGCTTAAAAGACAACCCAAACACAATTCACAAACAAACCAAAATAATTTTAATATATCCTAATTTGTCCATTAAATTTACTGAAACAATTTCAGATGACATTACAGGACAACAATCTTGGCACATTAATTTTTTGCCCCTATATACTTCTGATTTACCATTATTTGTACTTACAACTTAATATCATATTGAAACTCCACTAGTCATATCTCCATACAAAATGTAGTAGTTTCTTGTTTATTCTTAAATGCTGCATAACTACATCAGTGAACATTGTTTCTGGAATAAATATATAATCCAAACTGCTAGATGCCCTGAAATTTTTCTGCATACCAATACTAAATTAATTTCTCCTCACTTAATAGTTTTGTATTTGAATTAGTAATTAAGACGTGTAGAAAAGATATTACTTGAAGGAACATTGTCTTCCTCAAAGACTAATTTTTTGTTCAGCAATTGAAATGAACATACACTACCTTTCTGTGTACACAGAGACAAGGGTAGTTGCCTCAGAGACTCTCCACACTGTTCCATTCTGTTCTTAATTTTTCTATTAAATAATCCCTTTGAAAAAACTGTTTTAATGCTGAAAACAGCAGAGAAACAACATCTTTAGAAACAGCATGAAGAGCTGGTTTATGGATAACTATGTGGAAAATAAACCGTGGAAATTTCCTTCTCAATGAAGATAAATTTCTGGAACTCCTTATTTCATATTTTAAGATTCACTTAGCTCCTCAATCACAATGTGTCAGAGCTGTGAGGTTGCTGTCTTTTCTTCAGAGAGCGAAGGAACAGCGAAGTACCCAACTTTCACTAAAGTATTTCAAATGGCATGAATTGAAAGGCAAATTATCAGTGGGTATTCAACTCTTCAATATTTCATTCTCTTCAATAACCATATAATCACAGTTGTTCATTTAGTGTCTGTGAGTGGAGCACAGAGTTCAGGACTACACGCCATAGCACATGTGCAGAAGAAAAAGGATGACTTTTTAGTCTCTCAGAGGATGACTCATGTCATCATTCTTTGTGGAAATCATCATTCTGGCTGAACCATCTCACATCTGTTTGTTTCTTTATTTGTATAGGATCTCATAGAGCCCAGAATGATCTCACTCTTTCTATGAAGTGGAGGAGGACTTGAATCCTCTTGCCTCTATTTCCCACCCATTGGAATTAGGGGATTTTACCATGATCCTGCATTTCTTTAATTCTTTTCAGAGACTATTCACTAAGGGCAGAGAGAACCCTGACAACAATACAAGATTTTACAATTCACTGAAAATAGGCAAAAGAGTGACTAACACTGCTCTATTTAACTTTATGTTTCTTTTACTGCAGTGTGAGTTAGGTATGTAAACACTTATTTTCCTCTCATTTAATCCTTTCTAATGTATGGTTCTTGTTATCTGGAGTCTAGCCTAAAGTCTTAAATTTCCATTTCTGGAAATTAAAGTTTACACTCCATGTGAATCCTAAACATAACATTGTTGGATTTGCTTTTTACAATGGATACTGCTGTTTTCTTCTGAGAGCTCCTAATTTGACTTCAGCAACACTATCCAGGTTTACCAAGCATGCTAATTCTTCCCTTGTTCACTCCCCACTATTTAGTGTGCATGCACACTCTCCCATCCATGTGCCACTTAAACAGTATTGCTACATTGGTTCCTGCTTTAGAACATCGCATAGCTTCTGTGCATTCTCTTCAACATCTGTATCTATCCTCAAAGTTTGATTATTATTTTGATCATATGGATGACCTTTAAATACTCCTGATCCCTTGACTTTCTGAGACATAGCTCATATGCACAAGCCCCACTAGCCCATGCTCTTCCATACACCCAAAACTACTCTTCCATCTACATTTGTCACTTTGTAAACCTGAATGGCTTACTCTAGAGCATTAGCTTACAACTTGCCATACAGAAATCCTGTCAGACACCTTCCTCACAAATATCCCAGTGTAGGATTTACTATTTTCTCACATGTGAATCATATGAACAGTCACCCAAAGAAGTCCATGCGAAGGTACCTAACTGCAATATCAAATTATTGTATGAAGTGCTGCTATCTATAGCTCAGGCACAAAAGTTTTGTCTATCAGTAATAGGACTTAATAAAAGATTGATTTTTCTTTCAAATAATTTCTTTTTCTTTCTTTCTTTTTTTGTTTTTGTTTTTGTTTGTTTGTTTGTTTTGTTTTGTTTTTTGAGACAGGGTTTCTCTGTGTAGCCTTGGCTGTCCTGGACTCACTTTGTAGACCAGGCTGGCCTTGAATGCACAGCAATCCACCTGCCTCTGCGTCTTGAGTGCTGGGATTAAAGGCATGTACCACTATGCCTGGCCTTTTTCAAATAATTTCAAATGAAACAGTAAGATATTAATAATCTTGGAAACACATTTTTGCACAGAAATTCTGATTTTCTGGATTTCTAAGTAACTTTTTTCTATTTGATATAACATTTTGGCAAAAAATAAAAAGTGTTCTTTCTCAAAGGGGTTTCACGTGAAGCACCATGTACACTAAATCAGAATCTATTTCTGTCCCCAGATTCCACTATAACTGCATCTATTTTAATACTTAATATCTACTGTAGAAACTTTGGGTTAGTAAATTAAATTTTATGTCTTTTTATGTTGTATGAAAGGTATCTATCTATTTGTGTTTCTACTATATGTAGCATATTAAGGGGTGTGTCAAACACAGTAGACATTAAAAGTTCACATTCTATAATTACATATGTACATGTTAATAAATACACTAGCCTCATTTTTATAGCACCCAAATATTTTATACATTTTATTTATTTAGTCTCATTGGTTACAGACCTCTTTCATATGAAGATAGATGCTGAGGTGTGTGTGTACATTTGGTATCTAATTCCTCTATTTTCTCAAAGTGGGAAAATACAATATTAAAGGATGACAGGCCTAGGGTTACAACAACAACAGAAATCTTTGTTCTGGCATCTGTTTGTGTATACCACAGAAGGGCATAGTCCTAATATGCTGTGACGTGATTATTGTGGAGGCAATACATTAAGCAAATATATAACCTAACGTGACACAGGAGAGATGAATCTAAATGAAAGCAGAGCATTGGTTTTTCATTGTACCTGCCAATCAAGCTAAATATTTGTGAAAAACTGAGAAGCAATTTTCACTCATGTACATTATATCATGTAGGTCAGATTCTTTTATGTAAATCTTCACTTGGGTGTTTAAATTACAATATAAACATAGTTCTAAAAAGAATTGTTTTTTTTTTCTTTTTCTCTTTTTAATATACTCTGAGTTGTATGAAGCAATGGTTTTATCAAGCACTATGTCTATAAGAAGTATTGTTTGAGTAGTGTTAAAAGATAAACAGTGTCTAGGTAATTGTGGTATTAAAGGAGCCTCCTCTCTACCCAGTAGTGAACTGTATTTTAAGCTATGGAAGAAGAGATACAGGAACAGAGGTAAAACTTAAAAAAGAAGTTTGTCCCTGTGAGTCTACATATTCCATAACGTTATGTAACTTTTCTTTTTATTTCAATAGAGCTAATTAACAATTCACACATTTTAAAAAATCCATTTTTCCAAACCATTCTATAAATCTTCACAGGAAACTCTCTTAGTGTGTTGGCTAATATTGATTGGATTAATGATTTATTAACTTTCCAGGCGACACAGTAAACTAAGAGACAAGGCTCTGAGCCCACCTGGAGAGCACAGTTAGATTAGGCTAACATCTTTGCATTCCTGTGAACAATTTTATGGAATTGGTTAAGTGAAGTAGACAGCGCCATCTTACCAATGGATAGTATTTTCCATTGCCGGGATATAAGGAGGCCCTATGGAAAGTTTTTGCTTTAGCCTGTTGGCCTATGTCTCCTGACAAGAAGTGCCTCTACTCTGCCACTATGGATGTGTCTACCTTTTCCTCACATCAGAACTGAGATTCTTTAGCATTCCATTATCCACTGAAGGCTCCATTGGCATTCTTCAGGCCTTTTTCACCATTTTGGACTAATGATATATTTAAACTTGTTCTCTTAGCAGCAACTGTGCTCTTGATATTCCAGTATGAAGACACCCACTTGGACTAGCCAGACTGTATCCTGTACATCAACCTAGTACCTTTAACGTATATCCAATCTGTCAATTTTTTTCCTCTAAAGAGCTCTCCCTAATAGAGTCAGTCTATTTTTAAAAGACTTTTAAAAAGATTTTTAAAAAGACTAATAGACTAAATTACCTCCAAAGTGTCATTCTCTGTTAAAAATCTTTTTGTCAGTATAACTTTTTATTTATTTCAGTTCATTTATTTATTCAATTTGCATCCTGGTCTCACCCACATCCATCCTCACCTCCTAGGCCCACGCTCCCTCCTTCTCACCTGTCACTTTCCCTTATTCCTCAGAAGAAGGGAGACCCGTGCCACCTCCGAGCTTATCAACTCCAAGCTTATCAAGTTGTATCAGGACTGAGTGTGTCCTTTTCCCCTGTGGCCTTTCAAGGCAGTCCCAGAAGGGGTGAAGTAATTGAAAAACTAGCAAGAGAGTCCATATTAGAGAGAGGCCTCACTTCTCTTACTCGCAGATCCACATGAATCCTGAGGCACCCATCAGTTACATCTTTGTATGAGGAATAGGTCCAGTCCATGCAAAGTCCTTGGTTGGTGCTTTAGTCTCAACTAGCCCACCCGTGACCTGGTTAGTTGCTTTTGCTAGTCTCTTGAAGCTCTTGTGACTTGCAGATCCTTTTCTCCATGCCCCCCCCATTTTTCCCAAAAGACTCCCTAAACAACATGGAATGTTTAGGTGTGAGGTGCTGCTGGGTGGAGGTTCTTAGAGGACAACACTGCTAGACTCCTGTCTGCAAGCATAGCAGAATATCCTTAATAGTGTCATGGGTTGTCTCTCTCCCATGGGGTGGGTCTTTTGTTGGGCCAGGCATTGGTTGGAACTTCTACCAATCTCTGCTATATCAGCTCTATATTTATTCTTGCACATATTGTAGGCAGGGTGAAATTTGGGTCAAGGTTTTGTTTATTGGTGTTTAGTGTTTTTAGTTCTTTATATATTTTAGATATTATCCCTTTGTCAGATGCACAGTTGGTAAAGGTCTTTTCCCAGTCTGTAGACTGTCCTTTGGTTCTATTGACAGTGCCCTTGGCCTTACAGAATCTTTTCAGTTTCAAGAAGTCCCATTTACTAATTGTTTATCTTAGAGCCTGAGATGTTTGTGTTCTGTTCAGGAAGTTGTCTCTTATACCAATGAGTTCAAAGTTCCTCCCTATTTTCTCTTCTAATAGATTTAGTGTGTCTGGTGTTAGGTTGAGGTCTTTGATCCAGTTGGACTTGAATTTTATGCAAAGTGGTAAATATGGATCTATTTGCATTTTCTACATGTAGACATCCTGTTAGAACACACCAATTGTATGCTTTTAGCTCCTATGTTAAAAAATCAAGTGTCCATAGTTGTGTGGGCATTGATTCAATTCTATTGATCCACTTATCTATTTCTATGGTAGTACCATGCAATTTTTATTACTATTGCGCTGTAATATAGCTTGAAATCAGGGATGGAGAAACCTCCGGACATTCTTTTATTATACAGGATTGTTTTAGCTGTTCAGGCTTTTCTTTTTTCTGTATGAAGTTTAGATATTTTTCTTTCAAGGTCTATAAAGAATTGAATCAGTATTTTGGTAGTGATTGTATAGAATCAGTAGATTACTTTTGGTAAGATGTCCATTTCTCTATGTTAATCCACGGGCATGGAACATCTTTCCATCTTCTGATATCTTCCTTAAATTTCTCTTAGAAACTTGCTCTTGTCATATCGGTCTTTGCCTTGCTTATTGTTATGCCAAGATACTTTACATTATTTGTGGCTATTGTGAAGGGTGTGGTTTTGCTAATATTTTTCTCACCCTGTTTCTCATTTGTATACAGGTGGGTGACTTTTTTTTAAATTAATCCTGTGTAAAGAGACTTTGATGAAGGTGTTTATCAGCTGTAGGAATCACCTGGTGAAATTTGGGGGGGGGTCACTTATGTATAACATAAAATCTGTGAATAGGAACATTTTGACTTCTTCCTTTTCAATTTGTATCTCTTTTTTCTTTTCTGCTCCAGCTAGAACTTCAAGTACTATATATATATATATAATATATATAGTGGGCAGCCTTTTCTTGTCCCTAATTTTAGTGGAATTGCTTTGAGTTTCTCTCAATTTAATTTGATGTTTGCTATCAGTTTGCTGTATATGGCCTTTATTGTACTTAGAAATGGGCTTTGTATTCCCTGACCTCTCCAAGTCTTTTATGCATTTTGTCAAAAGCTTTTTCTGCATCTAATGAGATGATCATGTGATTTTATTTCTTTCAGGTTGTTTCTGTGGAGGATTGTATTGATGTATTTTCATATGTTGAACCATTCTTGTGCTGTTGGACTGAAGCCTACTTGATCATGGTGGGTGATATATTTGATGTGTTCTTAGATTAAGTTTGTAAGTATTTTATTGAGCGCATTTGCGTCAATGTTCATAAGGGAAATTGTTCTGAAAGTTTCTTTCTTCATTGAGACTTTGTGTGGCTTGGTGATGAGGGTAAACGTGGCTTCATAGAATGAGATTGGTAATGTTCCTTCTCTTTCTATATTGTAGAATAGTTTGAGGAGTATTAGCTCTTCTTTGAATGTCTGGTAGAATTCTGAAAACCATCTGGCTCTGGGTGGTTTTTTTTTTTTTTTTTTTTTTTTTTTTTTTGGGGGGTTTTTGGTGTTTGTTTTTTTTTTAGGGTTTTGGGAATGTTTAAACTGTTTACCTGATCTTAATTTAACTTTGGTAACTGATATCAATCTATAAAATCATCCATTTCATTTAGATTTTTCTTGTTGCTTTTGAAATAAGACCTATTGATTTTTTAGATTTCCTTAGTATCTGTTGTCACATTCTCCTTTTCATTTCTGATCTTGTTTGTAGCTTGGATATTCTCCCTCTGCCTTTTGGTTAGTTTGACTAAGGGTTTGTCTATCTTATTGATTTTCTCAAAAATCTATCTCTTGATGCATTGTATTGTTACCTTTTTTTTCTAAATTATTGATTTCATGCCTGAGTTTGATGATTTATTGTCATTTACTCCTCTTTGGTGTGTTTGCTTCTTTTTTCTAGTGCTTTCAGGTGTGCTGTTCAGCTGCTTGTATGAGACATGTCCAATCTGTTAATGAAGGCACTTATTGTTCTGAACTTTCCTCTTGGCACTGCTCTTTGTGTCCTGTAAGTCTGGGTATATTGTGCCTTCATTTTTCATTGAAATCTAGAAAGTCAGGAACACTGGTTGCTCCAAACACACAGACCTTTTGCTTAAGCAGGTGTTATATCCTCTTTGAGGATTCAGACTGCCATGGCATTGACTAGGATGTACTCTTACTCCCTTACATGGATAGCATATATACTTTATTATTGGACAAATTTATTTCAATACCAAGTTTTTGTTGATGCTGCCAAAAGCTTTCTACCCTTGTTTAACTTCTCTTGTAACCAACCTATCTTTTATGACCTTGTTTCATGTGCTGTTTTCTCTCTTTTTTTTTTTCTATCTTTGTATGTCATGACAATATGTCTCAATGATTCTACTTTGAATGGAATTGAGTAATCTCTAATATAAAGACTATTTGTTTTCTATATATATTTACATGTCAAAACTTTATCTACAGTTTCACTAAGGGATAGAAAATTTGGGAGCTGATCCAAGTGAAGTGAGGTCATGGCAATGGGGTCAGTATGGTATGATTGGTGAGCTAATGATGAATCAAAATGTCCAAAATTCATTTTCTTTATTTGCAAGAAACTTCTAAGTGGCATAATAATAACAAGTCACCAAATAAGACTGTTGAGGAATAAACAAACAAAAAAGGCCACCTACAGAATCATTTTCTTAAAACTGCACTCAGGTAATAGCAGGATTATTGAATGTTCTCACAGATAGTGATTATATTGGGACAACTACAATTTTCCTAAGAAGCAAGGGTAAGGACAGCCTTGGGACCTAAGAAGGACAGTCTTGGGACCTAAGAAGGAGGCAAACATTGTTAGAAGTGAAGGAGACTAATTTAACACTCTTCCCTACCAGTCCTTTAGATTATAGAGCGTTTTGTTTTATCCAGCTAACCTGACATTATAACGTTGCCTTAGGTAATACTACACAGCTGAATGTTGCCAAGGAATAATGAAAGCCTCTATATAAAAAGCAGCAGCCAGCAGGTAAATGTGGACTGAATCAGGCAGCAGACAAGGTAAAGCCAAGCCAGAAACACAAACAGCATTTATTCACAAGCCAAAGCTATTCTTCCACACAGGCTTTGTGGACAAGCCTGCTGTTCTCATGCTGATTTTCCCTGTTATCCCTTTACCTTCTGACAACAGTACTGCCAGCACAAGCCATCCAGCTCAGGCAACCCTGTGTTTCTAGCCCTTGCTATGTTTTTGTGACCCTAAAGTTTAACTGCCTCCCATCTCTTTATTCCATTCACTTTATTCCTCAGTAAATGCATGCAGAGAGAAGTCACCAGCGAATGTCTGGGATTGCAACTGGGCTACTCTTCCATAAGGGAGTTCATTCGTCGTTCCCTTTCATCTTCCTTTGTGTTTTGTCTTTGCCATTTAATTTATTTGTATCTGTGGCAAGAATTCCAGTTTCAGGAAAAATAGCCTTCCTTAATCTTCATTTATTGATTTCCAATGGCATAGATAACCCAATCAGTTCAAAGCATTACAAATCTCTGTCTTGCTCTCACCTTTTTTTTGTTACCAGATTAAATGAGCCTCTATTTGAGAGTAATAGCATACATAGTTTCCTAGAGATCAGAAAAAGTGCTTTGTCTTTGTTAAATTTTCCAGAAAGGAATAGAAGTTTTACAGGATGGAGGCTGTGGTGGTTTGAATGAGAATGACAACCAGGGGTTCATATGCTGGATTGTTTGTTTCCCATTTGATGGAACTTTTTGGGAAGGATTAGGCAATATGGCATTGTTGGAGGAGATGTGACACTGAGGCAAAATTGGAAATTTCAAAAGCCATAACTTTTACAGCTATCTATCTATCTATCTATCTATCATCTATCTATCTATCTATCTATCTATCTATCTATCTATCTATCCATCTATCTATCCATCTACCCATCTATCTATCCATCTACCCATCTATCTATCTCTCTATCCATCCATCTATCTATCTATCCATCCATCCATCTATCTATCTATCCATCTATCTATCTATCTATCCATCCATCTATCTATCTAACCATCTATCTATCTATCTATCTATCTATCTATCTATCTATCATCTATCTATCTATCATCTATCTATCCATCCATCTATCTATCTATCTATCTATCTATCCATCTATCTATCTATCTATCTATCTATCCATCTATCTATCTATCATCCATCTATCCATCTATCTATCCATCTATCTATCTATCTATCTATCTATCTATCTATCTATCCATCTATCTATCCATCTATCTATCTATCATCCATCTATCCATCTATCTATCCTGACCCCTTGTGGTTGCTATCTCAACATGGAGGCTCTTAGCTGTTGCTCCAGGGACATACCTGCCTACCTGTTGCCATGCTCTACACTATGGTAGCAATGAACTCATTCTGTGAAACTTTAAGCAAGCTCTGAATTACATGCTTTACTTCACTAATAGAAAAGTAAGTGTTATAGAGGTTATAATTGTTCCATGACTTTTCTACCATGGGCTCTTTATGCTGGTTTATTTATGTACACACCTCATGTTCTGGGTCCACATCTTCTAACAAAGCACTAAAGATTCGCCATTTCCTAACACCAATCATCAATGACACATTTGCTGTAAAATATCTAGTGGATTCTCAAAGCATGGTTATTGAGTGGTTTTCTAGACCATGAGTATATGCTACAACAACTACAAATGTTCCTAAGAAACAGGAATAAGAACAAACATAGTAGAATACAAAATCAATACATAAAACTCAGGGACTTTCATGAATTAAAATTAAAATCAGAAAAACAATGCCGTATAAAACAGCCAGCAAGGACGAAGGAAAGGAGGAAGGAAGGAAGCAAGGACTGAAGTAAGTAAGAAGGAACAATAGAATAAGAATAAAAGGAAGGAAGGAAAGAAAGAAGGGAGAAGGAAGGAAGGAAGGTAAAAAGGAAAGAAAATGAGAACACCAGAAGGTAGAATGATCTCCCATGTTCATGGATTGTTAGAATTAATATTGTAAACATATCCATATTACCAAAAGGAATCCACAGAATCAGTGCAATCTCTGTCAGTTCACCAATGTGCTTTTAATATAAATTAATAAGCAATTTACATGGAAGCACAAAAAACTTGGGATAGCAATAAAAATACTGAACAATGAAAAATCTACTGGTATATCAGCACAGTATACTACTAACAAAAATAGCATGACATATAGAAATCAATCCCATTGGTCAATGTAATAGATTTGAGGGCATAAATATACTACAGTCTTCTAATTTTTAAATTAAAAATATAATTACTTATTTATATTATGTAAATGACGGCATACATGAGTGTACATATGTATACCACATGAGTACAAGGAGCCAACAGACCCAGAAGAGGGATCTGAATCCCTGTGAAGTGGAGTACTGTCATTTCTGAGCAATCGTTTTCCCAAACTGAATCCCTGTCTGCTGCAAGAACAGCAAGTATTCCTCATGGCTGAGCCATCTATCCATTGCTCCCTCCTCACTCAATTTTTGACAAAGATATCAAACATGTATTGTCAAAAAGACAGTATCCTTAGGAAATGAAGTTGGAAAAGTTAGATAACCACACGGAGAAGAGTAAAACATGATCTTTCTCTCTCATATGTGACATAAATCAGTTGCAAATGGACCAAACATCTCTACTTTAGCTCAAAAACAAAGAAAAAAAAATTCTAGATAAGAAGAATAAGAGTCCATTTAGGAACATAAGCTTAGATAAAGATTTTTCTAAATAAAATTCTTATCATCAGGAGATTAAGAACAGCAATCAGCAAGAGGGACCATGAAATTAAATTTTTTCGTTGCTATAGAGGAAACTATTAGTCAGCTGAGGAGGAAACTAGAATAAGAGGAAAAAATCTTTTTCATCTTTACATCTGATAGAGGATTCATCTCTCGAATTAGAAGAAATTAAAAACGAGGACACACCAAAACAAAAGAGTAAAAAAAAACTGTGAAACTGAAAAGAGTTCTCAGAAAGAAAAACAATACAAATATCTAAGAAATATTTTTTTCATGGTAGCAGCATCTTTTTTCATAACAAGGGATGCCATTCACAGAGCGGTGACATCACACAAAACACCTAAAGTGGAGATGTTCCAAGAGTGTAAGAACCAGGACGCAGCCCACACTAATAATGGTGCTACTTAAATTGCAGGCTACAGTAGCCTCACCTCCCTGTTTTTGTCTCTTTGTCCAAGTTTTTGTACACCGTGGGGTGACCCAGGGTACCACCCCCTCCATCGCAGGATACGCTCCGATGGTCTCCCTCGTTCACAGGCTGTTCCGCTATCAAATCAAAGCCAAAGTGCTCATTTACCTCTTTCTGGCGAACTGTAGTCTTTTTCATCATAAATGTGTCCAGTGTGTATGATCTTCTCCCTGGACAGCAGCACTTGCACCCCAAAACCTCGCGCAGCCCTGGGGACAGCCTGGAGCCATCAGAAGATCAGCACAGCCGCCATCTTGCTGGTGACTCTTCTAAGAAATATTTTAAAGGATTCACTCACCATCCTTAGCTATCCAGGAAATGTAAATTATAATTACTTTGAGATTCCACATTACTTCAGATGTAATTTCACAGTTTAATAATAATTAATCATTAATTAATAAACTATAAGTAAACAAATAATAATGTAACGAAGGGGATGCAGCTATGAAGTATTATTGACGACAATTAAATTTGAACCGTCTACTGTGGAAAGCAGAATGGCACTCCAAATGTTAAAAAAAAAAAAAAAAAAAAAAAAAAAAAAAAAAAACACAAAACAAAAAACAAAAGCTACATGGGTAGATATGGCAGTGTACTCCTTAATCCCTGTACTAGGGAGGCAGAGTCAGGAAGATATCTGTGAACTGTAGGTCAACACTGTCTATATAATGTGTTCCAGGTCAACCAGGACCTGTCTATATACAAACAAATAAACGAACAACTATAAGATGATCTACCATATGAGCCAACTATACCAGTCCCAGGTATATACTCAAAGGACTTTACGCCTTCCTATAGAGATAGTAGTCCATCTGTGCTCAAAGCAGCTCTATATACTGAAGAATAGATAATAAAATATGCTATCTGTATAAAATTGAGTTTTATTCAGCTGTAATTAAAACAGAAATTATGAAAATTTTAGGTAGAAAAGTTAACCCAGACCCTGAATGAAAAGTGTCACTTGTTATACCTTCCTGTGAGTCTTAGCCTAAAATCCTTAGATTTGTGTGTTTAATTTCAATTATTTATAAAATCCAAGAAAATACAAATGGATCATTGATGGAAGTAAAAAATACATATCTAAGGAAAAGGGCAGTAGTAAAATGTAGATTATATGATGGTGAAAAGTGGAATAATGGAGAGGGAATTTTAAGTAGAGAGAGGACTGGAAGGGTAAGGCAGAAGACAAGTTACGGACTGAATAAAAAACATGAAGAATATTTTTAAAACTGATATGTAAAACTATTATTTTATCAGATTTCATATATGTGTGTGTGTGTGTGTGTATTTCCCATATAAACTAATTTAACACCAGTTAATTCAATTAAGGGATTGAGCTCACCCTGGAAACCGTAAGTTGTCAAATAAAAAGCTCATTGTTGGGTGTAGGAAACTTTCTCTTGAGTTGTTCTTATGGATGTCTACCACTGCTCTTAGTTTCTTATCAGAACTTGATGGTAAGATCCTAATGCAGTGGAAACACTTTGCACTTTGGTCAAAGGACATAGAGAAATCAAATGGGTACTTAGTATAAAATTTCCTGCCTTCTGGTTAGTTCTCATAGTTTTATATGGTAGAAGGTTTCTGGCAGAAAAACTCACCAACGTCTCATCCATCTGTGAACCTAATGAATGACAACAATGGTTGTGTGGAAAGTTATGCGCATGGATTCAACAGCAGCATGAATGTCATGAGAGTAGCCAACTGCATTCTGGTTAGGAAAAGCACAAGACTTTTACTGTACATCTATCTGACCAGAACCTCTTGGTATTGAACCTTACAAGCCCCGTGTGTGAACCTACTACTAAAAATCTACTAAATGGACATAGTATATAACTATCATCTAAATTCATATTTCTCTACATATAAGTTGGCATAACTCTATGAAATCTTCAGAGAAGTTTCTTTGTATAGGGCATGGTAGTTAATGTGAAAATTCCCAACCTGTCAGATAGCAAAGAAATGGGACGTCTATGTCATACCTACTCAACAAGTCTTATGGAGCATCTTAGATGAGGGTATGGAAAGATTTTCAGGGCCGGAAGACAGAGCTGACTGGTGCAAAAAAAAAAATGTGTCTTCTGTGTATGATAATATAACATCAGATATGATTAACTTCACACAATCTAAGCAGGATCAAGCCAGTCTCTATTTTAGCATAAAGTTAGAAGGAGTTCATGTTTCTCTGCTCTTAACTAAGAAATACTGGAGACTTGAAGTCTTCCAAAGGATAGAAAACCAGTTTTCTTTAATGGAGTTGTACAAGGTAGGTTGAACATGCTCCAGAAGATGGCACTATAGGCAGCTGTATATGAAATCCACAATATGGAGTTGATGTCTTGTTGAATTAAAACAACAACAACAACAATAACAACAACAACAACAACAACAACAACAACAAGGAAACCCACAGAAATGTAACAGGGTTTGGAGAGATGAGGTTACATCTGAGAAAAGTGAATAGTAGGCTTTGCAAGATTAGTATGATCAAAATGCAATGCATAAACTCTCAAGGAAGTAATAAAAACTTGGCAACAAAAATTCATCTTTTTGTATTTTGTTGATATGTGCTGATGGTATCTTTCCTGTTGGGTTAGTTGTATCACATCACTGTGGCTCCCATTCTTTAACCTTTTATGTCTCTATGGATTAAACTTACTTATCATGCCATCTGGAATTTCATTTGCATACCATGAAGAAACACAAATATAAAACCTATGTGCAATTTTATTCAATCTCAGATAAGTAATATTTTACAATAGTCATTTTTTTGCTTTGGTGTTTTGTTCTACACAAACAAAAATAGACCACAGGAGCCATTTTCTCTGGAGAATGCCTCTAATTGCTGTGTCAAGAATAGACTTGCTTCTGGCACATTAATAAAAAAAA
>OU015743.1:107772355-107790251 GCA_907169655.1 Acomys percivali | reverse complement strand
AAAGAAGACAAATCTCACCCAGTGAATAAGTCAGTAGGTAGATATATTAATGAGTTTTTTCTTCACCAATCAGCTCACAGTGTACATGGGAAATCCTCCTTATATCTTAACAGTATGTATAACTTGAAGTGGGTTACTATCTCAACAGGCATATACCTTAATCAACAGACTGTATGGTAAATGTTAACTATATTATAGTCTAAGTTTGATCTCATATTTAAAAAAAATAAACTAATCAACCTCATAAGCTAAGTTTGAGGTTATCTAGTACAATGTTCTAAAAAGTGTGGTTGAGATAAATGATGTGTTAATTTGTACTTTAACATCAGAAGTGTACTTATCTGGTAAGAATACAAATATCTCTTTAAGGAAAACATAAGTGCTCCTATTATTGCGGGGTAATTTTCAAGACACTTAATGGATTCTTAAAACCATTGATTGTATTGAACTGTAAAAATATTTTCATACCTATATACTATGATAAAATGTGATTTGTAAGTTGCATAATAAAAGATTGACATTATATAATGACATAATTATAAGAATACATTGCAATACCTGTTATTCAGATGATTTATTTCATATTTAACATGCATTTTATTTTCCCCTTTTCATTAACTAGAATCACTTTTAAGTTTCTCTTTGGCATGTCTGAGTTTTTAACATCACTAATTTTGTGTTTTGTGGCCATTGTTAATTTAAAAGTTATTTAAACTTAAGCACCTTGGTGATTGTCACATAAGTAAAGGGAGCATAGAATATTCAGTCTGATTCAGCTGTGGGAAGAAGAACTCGTGAACTGAACAGACTTCTGAAAGATGGCACAGATTTTGTTCAACTATTAAGAATAACTCAAAACTTTAACATGTTATAAATATTCTATTTCTGGAATCGTCCATTTAATGTTGACATTGGAAAGTGTAAAATGGCTGAAACAAATGACAAACTAATTCTTTCTGATATTTAAGTTATAGTAATTATGAAATAATTATGATAACTGAAACTTTTTTTTTTCACAGAAATGGAGGCAGGTTGAAGCAACAACAACCAAAACACATCTTTATTGCTACAAGATTCCTTTTTGACCAATGATTATGGGCATCACTTGGGGCTGAAAAGCAGACTGTTCTAAATAGAAGACCTTATATTCTGCTAAGTGCTTTAGTTTATGCTATATATCTTGCTGCTGGAATGGAGGAAATGCTGTTTATTCTGGAGAAGTGCAGAGCAGGGCAGCCATTTTAAATATGATAGCAGTCAGAATGGAACAGATAAGGCGGAACCACAGAGAAAGAGAAAATGAAAACAGAAAACTGGTGGACAGAGCTCAGAACTAAAAGGCTTATACGAGATAATTTCCTTAAAACAAGGGGCTCCAGCTCTGTTAATCAATTCATGAGTAGAGTCGAGCCCAAGGAAGCTCACAGTTCACTTTAGATTTAGTTAGTCATGAGTCTACATGTGTTACAAATAAACGTACTTTACAGGTCTTTGTTTTTCTTTCAAATATTTTATCACATGCAATTTTTAAATTCAGATGTAAATATTTCAAATATAATAAATGTATATAAAATTATATATTTTCTTCTACATTTTGATTACAGTTTAATAATTCAGTATTATTAAAATTTTGCTCCATTAAATATAAAAATCTTTAGATACCATATTCATGTATTCGACTATAGAGATTTATATTTAAATTTAAAGCACTGTTTCTATTGTAATTAATTTGAAGGAGGTGCCTACCCAAAGATGCTTGAAATTCTACAAGGATCATAAAGAGTAAAATTTAACATGTTTTTCTACAAAACAATTATTAGAGTTGCAACTTGCTCTTCAACATAAAAGTTCAAAGTAGTACATTCTTTTCTCTGCTTGAATGAAAAATATTGAAACATAAACAGCTACATGTGAAATCACTTTTTGTCCTTTCAGGCAACTTGGTTGCTCTAACAGAAACACCAGGCTTCCTACCATTAGCAGGTGGTGTGATCATTCATGTTGGTGTTTTCCACAACCTCCCCAGAAAGTTTCTAGCTTTTGCTTTCATTGGCTATGAATCTGGGCCTTTGTATCAGCACAGCCTCCAATCTCAGACCTTTCCCCCTTCCTGAGAAATGATGTAAACTTAATTCCCTTTTATTTGGTGGTTCAGCAATTGCCAGACAGGTGAGGAGATTTTCCTGGGACACTCTTACAGTAGTCTCTCATTTCCTACCAGTGGACATAACTAGCAGTGAGAGGGCAGTAAACTGATTTGAAGAAAAGAAGCCTATTGTAAGTCAACTTTCAAGTTCAGAATTAATTATGTCTAGTCATTTGACAGTTTTGGTCCAGAACTATTTTTATGTTGCTTATGTCACCTGTTTGGTATTCTTTCATTCTGTACATTCTAATAATTCCTATGATATCCTAATAATTATTATCAAAGAAAAATAACCAGTTTCCATAAGACTGTTTGAGTATGCAAGATGAATTTTAAATTTTAAAGTGTTTATTATCATTCAACAACACAGATGAGTTTTATATTTTCTTATTATATTTTGAGGTGCTCTGAATAAAAGCAAATTACTAGATGGTATCAGGGGCTAATAATTTCTCGTTGTTAAGTGTGTAAAATCTTAGCAATCTAATTGCTAAATTAAAAAAAAAAATCTTGACAACTTCAAAGGTTTGGAAATATCAGATTACCATGAACATTCTGCTGGATTTTACATTAGTCACCAAATTTAAATTTATGTATGTATGTACTTCTTTGCTATATACTTAAATAAAATTGATAATGTAGTATGAGTACATTTAGTTTTATATGAATAAAAAAATCTTCTACAATGTCTCCTCTGGAATATTTTTGCTTTACCACACACTCCTCACCTGCTGCTTTGTCCCATGGATGTGGGCTATACTAAAAGCTGTGTAACAATATCTCATTGTAACCTTGTAGAGATTTTTCAATATTTTCTTATTTTGATTCACTTATATGTAATAAACATATAAATCAATGCCCCATACATTAGTACCATGACTCAGGATTTCAACTTGTGCTGAACAAACAGAACATTAAATCAGATGTGTTTATGAATCAATGGGATATATCATTTGGTATAGATAACTTAAGTATTACAAATTTATTCTTCAAAGTCTATGATATTTTTAAAAAGTTTGAGAATGTAGAACAGAAAGAAAATATTTTCTACCATACTCATGTATGTTTCAGAGTGATCTGAGACCTAAATCTAACAGTCTAATTTCCAAAACTGCATAAATAAAATATTTACTTTTAATAACAACTTTAATTTCCCATAGTCGTTATTGGAGCTTTGTGAATATAGTTGTGAACTGCATAGGAGGGAAAAGTTATTCCACATATATTTTTGTTTTGCAGGTTTCTTAATTCAGTAAGGGCATTTTTAAACCCAAAGGTCATGTTCCAAAAAATCTGCGCTTTTGTAAAAATAGAAAAACCCTGTTTTTTTTTCTACCTTACATTGAACAGTCTTACCCTATATGTTAGCATTTTAATAGTACTACAAGTTTATTTTTTAATGTAATGAATTTTAAACTGTGTCATTTATATTATTGAAAAATAGAAAATTATGACATTTATTGGAATTGACCTGTATGAATTACTTTAGAGTTTTAGTATGTTAGTTTCATTATCCTTTGGAAACTCTTGACTAATGTCATCGCCTTATTGAAAGCTCTTTGTACTTTAACACATTAGTAAATAGAAGATGGGAATGAAAAAAGGAGAAATTAAATAAGAACAGTTGTTTGATCTAAGTGAACAAACCTGTTTCTCAGGGACTCTCTATAAGGGTAATAACTAAAAATACATATTTTCCTGTATTGGGCAATGAGCTAGAGTATTATTTACAATGATACTGGGACTTTCTCAGTAGACTAATGTTATCTATTTCCATGTCATCATAAATAAACATCATATTAGATCCATATATCAAGTACTTTGAAATGAGTTTATGCTTCTTACCAAGGTGGAATAATAATATTTGGTTCACTGCCCTCCTCAAATACCTAATAAACCATACACATGATACCGTTCGGTGCTTGATCAAGGATCAAAAGAGAGTGATACAAGGGAAAGAGGCGATACGTTAAGTGGGAAATTTGTCCAGCAAGTACAGAACACTGAGAAGGCCTTAGGGATGCAGAATGTCATGCAGGAGATACAGGGCAGCACTGAAGCCAACTGAACTTTCAGAGTTGAAGAGGTTAGTCAGTTTGAGGTAACCAGAGGAGAGAATGACAACCATGGGAATTTGTACAGAATCAGTGAGAGTGCTCTTTTGAAGTCACCAGTGCAAGAGTCAGTGAGCAGACCATCCTATGGAAAAGAACACCCAGGGAAGCAGGAAGCACATACTCAAACTCACATGGCTCTGGTAATGGCAGCTTCCTACTGGTCTGACTTAGAGAACATTTATATGTATGTGTGTATATGCACACATGTTTGGAGTGAATGCACTGAATGTTCTCATGGAGATAAATAAAAATTCCTAGATTAATTAAAAGCTGCTCTGCTACTACCTGGTAAATCATGAGAACCACAGACAGATAAACTTATTTCCAACTAGCAAAGCTGTGTTACTTAGTAACGTATGCAGCCATACAAAAATTATAGGAATAAGCAAGGTACAATTTTCAGTGTTAGGCATTTGATAAAAAACCCAGCCGAACAGAAGCAAGGAAATGTGGCCCATAATTAAAAGGATCAATGAACAGAAACCTGAGCATTAGAGAACTAACAGAAAAGAACACATTACCAAATACTTGTTTAAAGGCATTTCTTATTTTAAGCAGGTAGTGGGAGTGTAAAGAATGTTAAGAATATGTAAAACACAAAAATGAAGCAAATCAAAGTTCTGTACAAAAAATGTATGAATTGTTAAATAAAAATAAATATGATGCTATTGGTGCATTGTGAGATTGTTTCATAAGAAGAGATACTGAACTTGATGAATAAAACCACAACTAGTTTCCAAATTAAAATAAAAAAGTCATTAATAATATGAAAAATATATAATACATTTGGGTTATATTAAAACTCACAGTTGTTAACATTATTATTCTAGGTTGAGTGCTTTTCCTATTTCAAAGAAATATGCTTATATTAGAAATCATTTTACACACTTATATTTATGTATTAAGACTTAATAACTTAAAAGATTATTCTTTTTGCTGTATTAAGTTGTATTTTAACCCGACTAACAAGATTTACTTTTACATCATATTCCTGCCATTTGGGCAGCTGAAGTCAAGAGCAGTCTTAGCTAAAAAGCAGTACCCTGTCTGAATAGCACTGAAGGAGAGAAGTGGGAAGGCAGGACTGAGAACAACAAAAATGCACAGTATATGTGTATAAAAATCTCAAACAAAAAATTCTACTAAGATATTAGGGAAAGTACAACTACAAAACAAGCAAATGAGAAAAATAAAGCTTTATTAAATGTGAGCACACACAGGCTGAGGAGCTCAAGTAGAAAAGATACTTGTTGAGGTTAGTCACCAAAGATTTCCTTAATAAGGTGAGACTTAATTGTATTTGATGGAGATACTTAAGTTAATACTGTGCTTGTGAAGATTTCGCGTCTGTTTTCACAACAGTTCCTTAGCTTTAGGGCATCAGACTGAGAAGCCTTTTGATGGTCCTTATTCCTGCCAGTCAGCAGTGCTCAGACAGGGGGCACATTGTCATTCAGATAACTGACAGTAAGTGGGCTTTGGGCCATGGCTCATACTTACTTAGTTAACACTAGCTGACAGCTGCACTTTGGAGGTCAGCCAAAAAATTAAGAGAAGGAAGGGGACATCACATGGACTTCCTTTTCCCTAAAATACCCAAATAGAATGGAGACATTAAAGAAAGACGTTTTGTATAAGTTTTGGTTCAGTACAGTTCACATGAATTTTGGAAGTTATTCTAGGATCAAAAAGTGGTTGAGAAAAAGAAGGAACCTCTGTGGTAATAATGGATACACTCATTTATAAAGACTCATTAATTAACCTTACAGTAATGTGTTTTCCAGGATGGAAGATGGAAGCTGGCTATGAGACAAAAGGAAGGGAAATATTGTATTAAAAACCTCAATCTGGATATTTCAAATAGAAATATATTTTTCCCATCATGTTTAGATACAATATGTAAAATGTCATCTTTAGAAATTCTGTAGTGTGTGATGGGAGATCTTTGGAAGATTCAATGCTTAGTATTTGTTGAGAATCTCTTATAGAGTTGGAGGCATGTACATAAAAGCATAACATAAGGAGTTCTTAATAAAAATTTACTGAAATAAATAAATCCTTTTTTTTTTATTATGGCCTTGTAATTATGATCATCTCTGTCAACACACATGGACCAGAGCCTCCCTTAGTGACCTATGTTTGAATGGTGTCAATGGTCATTGCTGTTTTCTTCTCCGCATCTACTCATTGGAATAATATATACTTCTCCCAAAGGACTTATTCCACTGTTTTTTATGAAATCTGTCTTACAACTACATTGGTTCTATTTCTTCATCTTTGCACAGGTTGCATTTATGCAGTAATGTACTATTTAATTTCTCAGACACATTTGTTATTTTCATTATTACAGAATTACTTATTGGACTTAGGTGGGTATTAACCACTCTTCTTGTTGAGGAATACAGAGTGATCTAGCACATGTCATGCAGAGCTGTCTTCTGAGACCTCAAGTAAGAACAGGTGACAGTCCTCTGTGATGAGACCTGTGAAAGGGAGAGACTAGATGCCCAGCAGATAAACCTTCTTCTCTTCTCAAGAAAAGAGAGTGAGTCTAGGCTAGGAAATGTGTTACATAACAGAGAAATAAGGGAGACAGTGATGTCATAAAAATGGAAGGGAACAAGTATGGGGGGAAAGGAGGTAATGGCAGGAGGGAAGTTAAGGAAATATAAAAGCAAACAGCATTTAAATTTAAATAAAACGCAAGCCTTTGATTTAAGATTATTATACTGATTTCATATTTTCAAAGTTTTCATGACTGAAATTATAGAATGGGCTGGAAAAGCAATGCCATGAAATTATTAATCGGTTATATGTTGGGTTCTAAAAAAAGATTGTATTATTATTATTATTATTATTATTATTATTATTATTATTATTATTATTGTTATATTTACCAAAACCTGCTTGAAGATAATGTTTATGACTCTTTGAACAGAACATAGAGAGACCAGAGAATGGAGAGAGGATCATAAATAACAGCAGCCATCTGCCTTCCCTTATTTTGCTCTTCAGTGTGTGTGGCTGGACTCCAGTGCAGACCAGAATGTTTATTTCAAACCCAGAAGTCGGAGAACCCACAGTTGTTGACCAGCTCGTATCAATAGTGCTACCTGCTCAAAGAGAAGGTGTGGTAAGTTTGATGACGCACTGAAATACTAAATGATACTTTTAGCCTTATTGTAGTTATTACTATTCCTCATTACATTATTATGATTACATACATTTCAGGAGCAAAGCAGATTGATGTAGTCTTTTATCCCTTGAGAATAAAATAAATTTAACAATATAGTTATTACATGTTTCTACGCCTTTCTCCTGAGCCTTAGTTAATGCTGTGTGTTGTTTTCATTATGTTACTGATGACATTCAGAAATCTCCATTTCTTCCTAGAAAACGAATTATAATGAAACACAAACCTAGGAGTTATTTATGGAATTTTATTACAGAAAAGGTAGTGAATATTGACTACATGGCACTTCTAAAATAAGAAACAGGTGTACGTCTGTCATTTTAGCAAGTGGCAGATGAAGCAGAGGATCAAGCATCTCTGGACAGCCTAACTTGAGATCAGCATGGGCTACATAAGATCATCATTCAAAACTAAGGAAAATAAATCAGGAAGAGATAAGTATAAATAAAATCCCAATATAACATCATCGATTTTCATTCAGAACATGGTGAAACTTCTTAACAAGGTACAGAGATGGATGAGGGCTTTGGAATCAGGAAAGATTTTTACAGTCTTCAGTACATAACAGTTTGTCCTTATTTTCTTCATATCTAAGAAGAGGTACTAATAGCAATGACTGTGTGTCTTTATATAAAAATTGTAAAAGTTAACAGAATTTAAAAGTTTTGTTTAAGGTTTAGGGTAAAATCTAGGCAGGTCACTAAACAGTCTTGATTGTATAACAGAACTAATAATCAAGGGAAGAAGAAGCTGTTCTCTGTTTTGCCAATTTTGAATAATAAAGTCATTCAAAAGTAGATTCCCCCACAGATAGAATTGGGCACACAGTTTTCTCAGCTAATTGAGTGCAATTAGTTGACAAGTATCTTTTCCAAACAAATGCTAAAAATTTCATCCTTAAGCTACATTTCCTTTGTCTGCCACAGGTCTTTCTGCAGTCAGAGGTGAAATGCACTGACCATGAGAGTTGAATTGAGAGGCATAGGCATGGGTTCTGAATCTGCCCTCCTCTGTACACTAACTGTATGCTGAAAGCTTCTACTGACAAGACTGTTTCTTTTCCCTAAGTGCTAAATATTCATTTCCTTTCTTATGTGCTTAATCCTCCTCAGTCAACTCCATTAAAGGGGGATTAGGCATTACTAAACACAACAACAAATATTTTCAAGATTGTTTTTATTTTCATAAAAGAATATGCTTTCTGAATAACGTAAAGCAAACCAGACATAAATATGCACATAACACTAGGATGTTATCTTAAGTCTGACCTTGAAAGTTGTATTTGTGATACATGCCAATCACAGTCACATATATAAGGGACATATGAAGTGAAGACAATTCACATTTTCTATTAAAGAGAAGTGGTGATAGATATCCACCTTTTCTATGTAAGTATAGCAAGGGTTATTCCTCAATATTTGTTCAGTTGAAGCAATAGCACAAGACATAACTGAACACATTACTATCTTCCTCTATACCAGTACTCCCTAAGAATATTCTTCTTGTTCATCTACTGATTCTATTAAAATCGCTAGTTATGAAACTGCACAGTATTTCCTTTGCCTGGATCCCTTTCTGGCTCTCTACAATTGTTATGTGTGTTCTAACTCAGTAACTTGTTGAGTGAATATATCAAGATATTTCACCGCTTTTGGTTATTGCCTGTTCCACAAATGTCTTTTTTATATACTATAAATATATAAATCTGTTTGTCAACTAAATACGTAATATAATTAATGAAAAATTTGGGAAACAATAGTTAACTTGAGTTGATGTTTTGATTTTCGAACTAAAATACTTTAATTCGTGTATAAAATCCTGAAATATTACCTATCAAATATGGACTTGAAAATAACCAAAGAATTCTAAATGTGTAGATAGGAACCTTGAGTCCATGTCTAGGTCTTTTCCCCATTTCATCTCACCAGCCCCTTGTTAAAGTTATGAACACACAGTCCATCTGTAGAAGCTGCATCTCCATCCAGTGCTCACTGAGCAGGTATTCACTCTCCAGCTCCACAAACTAGGTCATTTTTTAGACTTTTTAAAATTATTATTTATTTTTACAAATATATTTATATTATTACACATATATACAATAAATTACCTACATCAAGAAGAACCAGAAAACAATCAAGAACTGTATGATGTGTGTGTGTGTGTGTTTGTGTGTGCGCGCGCATGTTTTACATTCATAGTATTTTGGTTATGTGTATTTAGCAGCCTTGAAGAAAACATCTTTTTATTTTGGTGCATCTAAACTTCTGAATGTAAATCAATATCTATTATATCTCATCTACCAACTTAAAACATCAATCCAGAGCTAAAAAACATCTTAACCCCTAAACAACTATGATTAGTTGTAAAACTAAACTCTCTGGTCTTCAACCCCATCAGAGAGACTTGAGAAGAAATAGAAGTAATTACCTGAATATAAGTTTGGCAAGAAAAATGATGGACAGCTCATTCTCCACACGGGGAAGAGGTTGGGGAAGAGAAGAGCTGCCTGTGACATGAATTCTAGTGCCTGTGATTTGATCTCTGCCCCTGGGTGGGGAGGCCCTGTGGGCACACAGAAGAGCTAGGTGCAGGCTATGCAGAGGAGACCTGATAGACTGTGGTCAGATGGTGGCGGAAGAGGACCTCATCTGTCAGAGGCCTAGGAATAGTGCAGAAGAGAGAGGGGGAAAGACTGGGAACAGAAAGATAAGAGCAAGGAATTACAATCTGGTTGTAATACGAATAATTTATAATAGTAAAAACCAAACAAAAAGAAAAACCAACAATCCCCAAATCCCCCCAAAAAACTGCTTGATTTCTGAAAAAAACATGTAGAAACAAACTATGTTCCATTTATGTTATATTTACATGTACTTTACATTCTTTTGATCATGGGCCATTAAATGAAAAAAGAGAATTTTCCAAGTTGTAGTTGTAGTCTTTCTAGGAGTAATGTATGCAATCTGTTCCCTAGGTGGAGGTTTTGGGCATCATTTCATAATGTCAATTTTCTTTTCTTTGTGATGCTTCAGAAAAAAACTTCAGTAATGTTTTCTAAGTTTAATTATTTTCTTAGACAACGACATGCATAAATTCATATTAAACTCCTGATCCTCCTGTATCAGCTTCCCAACTGTTAGGCTCCAGGCATGTATATACTTCTACAGTCAGTTTTCCTTTCAATGCCACTTTTTAATCCTGTATTTAAGTGATTCAAAACATTTTAAATTTTTACACTGTTTGATTTGGGTGTCTTACTTTTATATTTAGAAAATAATATGTCCTGTGTGTATTGCTTACTATTGGACAAAACGACACTTCTGTGCTTCATTGATGTAAATGTTCCACAATCAGTTCATTACAGCAGAACACCTGGAGGCCCTGCTGTTTCTAATTGTCACTGTCCCAAAGTAGCTGACAGTGATACACAAAAATAGGAAGGAGCAATTGCTTTAAATGAGACTGACTTTGGAGATTTAAAATAAAGGTATTCACTGACCATCTGTCCAAGGTGAGTTATCGCCAACTTGTTTCTTATATGAATAATTGTTCTTTTTATTCCTCAATAAACACTGTTACAATGTATGCTAAACAATCATTGTTTCTGAAATGACAAAAACAAACTTTAGTCCACTTGAAATTTTGAGATAAGTAAAAATATAAACTATTGATGCAAATATAGGTATAAGATATTTTACTTATATGGAGTTCTTTTATATCTGTAGTTCACACTAAGAAGACAATAGCATCCATGAAATAATAACATGAGCTTTCTGTGTGCAATTCGCAGCACAGAGAAGTAAGTGATTTTGAAAAGTATGAATTTAACATATTAATTATAATGAAAGCTAAAATATAAGATAGTTGTTACAATACATTAATGGATTCAGATGACATGATGAATCAATGTATGAAAAAGAAGCAAATCATGTACTCTATCCCAAGGCCATAAAATCTCACAAGAAACAGTAAATTAAAAGTTTAGCCTTTTGTCACCAGACCACAGGGTGTCTTTAATCTGTGGCCATTTATGCTAAATATTTAGCATAAACATTATGCTAAATATTAGTGCCTGTATCCTGTGTAAAGAATCTTATTAAGATGTTGTGAAAATTACTAAAGTCACAACTCAATGGTAATTTATAAATGAAAATTTAAAAATAAGTTATTATTTGGGTTATATAAGTTTTCAGAGTTTTAAGGCAAGTCATTTATTTCCTCCAAATAAACTTTGCAATGAAAATATTTGAAGCCATAAAGTGGTGAGAATAATAGTTAAATCTATATGATCTGAAAACTATCAGTTTTCTTTAACCTCAAATATTATTGATAGAGAGATTTTTATATAAAAATATGAGAGAAAAATTATATTTTATTATAATACTTTGGAATTATTTTAGTTTCATGAACACATCATCACTCTTAAAACTACACAAATAGAATATAAACAATTACATATAAGTATAAATAAATATATCATCCTACATTAAATAATAAGTGTATGTCCTAATTTCAGATATTTTAAATTGGATAAATTGTAACTTAAAATATAGAAAGATCTCTATGATAACAAGTATTAATGGCATGGAAAGTAAATGCATGAATGATATTTTGGTAATGGGGGAATACATGACATATATCCCTGCTGTAAACACACAGAGAATTAGCAAAATATATTTTTCCACAGTCAGTTTTAGGTGCCTGATTCCAATACTTGATCTACTTCATTAACTAGGTTATAGCTGGCCCTCATAGTGAGAGTGTAAAGCTATTTAAATAGGAAATAACTTAGATAGGACAACTTGGATCTTACCTGAAAACTACTGTATCTCACTCCTTTAAAACATAATGTAAAGATTATTAGTTGGATGGATTCATAGTATGGTACAGATTTTCTTTATTAATCTGGATGAAGATTTATAATAGATTTATTGTTTATATCAAACTATAAGAAATATTATAAAGTTACACATGGTTCACAATCCTAAATTTTTCCCATTACAGCCTTTTATATATTAATTTGTTCCTTTTTAATCAACGTTTCTTCATCTTTTATTTGCCAAAGTTTAATAGTGGAATGTATGTATACAGTAACATATATAATTCTCTCTCTCTCTCTCTCTCTCTCTCTCTCTCTCTCTCTCTCTCTCTTTCTCTCTCTCTCTGTTTGTGTATTTGTTTGTTTGTGTGTGTTTATGTGGATGAAAAGTTAAGTATCTATTATATGGCTTCACATCAAACACCATACTTTGGAGTGGAGTTGGTTCTTCAAATCTTCCTATTAAGAAATGTTATTTGAAATGGAGGTGATAAAAAACTTCTCTTTCCCTTTTCATTTAAATTCTTTATGGGAAACATGCTTACTCCATACTTGGAAATTTCAGTTCTCTGAGAGATTAAACACACTTATGTATATAGAAGTAAACACTACAAAATTACTTGCGAATCAGCAAACATGATAAACAGTGGCATGAACTGCACAATACATACATATTGGCTTATACGTATCTTGGAATTTTCAACATTTTGCCGCCAAATGAAAGCTTGCAGAATAGGGACACAGTGTCTGCAACAGACAATTAACAAGCCACAATGTGAAAGATGAATGGGCCAAGCTTGTATCATGAAGGCAAGAATAAAAATGTGAAAATAAAAGGAATGGGATGCAAGTGATAATTTAGGAAGTTTGGGTAGAAACTATACAAAAAATCATATGAGAAACCTTAAAGGGAACAGTCATCACTGTCACATGAGAGGAAAGCACAGAGCTCTCCTCCCACCCTTTCATGTGAGGGGTGACCACTAATATTATTTCTGAAGGACAGTGATGAAAAGGGAAGCTGTATGATGGAGCTGCCTCCTGCAGAGAGAAGAAGAGTTTTACTAACAGCTTTCTAAATGTGAGCCCTACATACATAGAAAAAAAAAACCTCAGACTGCATGCCTTGAGACAGAATCATACTTGGACACCACAAGTGCACAAAACAAATGGTGCATTAGGAGCCGGACTGGATCTATAATGTGATCTAGAAATGTGTACCTAAGAGAAGGCAGCCTATTTAGAAGGGTTATTTGTAAGTCAGGCAGATACCATAAAAATACTTAGATATTAGTAATCATATGTGCACAGATAAAAGCAATCCTACAAATATCTACATGTGATACCAGATGACACACCCATTTTGTTTTGTAATTTAGAGAAAGAAAACAATTGTCACCTATGTTTCCCAAGGGTCTGCTTCAAGTTGACTCATAGAAGTATACACAGATGAGTCTCTGAGCAATCCAGACATATCAGAGAAACCTGACAACACACATGGCAGTGAATAACTAGTTCATACAATGTGATTTTAATTACAAAATGAAAAATCTCCTATGGGTAGAATTTTCTTTTCTTCTAGATTCTATGTTTTTCTCTCTTTGTTGAGTTTTTTTCCTGTATTGTTCCATTCTTAAGAATTCAGGAGTTAATTTATAACTCTGTATTTAACTTCATGTACTAACTTATAAAAACCTCCATTACCAGTGCATTTAAGTGTTTTTTTTTTTTAGTCAGACAAAATAAATATTTATTGGGAATTCTGATTCTTGAGTGTAGAGATTGATAACAAACAAAACAAAACAAAACCACTAGCCACAGATGGATTCTGATGCCTGAGTTTAAGCGCTGACCAACATAGTGGAGGAAAAACTCAACTCCAGTAGGTTGTTTTTTCTGCTGTCCCCACATGTGCTATGGTGCATTGTCTCCTATAATGGAGGGTACATAGGTAAAGCACAGCTTATGGTGGAAACACACAACTCTAAAATTTAACATTTTATTTGATATTAATTACTATTAAATAATAGACACTTGAAATTTTTAATGTTGACATTTTCCTTACTATTGATTACAAGTAAATTGGAAGCTGGATTAAATACCTGTCACTTTGTCACTTGCATTGTATTACTCTCACTTAGTGTTGAGTATTACTTTGCATGACGAACATTGCTTTCATATAGTGGCCTGCACGTGGGAAAAACAGTTTACAGCCACATTTTGTTTCATTAATGCATTTAAGTGTTTTAATGATCTCTACTTTTTTAGTGTCTTTCCAGAAGCAAATTCAAAATGAAATAAATTGAAGAAGGTATCAGAAGACGGAAAGGACTCCCATGCCTGTTGATCAGAAAGATCAATGTAGTACAAATGGACATCTTATCAAAAGAATTCTACAGATTGAATACAATCCGTAACAAAATACCTACACAAGAATGAGAGAGGGAGATACAATCGGGATGTGAAAAATTTAAACTGCAGAACAAGCAGGTAACTTATATTACTAATCCCACTATATGAGAATAGCTCTGAAACTGTCTGAGACATGAGTGTCTCATGGCATAGACAATGCTTCTTGTAGGCTACAGAAACCCTATGAATTACTATTAGATGCCATTCTTCACATAGCATCAATGAAGATTTACAGGTGCCTCTATTTCTGCACATACAAAGAGCAGAGAACCATCCTTAAATGTTCTGTACACCATACACACCTTTTACACTTATAATTTTAGGACTGTATAATGCTTGTGAGAAATTATGTGCTTGCAGAACAAAACTGCTGGACACTGACATTGGGTCAGACCTGACAGGATGCATTCTTCTCATCAAGCAGGACACTGGCACCCTATATCCTTTATGGTCCAGCACCAAGTGCTTCAATTGCTGTCCCTCATCACAACAAAACAAATACCAGGACACTTTCTAAGAAAGCTTCTCATACCAATGGGTCCAGCATTTCAGACTCTCCCACACAGGACTCTAATTAAGCCTCAAGTTCCTCAATATTTAGAAACTCAACCACAAATGCCATTCCTAACCTGTTTAACCATTTCCCCAATTTTATTTGTGCCTCTACAAAGATATTAGTCATTAAAAATCAAAAGGAAGAAACCTTAAGAGAATGACACCCCATTTGCTTTCATGGATATCAGATAGGTTTTTGGTTGCTTTCTTGGGATATACAGGATTACTCTCAATAGGAGATGGTCACAAGTTATTATAGGTCTTATTTAGCGAGAAAACAAGGTTAGACTCAGTGATGTCTCTCTTTTCCTTTAGCTTACATTCTTAGGTTTAGAGAAAGAGATTGAAAAGAAAGAAGAGGGAATATAGAAATATACAGTGAAGATAGAACAAAAAGTAGATTAGTGAATCTACTCCTCAACTTAGTGCCTAAATTGTCAGTCAAAGTTATTTTTAATTCACTGGTATACAATTTTGTACATAGATGCAAAATAAGTTTAGTTCTATATACAGTGGCATAGAATTCAAATTAAGATTATTCTTCACACACACACACTATATATCCATATAGATATTTCTACTCTAATATGAGGTATTGTGCCCATATAACTCAATTATAATGCAAGGTTTATCTCCAATGCTTTCAAAGTGCTATAGCAAGCTGCATAGGATAAATAAGTTATACAAATTAAAAGTTAGTAGATTAAATACTGAAATCATAGTCATGTCAATGGCTAGTCTACTTTTATTACAAGAATATACATCTTAGGTGCAGCAGATAGATATAATTCTATAGAAAGATAAGGTAAGATAGTTAGATAAGGTCTTCAAAAACCTCAGAGCCATGCAGAATGGCTCTGTCATCTTCTCATTTCGGAAGCTCCTAACCTGCACTCTTGGCATACTCAGGTAATCAAGTTTATTCCTTTGCAAGTCTCTAATGGAGTAGAAGACCAGGTTGCTCAGTTTTATAATGAACCTTAGTTGTTTAGGGGTTAAGATGTTTTAGGTATATATCAGTGTTTTAAGTTGATAATGACATTATGTGATGGAGATTGATTTACATTCAGAAATTTAGATGCACCAGGATAGGAAAGATGTTTTCTTCAAGGCTGTGAAACACAAATATACAAAACACTAAGAATGTAACATTTATATAATTCCTGAATGTTCTTCTTGCTACAAGTAATCTATTGTATATATGTGTAATAATATAAATGTATAGGTAAAAAAAGAAAATAAAAAATACATACACAAATCTTTATAGACCTTGAAAGATCAATTCTCAACTTCATATGGAAAAACAAAAAAGCACAGAACAGACAAAACAATCCTTTACAATAAAAGATTTTCCAGAGGAATAACATCCCTGATCTCAATCTGTACTATACAGCAATAGTAATAAAAACATCATGGTATTGCCATAGAAATAGGCTGGTCAATAAGTAGAATTGAATCAAGGTGCAGAAATAAACCCCACACCTATTTTTGACAAAGAAGCCAAATCCATGCAATGAAAAAAAAGCATCTTCAACATATGGTGCTACTCTGACTGGAGGGCTACATGTAGAAAAATGCAAATAGATCCATATCTATCACCCTGCACAAAACTAAAGTCCAAGGTAATTAAAAACCTCAACATAAAACCAGAAACACTAAGTCTGTTAGAAGAAAAAGTAGGGACTAGCCTTGAATTCATTGGCACAGGAGACAACTTACTGAACATAACACCAATAGCTCAGGCTCTAAGATCAACAATTAATAAGTGGGACCTCATGAAACTGAAAATATTCTGTAAGGTAAAGGACACTGTCAACAGAACAAAGACACAGCCTACAGACTGGGAAAAGATCTTCACTAACCCTACATCCAACAAAGGACTAGTTTGCCAAATACAAATAGTCAAATCACCATGAATATAATATTTATAT
This sequence comes from Acomys percivali, assembly GCA_907169655.1. Taxonomy (NCBI): domain Eukaryota; kingdom Metazoa; phylum Chordata; class Mammalia; order Rodentia; family Muridae; genus Acomys; species Acomys percivali. Next base: position 107,773,078 of record OU015743.1, on the reverse strand, counting down.
AATTCCTGATTGCTTCATGGCCCTTCCTGCTGTATACTGTTTATTTTATTTATGCGTAATAATATAAATGTAGAGATGTAAAAAGGAATATAATAAAAATTTAAAAAGGAATCCCAAATAAAGTAGGTTTGAATAAGTTCAAAGGCTACAGGAGTGGGTGGGTGGGGACCTCCTCTCTTCTGAGGACTTGGGGAGCTCGGGTGGGGGAGAAGGAGGGAGGGGAGAGCTGGGAGGTGAGGATGGTTGGGGCTGCCACTTGGATGTGAAATGAATCATAATTAAAAGAATTCTGTGTAGTCAGGTGCCGTGGTACACACTTGTAATCCAATCACTTGAAGAGGCAGAGTGAGGCATATTTCTGTGAGTTCAAGGCATGCCTGACGTACAGAACAAGTCCAGGGCAGCAAAGGATACATAGTAAAAACCTTTTTTGAAACACACACACACAAAAGAAAGAAAGAAAAGGAAAAAAAACTGAACCCAAGAAATTAAACACCACTACCAAACCAAATAATCCAATTAAATAATGAATACAGAGCTAAACAGAAATTTCTCAAAAAAGGAACATTCATTGACACAGAAACACTTAAAGACATGCTCAACATCCTTAGTTACCAGGGAACTGCAATCAAAATGACTCTGAGATTCTATCTTACTCTTACCAGAATGACTAAGATCTCTCTCTCTCTCTCTCTCTCTCTCTCTCTCTCTCTCTCTCTCTCT
>OU015743.1:107709355-107772345 GCA_907169655.1 Acomys percivali | reverse complement strand
CTCTCTCTCTCTCTCTCTCTCTCTCTCTCTCTCTCTCTCTCTCTCTCACACACACACACACACACACACACACACACAAACCCACAAGTGACAGCACATGCTGGTTAGGTTGTGGAGAAAGGGCAATACTTCTCCTCTGCTGGTGGGAGTACAAACTTGAACAGCCACTTTGGAAATAAACCTTGTGCTTTCTCTGATGATTGGCAACAGTGCTACCTCAAGTTCTAGCTCTACCACTCCTGGGTATATACCAGAAAGATGCTCCACCACACAACAAGGACCTTTGCTGAACTATGTTTATAGCAGCTTTATTTATAATATCCAGAATCTGGAAAGAACCCAAATGTCCCTCAACAAAAGAATGGATAAAGAAACTGTGATATAGTTACACAACTACTACTCAGCTATTAAAAACAAGGGGATCTTGAAACTTGCAGTCTAAATGGATGGAACTGGAAAAGCTCATCCTGAGGAGCTAAGCCAGACCTAGAGAGACACACATATCCACTTACGAGTGGATATTTGCCAAACGTAGATGTCCTTTGAGAGACTCCACTCTCGACTCTGGGCAGAGCTCTGAGAATTGTATGGATGAATGGGGGAATGGAATGATCCAGAGGGTGCAGGATTCCACAAGGAGACCATCAAGACTGTCATTTCTGGATTCAGGGAAGGGCTGGGCTTCACAAACTGTCCTAACAACTAAGGACAATGCATGCAGTGAAGCCAGACTCCTTATTCAGATAGCCAATGTACATCTCATTCTTCATGGTTGTGGGGGAAGTGAGGACAATGTCTGACATGAACGTTGGTGCTCCTGATTCAACCAGGTCCACTTGTGGGCACATAGAGAAAGTGGCTGCTGGCTCTTGGGATAAAACATGATAGGCTGTGGTCAGATGATGTGGGAGGAGGGCCCGACCTGTCAGAGGTCTAGGGGTGGGGAATATGGTGGAAGAGGGAAGGAGTGTGGGAATGGGAAGATATCATAAAAAAGTAGATAACAATCTGGATGTGTGAATAAATTATAATAAATAAAATATATTAAAAAATAAACACAGACATCACTTGTCTCTTCAAGAAAACTAAGTCAGTAAGACATATTGCAGACCTAAATAAAAAGTGAAATTTATAAAACTTTCCTGTTAACATTAACATTGGAGCGTATGTAGATTATTTGGGTTTTGTGGTTCCATCTTCTGTGTAAAAGTCATACCCTCTAAAATAATGTAGATTATTTTATGTAAACTAGATTTCATTAAATTTAAAACAAGCTCTGCTCATTAAAACAGTTATAGTAATTAGAAGATTATAGAAAAGAGAGACTTTTTCCTCACTGCTAGCTAAAACAAATAAAACTAAACAATTCTAATAATTAATAATCTAAAAAAGCTTATTTAAAAATGAATCAAACACTTAAATCCATGTCTCACAATATATAAACAAATGGCATTTAAACAGAAGAAAAATATGACACCTGAGAAACACATTAAACACATTAAAAATGAAATGAGATGGTACTGCATCTCTTAGGAAGATCAGAAATTCAGGACTGAAAATGCTAGTCATCCTTGGTGTTAAAGAAATGGAAAACTTGTGTGCAATAAAAAATGCTTAACACAGTGCACTATTCATTAACTGCTCAGAGTAGAAGGCAATCAGGCCTACCTTCAGCAGCCATCCAACACCGTAAACCAAAGTATTATTCAATGATTAGAAATTTTGCAATAAACCCATACAGATGGTCGAAGCATAAAGGCATATTACTAAATATAAAAAATCCAATTGTATATGAGATTCTGGACAAGGCAAAGATACACAGGAAAATGTACGGATCAATGTCAGTTGGATCAAAGAAGTAGTAAATTAGCAGACTGCCCAGAAGTGTTGAGGCAGGGAAATTTTTCTACATGCCACCCCAGTGATGGTCATGGGCCATTGCATACTTGATCAAATTAGAGAAATCAGGATACAAAGATTTACTCTCTGTGTTTGAGGAGGTTTTATTTTTTTTAGTGGTAAGACTGTTTCATGTAAAAGGAACTGAGTTTAGATTGCCAACCCTCATGAAATACCTGACAAAGTTTCACCTGCCTGTTACTACAGTCTTGGGGGATGAGACAGATAGATCCTGGGAAATAGCTGGCAAGCCAGTCTAGCTAAAACAGCAAGCTTAAATTCCAGTGAGACATATTGCCTGTAAAAATCATGTGGAACAATAGAGGAAGGCATCTGTACTTGTTAGTCTTATGTCCACTTGACACACAAATTAAAATTATCTGAAAGGAGGGAATCTCAATTGAGAAGATGCCTCAGTACAATCCAGTTGTAAAGCATTTCCTTAATTAGAGATAGATGGGGAAGCCCAGCCCTGTTTTTCCTACCCATTCCCAAGATCCCAAAATAATGACCCCTGTAAGACAACAAAGATAATTACAAATACCCTAGACCATATAGCTGGCCTATTCTCTGACTCTAGCATAACTTTAAATAACCTGTTTATACTAATCAGTAGTCTGACAGGTTGCTGACTACCTTTGCTCAGGTACCATGAATCTGTCCTCCTCACATCTTGCTGGATGATTCTCCAACCCTGGCTCTGTCCAGAATCCCTTCTGTCTGTTCCATGTTCCATCTTCTATTTTCTGTTTTAGCTAAAGGCTAACTCATTTTATTGACAGGTGATGCTTCCATAGAAACACAAGAGATTCCTTCTACACAGCCCATTATGAGTGATGCCATCCCTGGAGTGGTGGTCCTGGGTTCTAAGTCAGGTAAAGCGAGCCAGTAAGTAGTACCTCTTCATAGCCTCAGCCTCAGCTTCTGCCTCTAGGTACACACTCAGTTTTTGTTCCTGTTCTGATTTCCTTTGATGATAAACAGCGATATGGAAGTATAAGCCAAATAATCCCTTTTCTCCACAACTTGGGTTTTGGTCATGGTTTTTGTTGTAGCAGTACAGACTTTAACTAAGACAACACCCATATTCACCTCTGGTTTCTACATGCAAATATATAAGCATGTACACATTAATAAATTCAATTTCATATCCTCAAATTCAGAGACAGAGGGAGACAAGACAGAGACAGAGACACAGAGACAGACAAAACTGTTGGCTACAAGAGATACAAGAGATAAAATGACAGGTCAAGGATCTATCATTTTATATAATATGCTATTCTGGTGACAGATGTTAGATGGATAGATAGATGCGGTTAAAGGTGTCTTCTAGTTTTCTTTCTTTGGCTGAATTAAAACACAGATACAAAAAAGCTTAGAGGAGGAAAGGATTTATTTGAATTATACTTACCAGCCACCATTCAGCATTGTGAGAGCCAGGGCAAGAAATCAAGCAGGGATTTGAGGCATAAATCATATAGGAACATTACTTGATGATGCACAAGGTCATGCTTAGTTGGCTTCCTTACATAGCCCAGGAATCCTGCCAAGGGAAAACATGGTAAGCACAATTATCCCAGTTTGTCTTCAGACACTAAGTAGAAGCTGTCAAAGATTTTTTTTTTTACATTTTGTAGTATATCCAGATACTGTTAATCTTGCTATCCAATAAATGAATAGTCTGTCAATAAAGTTGTATGAAAACCATTGTGATGATGTCTTCTGTGTTATCAAACTAATCAAGGAACACTAGGACACTGAGAAGAATGGACAAGCATTTATGTTGATGTCTGAGCACTGCCCTAACTTTGTTGGAGAATTGACAGTCATATGGCATTTAAGGCTTTTTCTTAGACATTTTTCTGTACTCAGCTACATGCTTTCATCATCCTTTGCAATGCATATTCTACATTCTTAAGTAAATGCTGTGATATACATTCTTTTACCAAGAATTTTCATATGTCAAGTACATATCATCTTCTTTTTCATATATATATATATATGAATATATATATTCAAGAGATACTGTTAGCTAATTATAATTGAGCTACCTTGAATGGGGAAATTTCAAGTGAGCTATATACATTTTAACTTTACTCTTCTTTGAAAATATTTAAATTATTTGAGATATTTTAAATTTTTCTGTTTGTATCAGGACATAGTCTTGCGTAGTATATGGTATTTTATATAGCATTATAAATCCTGGAAAGTTATTTTCTGTTAGTTCCAATATGTTAGAGCATAGAAGATGTTTAAAAAGAAAGAAAAAACATGATGTGATGTTTATAACATTTTCACTGGCAGATTAAACCTCTTGCTTATTCTTTTGAATGATATTAACCATTGGGAATAGTAATCCAAACTCAAATTCCTGCTACCAAGTGCAGTGTCTTTCTTGCATTATCCATGTAAATAATTAGCTTACTAGAGTCATATAAATTTCCTAGTGCTACCATGCATAACAAAGCATACAAATTGGATAGCTTACAAAAGCATAGCTCTATTGTTCTGGAGTTCTCAATTTAGGAAGTCTGAAACTGAGATATCAGAAGGCACATGTCCACTGCCTCTAGGGAAAAGTATGTATGCCTCAAGTGTCTCAACTTCTGGAAAATGACATATCTATTGTCTTTTGACATGCATTTCCAGTCTGTATCTTCATTTAACATTCTTTCCTAGTATTTTCACCTCTTCTTATACTTAAAACATTCATATTGAATTAAGGAGTTCACTACTTCACTATGAACCTCATCTTAAATAATTTCACTTTCCAGGATGTTTTTCAAATGGGGTCCAGTATATTTGTGACAATGGGCTGGTATGTAATGTGCTCAAGCAAAGCTATTGGTCCACAGAAACATCTTATGGAAGAATTTCATAGTATGTTTGTTAATAGTATGTTTGGTATCTATTGGGCTGAAGTCTTTATTGATTGTGAACAAATGATGCAGTTAAAGTCATTCTTGGTAAAACATTAGGGTGAATATTATAAGTTATGCCCAAACTTGAATCTTAGGTTTCCTGCTAAAATATTACAGTAATACTAAAGTAAGGATTAGTTGGAAAATAAGAATACATTTGCAAATCTGTAAATGTGTGGGTATTTTGCCTATGATTAAATTTATTTCTTCTGTTTCTATAATCCTCCAGGCATAGACTCGTGTAATCCCTGGAAGTAGGTGGAGGAATGAGTTTTTTTTCCTATAAGAGCCAGTACTAGTAAACTACCTATATAAACATTCTGATATGCTTATACAAAAAGCATGTTATATACTCCTCATAAAGAGCAAATTTTACAAAATTTTACCTGTGGTCAAACCTCATGTATACAGTCTTTATTGTAGGCTATGTTGTCAAACATACATGATCCACTTAGATACATTTTCCCTCCCTTTTCACACAAAGCAACTAAATCCTGCTTATTCTTTTAAGGATGTTAAGAAGTTGACATACACATTTTGAGGAGATATTCAAGATGGGTACAGTGGTTTATACATGGTCAACAGCAATTTACTAAAACTTTATGCATCCTTTGCCAGTGGAAAAAGCAAAGAAGGACTCTCACACTTAGAAACTTGCTTTCTAGTGAAGGAAGTTGAATCTTATTATTAATTCATGAACACATAGTTACATCCACTTACATGAAATATTTTACGTTTCTCTTTTCTTCTTGCTGATTTTTGAGATTGTATTTTGATTGCAACATTTTCCAGTTGCCTTTCCCTCCTCTAAAATCTCCCATATACCTCCTCTGCCTCCTCCTTCAAGTCCATGATCTAATATTTTAAATCAATTTTTCCACATGTATATGTATGTATGAAGTTATTTGTATGAATGTGTTTGGTGCTGACCATTTGGCTTTGGACCTCCAATGTCAATGGCTTCTTCTTTGAGAAGAGTCTTCTCTCTCGTCTCCAGCTTTACTTAGTTGCTTATGGTTCTTTGTGTAAGGTAAAGAAGGTCTCCTTGGCTTTTCCTCCTGTAGCTGGAATGTTCATTGTTGTCATCACTGTTCAGCTCACAATTGGGCGATCATATTGGTGAGACTTTGCAGATGTAGTTTACAATATTGCTAGGAAACAATCTTACAGCAAACTCCCTGGTCCTGTGGCTCTTAACAAACGTTCCTGCCCCTTTCTTTCTTCAATGTCCTCTGAGCCTAAGGTGCAGAAGTAATTTTGAAGATGAGTCTACTGGCACCTGGATCCATAATTCTGCAGTTTGATTTGATCTGATTTTATAGTTTTAATGATCTTTTCTCATCTTGGTTGATGACATTCCCTGTATGTGTCAAAGACTACCTTAAAAAATAAAAACACCAGCCATTTTGAGTTTCTAAATTAAAAATAACCCTCTAAGTTGTAAATAACATTTACACACATGAGAAAAAATTGTAGCTTTGAAATTATAATATAATGTGTATTTTGTATAGTTTCTAGTGAAATATTTCATCGACATTTTAGCAGTAAATAAACACTGAAGTAAATTCTAACTTAAATTTATTTATGACCAATGTTGATATTTTATATATACTTATACTTCCCTACATTCCACTATATATTTTAATTATTAAATAAACTATTTTTCATTTTCATTAGTGTTCAATTTGTTCAATAATGATGTCCATATCGTTAGTATTTAAAATGGCTTGTTACTATAAAATAAAATGGTACAATACATCTTACATAAATTATTTTATATTTTCTTTTAGAGTTACCCTACTGTGTGACATTCTTTTATGAATACCATTACAATAAATCATAATAATTAGATAAAGTAATAAACTATTATATATTAATTGTGACCTATGAAAAATTCTTATCAGGCAATTACTTTTTCTTCCTTTCTATTGACAGTTCTCATAGCTGCCATATTCATTAGAGGATTGGCAACACTGCATAGCTACTAATGTGGATAAAGCTGGACAAAGCATCACCAACTTTTGTGCTTCCTCTAATTACTCAAACACCTTAATTTTCCCTATAAAAGTCTATGTTTTGATAACAGCATCTAGAATGGAAAATTTTTACAGCTATAACATGTTATCCAGAAGTCATTAAACTTTCTCAGTGTTTGAAGTGTTATGACAGAATGACCAGTGCAGCAAAACATGGCCTCTGAAATTTGTCAAGGATTGATGTTGTATATTCTTGCTTATTCTCAGTACTTTCACATTTTGATTTTGAGTTACTTGTCAATTTCCTTTATCCCAACACTATCACTACATTGGGCTCCCTGAACGTACAATATAATAAGAATCAAGAGAGAAGAGACCATAGAGTAGAAATTCCAGCTTTACACACAATCATCATCATTATCATCATCATCATCTTTTTCTTCTTCCTAAAATTATAAAATATCAAGTGACAAAATATGATTTATATGCATAATTTATACTAGTGTTTTAGTAGTATAAATAAATACTGCAGATATAATACCCATTGCCTCAAATGCAGCAGTACCAGCTTTCAAAAATGAAATATACAGTCACCATGAGTTAAAGACTTTTAGAACTGGAAATTATAATCTTCAATATACTCAAGATGTGCTATAAGCTAAATGATATGCCCTGCATTTTTATAAGTTCAAATTACACGGAAAAAGATTAACATACTCTACTTAGAAAAGTACTTTCATAGAAAGCACTAAATCTTTGCTGTTGGAGGTTCATAGAGCTAATAATCAGAATAAATCTAAAACCTTTTTAAACTGTATTTACTAGAAATCCTAAAATATAAATAATAAGAATGATACAGTAAAACTATTTCACATTTAAAATGGTTATTTTCACATTCTTTTTAAGTAATATTGTTTACAAACTGGAATTCTGAAGTCTTTCATTTCTGTTTTTCCTCTCATATTAGTGATTTGCATTATCTATACAGATCATTGAATTTTCAAGGTAGCCTGTTCTTCTGCTAACACTTTATAGATCATCAATTGTCTACTATTGAGTAGTCCAGCTTACAGCAGAAAAGATGGATAACTGCACGTCTTTAATTTTCCCTTTGCTTTCAGAATTCACAGTGTAGAAGTAACACCTTTGATTTTATAGTCGTGCAACTTGCGTGATGCTACCAAAAGCATTGTGCCAGATAGGCTAGATTATTTACTTGTGAGACTAATTCCTTATATCAAGTTGGTTTGAAAATGTATATTAGATAGATTTTAGGTTTTTTATTACAATTTGGTTAGAAAAGAGTAAAATATTATTCAACAACTTTATGTTGATTTATTAAGTAAATATGTCAGGCATTTATTATCAGGTCCTTCATTTAAGGCATTTACTGCTAAAAACGTTAAGATAAAAATTAACTGAAAAAGCTAATATTAAATATAGTTGTGTGTCTTTATATATCCATAACTACATATTTTACGTTTTTATATTTCATATTTTATTATGTATATTTAGCGTTTTGCCTGCTTATATGTATGTGTTCCATGTGCATTCCTGATTCCTGCCAAGATCAAAAGAAGATATATAGCCCCTGGATCTGATGTTAAAAATGGCTGTGTTTTACCATGTGGATGCTGGGTGTTGAATCCATGTCCTTTCCAGAGGCAGTAAATCCCCTGAACCACAGAGAGAGGAGGGTACAAAATAATACTTCTAGTGATTGAAGCTCCAAGTTTGAATAAATAAAAGAAAAAGTAATAAACATTTTAATTTTAATGACACTATCATAATAAATCAATAATTTGATAATAAATTCTGAGAATTGTAATATTTTACAAAAGCAATTCTATTATCCACAATTAATCATAAAAGTATTAACACAGGTCTTGTGATTAATACAGTTCTCATCTTGTAAATGTCCATATGATGCAGTACAGTTTCATCACTGCTTCCTGTGAGACACATTTCCTCTCTCTCTAATATGCAAAGGTAAGGCTCATGCCTAAGCTGTTTCTCATGCTTCCTATGCTTTTTGAATGAACTAAGTGTAACCATATGGTTTTCATTTTACAGGCCTTTCCTAAAATCCTGTCTTAGTAACTTAGATAATGTAATTGCCCAAAGTGCTCAGCAAGTCTATGTTAAGACTAACTCCGTAATACTCAGTGCTCAGAAATAGTCAGGAACAATCAACACTGCCGACTGAAAGGAATACTATGCTGACATTCTAAAATGTTTATTAAAGGAACATTTAATTCTGCTTATATAAAACTTCTCTATGTGTCGGCATGGTGTTATAAATATACATATTTTAGGAAGCAGCTAGACAAACTGAGTGATCCCTTTGATAAGTACCTTAGAGTTCAAGTTATTTGACATGATAGCTTACTAATTAGTTTTATACTGAAAGTTGTATTAACTTCAAGTCTTTGTAACTAAATTGTGGGGTTAAAATTTGACTTGTTAAATATATACCTTTATGTGTCAGATATTGTATTTCAGTTATAAGGAAATTTTATAATGCTCAATGTTATTCTCTTCTGAATTAAAATTTTAAATTATGGGACATGGAAAGAGGTCTCAGAAGTTAAAGGAATTTACTGCTTTTTCAGAGGACAGAGTCAGCTTCCAGCACACATGTCTGGTGGTTCATGATTGTAACTCAGCTCCAGGGCATCAGGCATCCTTTTCACTCTGTTGGCACTTACACTCACAATCACATTTGAAAACACAGAAACACATATATTTGCAAGTAAAAAAGCTAAATAAAACATCTTTAAGAAATACTTAGTATGCTTACAAATACAGAGGTTTTGATATTTCCTCTTTTGGTTTTGAAGAAAACTACATGTTGAATAATATATGAGCCATGCACACTAATAATTATTTTATCTATTGCTTCATAAAATTATATTTTGTTAGTATCAGTTAAAAATACAATTATTTATTTATGTGAGAGAGAGACAGAGAGAGAGAGAGAGAGAGAAGAGACAGAGATAGAGAGACAGAAACAGAGATAGAGAGAGAGGGAGAGAGAGATTGGCTCAAAACTTTCAGGAATATTTCTCTCCTCCCACCAGGTGGGCTCTAGAGATCTTTCTTAGGTCTTCAGATTTGACAACCTATGTAATTACTTTCTGTGTCTTTTTTTCATTTTGTAAATAATGAGAAAACAACATACTTCTTTACATATTGTCCATGATGGCATTTGTTTTATCATGACATTTCTGAGTGCATGCAGTTAAATCTGTACAACAGAGCCAAAAGTATTTGTTACATGTTTTTACTACCACACAACAGGGACATATGCTCAACAATGTTCATAGCTGCTTTATACATAATAGCCAGAACATGGAAACAGCCTAAGTGTCCCTCAGTAGAAGAATGGTACATTTACACTATGGAATACTACTCAGCTATTAAAAACAAGGAATTCCCCAAATTTGTGGACAAATGAATTGAACTAGAAATGGTCATAATGAGTGAGTTCACCCAGAAGCACAAAGAGTCAAATGGTATGTACTCACTTGTATCAAAACACTAGTCCAAGGGATACGTCCCATGAAAAACTTTACTTACCAAGGAAGTGGGTCAGAGGAGAGGACATCCTATTGAGACTTTAGGCAAGAGTAGCATGGAAGAATGGGGAAATAGTAGGACCCACAGGGTCCTGGAAACCTACAAGAAGAACTTTATGACAGGCAGATCTGGGGACTGGGGTCCTCCTCAAACTAAGACACCAGCCAAGGAGAATATAGGCAGTAAACTTCGAACCCCTACCAAGACCTAGCCGACGAACATGATAGTCTCTACCGTTGAGTGGAGAGTGAGATCTGACTCTCACACGAACTCTGGTGCCCCTTTTCTGACCACGTCCCCTGGATGGGGAGGCCTGGTAGCACTCAGAGGAAGGATAGCAAGTTACCAAGAAGAGACTCGATATTCTAAGAGCATATATAGGGGGAGGAGGTCTTCCTCAATCATAGACATAGGGGAGGGGAGAAGGGGGAAGTGGGAGGGAGGGAGGAATGCGAGTAAACAGGTGAAGGGCTAACAATTTAGATGTAATATGAATAAATTAATAAAAAAAGAAAATTGTTTTAATTACGTTTCTTTGCTAAAATATACATTTATATTATTACACTTGAGTAAAATAAACTACCTCCAGCAGGGAGAACCACAGGACAATCAGGAATCATATAAATGTTACATTCATAGTGATTTGCCCATTTGTATTTGGCAAACTTGAAGTAAACATCTTTCCTATTTTGTTGGGTCTAAATTTCTGAATGGAGATTAAAATCTATCACATCGCATCTCTATTAACTTAAAACATCTATCTCAATCTAAAAACATCTTAACCCCTAACCTGCTAAACTTAAGTGAAACACTAAACTTTATGTTCTTCAAACCCATCAGAGATTTGAGAAGGGATAAAACTTAAATACCTGAGGGATCCCAGAGTGCAAGTTAGCAGCTACCAAAAAGAAAAAAATGACTGAGACAGTTTACTGCCTGAACAGTCACCCTACACTCTCAATAATTTTGGAGCATCATCTTCAGCCTTCTGGCCCAATATATGATTCTATAGATATATGAGGTAAAATAGTTAAATAACATCATCAAAAACCTCAGAGATCTACAGAATATGGCATTTAAAGACATTTTTATTATTCTAAAGATTCTTTGACGACAAGACAAGTGAACTCCTGGAAACACCCAGCCTGCCTCAAAGAAGATGATGAGTATGAAAGAACCTCCTTATGGAGTTTGTCAAGTGTGGCAAACAAGCCACTGGGCAAAATGTCATCATTTCTGAGTGCCACCAGGTCTCCCCATTCGGGGACTTGGTCAAATATGAGGCACCAGAGTACGTGTGAAAGTCAGACCCCACTCTCCACTCAACTGTGGAGAGTGTCCTGTCCATTGGCTAGATCTGGCTAGGGGCTTGAAATTTACGGCCTTTATTGTCCTTGGCTGGTGCCATAGTTTGAGCGGGACCCCCTAGGTCCAAATCTGCCTATCATAATGATCTTCTTGTAGGTTTCTAGGTTTCTCGGGATCTTTCAACTTTGCCATAGAAGAAGGATAGCAGGCTACCAAGAAGAGATTTGATACTCTATGAGCATATACAGGGGGAGGAAGTCCCCCTCAGTCACAGTCATAGGGGATGGGAGTAAGGGGAAACTGGGAGGGAGGAAGGATTGGGAGGATACAAGGGAAAGGATAACCATTGAGATGTAATATGAATAAATTAATAAAAATTTTTAAAAATGTCCTCATTTCTGCCACAGACAGAATTCTGCCTAAAAATGGGCAAGTGTAGATGAAGGCAGAGTCGACAACCAAACTCTGCCAAGACAGAGTAAGCAAGTCCTCAATAGCTCCTGCCTTGCAAATATGTCTGTCAGATATACTTTCTGTGTCTTTACAAAGGTCTGAGGTGAGTATTTTCATTGTAATTTTGCATGTACCTCCCACTCAATTTATATTCAAATAAACTTGAGTTGTTCTGATATTTTTGTGTTAATGTAAGCTCACATTCTAAGAAATGTCAGACATAATAATAACGATAGAATACAACAGAAATGTGCAAAGCACATCGGTTTTCATAAACTAACTAATTTTGTTATGGATTAAGGTCCACAAAATTTTATACTGGGTTAAATGACTTATTCAGCCAAAAATTCAGTATAATTATTTCACATTGAGAGATGCCTAATGACTGTGTAAAACATATCACCTTGTCTACTATAGAGTGATTCAGTAGACTTTACCATGTCTTATGGAGATGTAAAACACAAAGATGAAATTCTGTCTCCCATCTCATTATCCAGATTACCAATGATCCTTGTGAATAATTGATTTTTGCCTTATGGACACTGTGAGTGCTGTAAATAATTCACATATCTCCTCTGGATTGGTTGCTCTGGTGCTCAGAGCAGGCCTTCATCAGAGCTCTTGTTCTATAGAATTTCACATTATTCCTTTTTTTTTTTTTCAAGGTATTTATCCTGCTTCATTACATTTTTCTGCCTGTTTTGTCCTTACACAAACATTCTAAACTTTCAATTAAATGTCATTTTGTGTGTGTGTTCAGTTGTATCAAATATGTCAAAATATCTGGAAAAAATATGTTAGAATAAATACCTTTTAGAATCTTAGCTTGAAGGCATAATCAAGGGTGGCTTTAGATGCCTCAGATGGTAGGAGACTGAGTCAGTTATGTGATTTGTGGTCCTCTTTGTTGTAATCTAACCATCCTGAATACTGGTATACTTACATCATCAGCACACGCATAGTTTGGTTCTTAATTTTTTCAGATAATATCTGAATCACTTACTAAAGTACTGTTTTTATATAGGTAACTAAGAACTAAGCAGCTTTCTTGTACTCGGTTTTTGTTAATATATTTTAATAATCAAGGAAGAATTTGATATAGCACCTTCATCAGTATCCTAAGACATAGGTCAGTCATTCTCTTTGATGTAGATATACAGATATAAACAAGCTATTAATCACTTAGGCAAGGGCTAATTAGCCTTTTCACGTTTTCTATAAAATAACTGAGCTGAGCTTGTTTTTTTTTTTTTTTCTTTTTTTTTTTTTTTTTAATTTTTCAAGATAGGGGCCTTTGCTAACTTGGACTTACTTTACAGACCAGGCTCGCCTCGAACTCAAAGCGATCTGCCTACTTCTGACTTGCTAAGTTGTTTCCTAAATTTAAATGCCTATTATTTCAATTCTTTTAAGGATGAAATTTCCAAGAATATAGTATCACTACAAAAAGAAAAAGAAACAAACACTAGTTTTTGCAAGATATATTTAAAAATCACCAAAGGGAGGATCCTCTGCCTATGTGACCATATCTGATAATTATTTTCTCTTTTTTGAACTTTATTTTTATTTATTTTGTGATATATTCAGTTTGCAGCTGAACTACTAAATTTCGCACGTGATGAAAACTATGGAGATATTCTTCATTGGAATTCTCCATGCCTTCTCGTATGTGAGTGACTATACCATTGAATGAATATAGTAAATGGATAATATATCAGAGATAAATTTTCTTTCTTTTAATACTCTAAGCTAATATTAATGTATTAGCATATAAATTAGTAAATATAAATATAATACATTAAAATATAGTATAAATAAAATATAAATAAATTAAATTAGTAGCAATACATTCTTTTAAAAATTGTTTAATTGTATATGTTTCATAGTTACACATATTCAAATAACTTGAGAACTTAAACACTGTACTTCTTGCTTTTGAAATGAGACATAAATTTTATTGGTAATATATTTTGTGGATTATTTTGTTTGTAATTTTCCTACAAGTTTTAATCCTAAACTATAATAATAAACAATAGGCAACTGGTGAGTCAGCCTTAGTTTAAAATAGTATTTTTATTTATGAAACAATATCATCACCAGTTAGTACACTTGTCACACAATCTTAGTTTAAATATATGAACACTGTTTAAATTAAATAGGCGCAAAATTGGAACTATAATGGTTTCTGCGTCTGCTTGTGTACATAATATGCTGGAGGAAATAGGAGATTTAGTATAAATAAATATTCTGAATTTTATATGATGGAGAAATGTATACAAATTGGTATTTTATTATGAACAAGTTGAAGATCAACTACTGAGTATAGCAATAAAATAAAAATAATGAAGTATTTGGTAAAATATTTTTCAATGTTTTGATAACGAATAAGATACATACTAATGAATATGTATAAATAAATGTTACTCAATTTACTATAAAGGCTTATGCCACAGACCTTTGAGACTCTCAAAGAATGTCGAAGACCTTAGGTATGTATAAAATGCAGATATGTAAAATATATCCTACATTACACATAAATCATAATATGGAATGTGTATTACACTATATATAAAATACAATATGCAATGTATAACATAATAAATATGTAGTTTGTAATATAAAATATATATCATACAAATATATAAAGTATAATGTATAATATATTATACATGCATCTACATGCGTATATATGTATCTACATATAGATAGACAGACATAGATATATTATCTTTATATATAGATACATGGATAAATAGATAAAATGGAATCATTTTATAATGGAGAATACTGCCTATCGCAGATACCATAGGATAACTAATAAAACACCCAGGGCCAGGTATAAGTTACCTCTTTTTGAATTGTTGGTCAGTAGTGTCCTACAACCATTCCAATCTTTATTGTCATTGTTCTTCAGAATTGGACCCTAATAACCTCTTGCCAAAGATACCTGAGACATGGGATATGGAGAAATAACGTTGGTAATAACTGGGAAGCTGTGTTCCTACAGGCTAACTTTCATAGTACCAGAAGATTATATTCTTGTTAGAAGGGGAGACAATTCATCAATGGTCTTACTCCACTGTGAACCTGTAAGCTACAATATCTACTGAGATGGAAAGATAAGCATGGGCTTGGAGGCTTGGAGCAACTAACTTACTGGTTAGATTCAAACTCACTTTCCAAGATGAAACCCATCCCTGGATCCATTTAATGGGCCAAAAATGCTCTTCACAGGCTCCTAAATGAGAAACTACTAGTATTATTTTCCAAATGGATACCATATTAAATTTACCTTGAAGATCTTATTTTATATACATCTCTCACACATATCAGAGAAGATTTATTTTACTGTAGATCTTGAGTGATGTAGAGACCCACAAAAGGTCTATGTATAGATAATTAGGGTGCTCGTGCTACATAGTACATGTTTACCACACCATTTCCCCCAAGTCCAGAGATTACCATGAAAGTTGGCTGGATTGAAAAAACATGTAAGTCTAAATATCTGTAGCAAAGCATGCTGAGCATGGCAGCTCAATTGAACACCAACTCACACTGGCTGGGATTACATGTATACGACTGGCCCAAGATTGAATCAACCACATCCCTACATGGATATATTTAGGAAATATGACCGTTCAATGCCATGTGCTTCTTTGATTCTCTCTCTATGTGTCTGTGTGTGTATGTATTGATCATCTCTGTGTGTGCCCATGTCTATATGTAAATGCACATGCAAAGGCTAGCGGTTAAAGTTAGGTGCTTTTCTCTCTGTTATCCTAAATATTATTTTAATGACAGAGTCTCTAAATATACATAGAAATTGCTGACTTAGTTACACTTGCTGTCCAGCAAGGCCCAGTGATGCTTTTATGTCTAAACACCCAGAGTTGGTCTTATAAGTGCACAATCACGCCAGGCTTTCATTTGGCTGCTGCAAATCCAAGCTCTGGTTCCTGTGCTTGTTATCCACTAAAAAATATCCCCAATCTTCATATATTTTTCTATCATGTTTGAATTGAGTTTCCCCCGACAGACCTAGGGAAATCTTATCAAATAATGCATTCTAAGTCTCCTCCATAGAGTATTAGAAGTTACTACCATATTATACGCTGAAATCATCCAAAGATTCTTATCGAACTCTGAATGGCCTTTATTTAGTTCCTTGGATTTCTGTGGTTCAGCTCCTTAATAGAGAAATCATTTTTGCTAATTAGTGCGAAAAGATCTAAGAAACTAGATGCTAAGACAGGTGGGTGAGTTTCTAGTTATTCCTGGAGAAACATTATAGTCCTAGAAATATTTGCTTCTCGTCACGGAACTAACTGGGACACATGGATTTACTCTGTAGTCAAACCTGATTTCTGGCTATGAAGTTTTTTTATAAACAAACATGAATGCCTACAGAAAAATACATTTTTGATTAGAAAGCCATATGTGGAAGAAGAAGACGCAGTGTGTGAGAAGTGCATCTTGGCATATATTGAATGTAAACCATTCTATTAGTTAACATAAAACACAATAAAGTCACTTCCATCATCCAATGATATAGATCTACAATTTATAGTGTTCTACTTTGGAGTTCCCTATTAATACCAATTCCTTAACAAAATAAGGCTGATTTCATTTATGCTAAATCTGCATCTTCAAATTCTCATAGCATATATATTATTTTCAATTTTTATACATTGTTCAAAAAATTAATATAACACTCAGATTTGTTACCGTAGTGGCCTTCTTTGAAAAAAATCACTGATTAGACTTTAGTAGATTGTTTCCTTACTAGCAAACTCAGATTGATGTCATGTCATCCTTAACTTCATCAATGAAGTAACTTTTGACCTGTTTTCTGGATGTAAGATGTTTGAAATTCTCATCAACACAGCCATCTGCTTCAGCATACACTTTGCACATTAACATCTGATAGACACTTGACTGTTTCTCTTTCTATATGTCAGATATGAAAGGAATTATATTATTGTATTTCTGTATTCCTAATTTTACTTAAAGGACACAACATAAAATGTCAGAGAGATATCACAGGACAATGTTGATGAAGCATGGTATAATGAAATATCTCAGAGTTCTTTTTATAGCTAACAGATTTAATAACCTGTTTTGTTTTAAGTTCAGTTTCATTCAGCATCTTTGGGAATGCACAAACTTTTATGAGTAGGTAAAGTTTCAGGCAAAATAAACACAAATCTAAGAAGTCGATTTCAACAGTAGTAGTATTAACTTTGCTTAACTGTATTTGCCCACCATAAAACATGTTTTGAGTTTTACAGAAGTGGAAAATCATGATAAGCTTCACAGTCATCCACGGAAAAGGTTATTTTCTGATGTGTAGAAGAATTTTATAGCAAGAGATGTATTTCTGCCCTCTGTGATAGAAAACTTAGGACTCATGCTGGCTAATTGCCTTCTCTGAGTCCTAACTTGCTGTCTTTATCACAGATCTCAAATCTTTTGTTTATACTTTTGGAAGTTAGTCACCTGTCTGGAGCTTCTCTCTTTACAAAATTGTGATGTTACTTTTCTTGTGACTTTATTGATGGGGCGTTGAGGAAGTTTATACGTCCTCTCTTTTCTCTCTGACAATCATCGATCGGAGAAGCACAAGATGATGCACTCCTCTGTTTCAGCTTGATCGTTCGCACGGGCAATTTCAGTAATCTTGGACTTCAGACTCTCTGTACTATTGATTGTTTCCAAATGACTGCTGGGTAGGAGTTGCAACGTGGGTCAATGCAGAACTATTTCCTAGACTTAATTTAGCGGTGTTGTCCTGAGTTCAGTAATTGAAAGGCATCCCTGACTGTGTGAGGGGGTGTGGTTTATAAATGACTACTTTGATCTGCAAAGAAGAATAACTTTCTGAGGAAGTTAGATAAAGTTCACCATGTTGAATTGGATGTGAGAGTGAAAAGAAACTGACTTATCATTTTTCATATTTATAAGTTCTTCCATAATACTTATTTGCTGTGGCTTTTGCTAATTTTACATAGTCTTTTTTTAAGTGTCTGGATCTTGGAATGGGGTACATGAGCCATATTAAGGTTCTAATACTCTGGATGTCAAAGTTGTAACAGTGCTTAATTGCTCCCATTTAATCCTTCAGTCTCATTTCCT
This sequence comes from Acomys percivali, assembly GCA_907169655.1. Lineage (NCBI taxonomy): Eukaryota > Metazoa > Chordata > Mammalia > Rodentia > Muridae > Acomys > Acomys percivali. The sequence goes on along the minus strand of OU015743.1, from coordinate 107,754,077 downwards.
AGGGCTTTGCAGGTTGTCAGGTGCACTGTTTGCTGCATCCAATTAGAGCCCTCTGTTAAATGTCCCTGTCTAAGCTGGTGAAAGAGTCTGGTTGAAAGACAATGACAAACAAGTTTATGATGGTGAAGTGCTGGTAAAATCGCCCCATAGAATGCTTCACAATAGCATCACACTTTCTTATATCCAAATAAGCAGAATCAGAGACAGAGTTGCATTAATTGATTTATCTTCAGGCATTCAAAGGCAGAGCATTTCTCAAAAAAATTATTTTAAAGAAATTACAAATCCCAAAGGATTCTCTTAATTTAACAAACTTTTTGTTTAAAGTTTCTAATCAGACATGCATAGACATTAACTTATGGAATATGGCACTTAAATTCCTGACATTTTACTATAGCTGAGAGTCCACCATCTGTACTACTATTTTCTGTAGACCAAAAAAGATATTGAAATATATAAATGATCGATATAACTCCACCTATAAAGCTTTTATATATTTAAAAGTAATAATTACATTATAATTTTTAAACAAAATGACCAAGCATTAGATAGAGTACTAAATAGGAGGCTTTGTCCGGTTGTTTGCACATTCTATTCAAAATAATCTATGCCACCCAAACACTTGCTTATTACCTAACTCACTGATAAAGTTCCACAATTATAGAGTCAAAGGTTTGTGACAAGCATATGGTGCAGAGTGAGAGTCTTTCTCAAAAATAAAACAGAACAAAAGCATCAAACTTAATGAATCAAAATGTATGTGGTTGACAGACTTTTAAAGACTAAAATTACAGTCCATGTGGTTTGTCTTTTGCTAAAATTGCCCTAGTTTGGCATGACACCTTCTGCCATATACTTAGAAATTTAAAGTTTATAAAAAAATAGTTTTACCTTTTCATTAGAAAGTAATGATACTTTTGATGTCACAAAAGCTTTCAGGATTGTGAGAGAGAAAAAAATGTTTGGTCTGATATGTGTTTGTATCTCATAGCAATTACTAAAACCAAACATTTTAGTCATTTCTTTTAAAGTGTTAGAAAACTAAATGTAAGAATATCCTGGTAGGGGGATCTGCTCTAACTATTGCACTAACCAAGGAGAATAAAGGATAAATATTGAACCCCTACCCTGATCTAGCCAATGGACAGAACATTCTCCACAGTTATGTGGAGAGCAGGGACTGAATTTGAAATGAACTCTGGTGCCACTTATTTGACCACCTCCCCTTGGTCAGGAGTCCTGATGGCACTGAAAGAGAGAATAAGCAGGCTACGAAGATGAGATTTGATAGCCTATGACTATTTAGTGGGGGAGGAGGTCCCCTTTGGTCATAGGCCTATAGGAGGGGAATACGGTGAAAGCGGGAGGGAGGGAAGAACAGGAGGATACAAGTGATGAGATAACAATTGAGTTGTAATCTGAATAAATTGTAAAAAAGAATATCCTGGTAATCTAAATGCACACTTCACAAGCACACCCAACACTGAGGGAACTTGTCTGAGTTATAACACTGATATTTTTTAAATATAAAAATATTCTTGTTCTTTTGCTAGATTTTCATGGTGTTGGGAGGCACATAGATATATGCATGTTTGCATGTATGTTCATGTGGGGGGGGACTGTGCACCTGGAGGAACAATGATTGATGTTAAGAATCATTATTGGAAAGCTCTCCCACCTTATGTATAAAGGCAAGGTTTTTCAATCAAACTCAGATCTGTCAGATGTGGTTACTCTCTTTTCCCAGGTTGTAATTTACATTATTTCTGGTGATCTAACTCTGATCATGACACTTACAAGGCCAATACTTAACCTCTGCAATATCTCCCAAACCTGTTATAATGTCTTTCGTTGTTTTGTTTAAAATAAACCATAATCATGTGTGTGTGTGGGGCGGGGAGTGTGTGTGTGTGTGTGTGTGTGTGTGTGTGTGTGTGTGTGTGTGTACATGAATATGTGCATGTTTGTGCTTCATCTCTGGTTTGTCTTCTCCATTATTCCTAGCATCGCTTCATCCCTTTTTAAAATTCAACAAATAATTAAAAATATAATTTGTTTAAGTTAAAAATTGTGCTAGATGATGAAAGTAGAGAAGTGGTAACAGTTCTAATTTGCAAATGTTCACAGTCTAATGGAGGAAAGAGGCAATTAAAAATTAAATGAAATACATTGTATGCTATAAAATTCAGAAATTTATAAAGTCATGAGTTGTACAGAGCTAGTAAACAACACAGATCCAGGATGCGTGTGATGTTCACAGGGACTTCCTGCCAGGACTTCAACATGGTGTAGTCCCTGGTGCTTATGTGCTAAAAGTTGAGACCCAATATTATGATACTGAGAACTGAAGCAGCCTTCAGGCGCTGAGGACTATTGAGGGTGACTAGTTATGGGCACTCAACATATTCATTCATGTTTTGTATAAGGGTTTAGGTCTGCCAGTTTTTGTTTGTTTGTTATTGTTACTCTATATGACTGTTTGCAAGGTAAATTTTGCATTAGTTATGACTGCATAAATATCTTTATGCCTACTGGGCTCCAAATATGGTCTTAATGCATGGGAACAAATTCTCAATTTGATGGCACCATTTCCCCCTCTCATGCCAGAAAGAAAGCAAATGCAACAAAATCTCCTAAAAGCATAATTGGTTTACTACTAACTGTGAGTGGGATGACAGCTGGTGAGATGGGAAAAGAAGGCAGGAAATGGCAACTGGTAGTCCCAGAGATAAATAAGGACATATGTGTAGTTTTAACTGAGTAAATTATGCAAGGAACATGCACTTCCAAAGACTGTGTGCTACCTTTTTAAAGTTATTTTACTATAAATAGAAGGCAATATGATTTATCAATCTTATCAGAGACTCATGTTCAAACATTCACTGCCCAACGTTATAGAAGCACTGCTCTCTCTGGGTTCTGGTATGTGTATACCACTGTATAGTGGACATAGCCAAATATATTTCTTGTGAAGACCAGTTACCATATATAAAATCTGTATCGCAGCATCTAGCAGATGACATTTAATATTTGCATGGTAACATTTATTTTCAGTTTACAGAATTATTCTACTGACCCACTAAAAGACAACAACAAAGCCAATGACCTAAGCAAAGTAACACATGCCTATATACCTAATACTCAGGATCATGGGCAGCAGGATCCTTTAACAGCAGCATGAGGGGTAGAAGAAGACCCATTCCAGCAAACTAACAAACAAACTAACTAACAGATGATGTTCATCAAAGTGCTGTCTCAAGACTCTAAAGCCAGAAACGACACCACGACTACAGCTGATGTTAGATATAAAGAAAGATAATATGTCACAAGCATTACAGAAATATATAGAACATTAATCTTTATGTAAATGTCGATGAGTAAAAGTTTTTTATAATGGGTCTCACATTAATTTTATCCAAGAGATATATTTTCCCCATGTGTGGGAGAAGTAAAATAAGAAAGAATTGAAGAAGTTTTCCATTATTTGTAACCACACTCAATAACATAATCCTGCATTGCTTCTCAGGTGTCTGCAGTACAGATCTTAATAGATGGCCGTCTGCTCCTCCAGATGTTGAGTTTTGGGCTGCAATAGGCAAATAACCCCCTTCTTAGCTGGAAGTTGGTGTGATTCAAGAGTTCTACCATCACAGTGGTTGGAATTGTTAATAGAGGGCACATGTACAATTTCTCTCAGTAACAAAGGCTTGCTATTTCAAGAAATTATCCTTTAAAAAGAGGCATAAGACAACAGATTTTTATAATCCTTTTAATCAGACCTCACTGAATGTTAAGCCTTGCCTTGTACTGTTTGAAGCAGTGGCGTGGTCACTGCACAGTCAGGGAATCAGAATTAAAATCACCTATCGGTGTGTGTGAGTCCCAGAATGAATGTACACAATAGACGTCTATTTGCGGCTCTTGTTGCCTCCTGGATACCACCACATAATAAGAGACCCTCTGAAAATTTCAATAAAATTGTTCATCGATTCTTTCTTAAGCTTTCTTATTGTATTAATATTATTTATAACTATCAATTCCCACTGGAAGTTTTGGAAATGGCTTGAAATAATTTCCTACTACCAGTAATTCTATGGACGGATATTGCCAAAGATTTTCTTAAACTTGTGTTGGGAGATGGGGACAGGTTTTATAAAAAAAAAAAAAAAAAAAAAAAAAAAAAAAAAGAAGCTTCTGAGGGAAAGCACATTTAGTCAGTCATGACATCCTTAATTATCCAAGTTCCACATGGTTTTAATGATGCACATAATTATTGTGCAATATGATAAAAATTACTGCTAGCATTCTGAACAAATAGTTTAATAGAAAATTAAAAGCTAAAGGTATCAGACATAACCAACTTCAGAAATTACTATAGACATTAGAGTGACAAAAGTAGAAGACAAAGGGAACAAAACACACATGCCAATCAAGGAGGACTCAGAGATAAATCTCAAAGTTACAAGAAATATGATTTTAGATACTTCTGGAACACATTGTTTTTTTTTTAATGTTATCTTAAACGTTGGTGTTGGAAAAACTGGACATAAAGACCCAGAAGACCAATGCTAAATTCCTATATTCCTGTAGAAAAATCAACTCAAAATGCATCAGTGACTAATGTAGGTCTGAAAACTGTGAGAAGGCTAACAGGAAATGTATGAGGAGTGTATCAAATTGTAGACATGGGCAATGTGTTTCTAAATAGATCTGAAGATTGCAGTTAAGATAGGCAGATTTCATTACATCAAATGACAAATTTGTACAGTGGAAGAAGCAATTAACAGAGTAAAAGGATAACCTACAGAATGGGAGAAAGTCTTTTCAGGCTATTTATCTAACATATGATTAATATCCAAAATATTTAGATAGCTCAAGACACTAAATATAAGCAAGGCATGCTGTTGCAAATTTGTCATCTCAGCAATTTGGAAGTAGATTGAAGGATTAAAAGTTCAGCTCACCTTTAAAAATATACCAAGTTTTATGTTGTTTTTGCGTTATATAAAACCTTCTAAAATCCAGTGAATAAAAAAGATGCTAAGTATTAAAATAAAAATAAACACATCAATAAATGGATGAACTTACTGAACAGACATTTTCAAATCAAAAAATACAAATGAACAAATTACTTTAAAAATGTGTTCAGCATGTTGAACTATAGGGGCCATGCAAGTCAGAGATACATGGAGATTCTTTCTCATTTATCTCATAGTGATTATTATCATAACAAGTTAGTGACAAGGATACAAGAGGAAAAGGCAAGCTCATATTACATTGGCAGGAATGTGAATTACTAGAGGCACGTGGATATCAGTTTGGAAGTTCAATAAGAAAACAGACAACAGAACTACAATACGATTCATGAGCCTATGCCAACTCTAGGTATGTATGCAAAGGAATGTGTGCTATATGGGGCTTATATGCACAACTAAACCAAAGTCAGCATTCAGTACAGTGACCTCTCTAACCATGTTCCCTTGCAAAAATATCCATAATAGCCAATGGACTCATGGGATGAGCTTAGGTACTTATCAATAGATGGATTGATAAAGAAAATATAGAATTTTATCGCACAACTCTGGTCATATACGTTTCCTGACTTCGGTAGCTGAGAACACAATAATTTAAAATTATAAAGGTACTCTGTTTCTTCTGTAGTTCTTGGGAACTACAAATAATATACACACAGTCTTTTGACAGTTTTTTGTGCTTAAAAGCGGGCAGTAACCCATAGTCCTTTCTATGCTCATGAGAGAGTTACACTTAGCATTAGAAAGCTACTGATAGTAATTATGATGAATTATGTATAGGCTGAGATGAATGCTGTCAGGTAGCAGGATTTTTAAAAGTGAAGATAGGTATTCTAAAATGCATATGCATTTGGTAGACAAGAAAGCAAAGAAGTACAAACTAATAATAGATGGTTTAAAAATTGCTAGAAAATGAGCCTTTTGTTCAAAAACTCCCTTTGTCTTGTATCTTTATATGACACAAGAATTGTTGAAAAGAAGTAACAGTCTAGTGTAAGTTGCACTAACTCTCTTCATAATGAGCTACTTTTCATATTGTAACTTTTCAATAAATATTCTAATATATGTTAAGGTTAAGCTGAGATTCTCATAGAGTTAAAATATAAACCAATACAACTCTGAGCACAGACGTATATAGTTTGACATACTACACACTATTCTTATTTTCCTGACTACAAATTTAGAGTTGAGTGATAACAAGCAACATTTTGAAATGTAAATACATACCTACATATTTTCAAGGCAGATTATTTTTTTTGGACAACTGCCAAAGTCATTGCAAAATACTAAAAGCAAAATGATAAAAAGAAATAGCCATGGAAACTTCCTTGTAAGATGGCAACATATGCCACTCACCTGTAAATACAAAAATAATGCCAATATAACACATAGGCAGTTCTTTCCTGCAAGAAAGAAGGTCTGCAGAAGAACTGAGCTGGAGCTCAGAACCATTATCAAGTTCTCTATAAGCTGAGAATGCCTGACTAGTTGGATCAATCTGCCATGACAAATTAGGAAAAAGCATCCTGTTCTTGGCACCTTGCTGTAAAGAGATTCTTTTCTTGAGGAGAGGTGAGTCCTAGGACAGCTAGTACAACACAAAGAAAAAAACATAAATACATGAATAGATAAATAATTAAATGGAGAAATACCTCAACTAAATGATACCACAAAGTAAATGGTTGGACCTCTACAGAACATTATTTCCAAGCATTACAAAATGTGCATTCTTTACGCAGTCTATAGAACTTTCTATAAAGTAGTTTACATGTATGGACAGAAGGTAAGAATTAACAGATAAGAATGCTGAAATAATTATTTGTATTCTATCATATCTCAATGGAACAAAGCTATACAAATTAATAGCAAGAGAAGCTGTAAAAATATATATATAATTATTGAGATTAAAAATAAAGTATGTCAAAAATTTGTTCTTGAAGAATTGAAAATGCAAACAGAGATTAAGAAAGTGATATGGCACATTAAAGTAGTCCTAAGATAGTTTTTTATACCTCTCAGGCTTACATTAAAAATTAGGAAATCAGAAAGATTTCAAATAGATAACTACATATACATTTTGACCTTTGAATGAGGAAACAATACACACCAAGAATCAATAGAAATCATTAGAGATTTTGCACACAGACAGATCTAGAATAGATAAGAATTCAAAAATCTAAATATTGAGAAAATAAGTAACTCAATTTTTAAAATTGTGTAAGTAACCAAACAGGAAATTCCCAAAAGAAGAAATATAGATCTTGGGAATTCTTTGAAATGTTCTGAACATTTTTAGCTAATATGAAAATGGAAATTATGAGTAATTTAAGTGGTACATCTACACTATGGAATACTACTCAGCTATTAAAAACAAGGAATTCCCGAAATTTGTGGATAAATGGATTGAGCTAGAAATGATCATAATGAGTGAGTTAAACCAGAAGCAGAAAGACTCAAATGGTATATACTCACTTATATCTGCATACTAGCCCAATGGGCATGTCCCATGAAAGCCTTCCCTTACCAGGAAACTGGGACAGAGGGGAGGACATCCTATTGGGACTTTAGATGAGAGAACCATGTGAGAATAGCAATGTAGAAGGATCCAGTGGATCCTAGAAACTTACAAGTACAACATTATGATAGACAGATTTGGGTCAAGGGGTCCCGCTCAAACTAAGGCACTAGCCAAGGACAATACAGGCGGTAAAATTTAAACCCCTACCCTGATCTGGCCCATGGACAGGACAGTCTCCACACTTGAGTGGAGAGTGGGATATGACTTTCTCATGTACTCTGGTGCCTCACATTTGACTATTTCCCCTGGAGGGGGAGACCTAGTGGCACTCAGAGGAAGGACAGCAGGTCACCGAGAAGAGACTTGATACCCTATGAGCATATACAGGGGGAGGTAATCCCTCTGAGGAACAGTCATAGGGGAGGGGAATAAGGGGAAAATTGGAGGGAGGGGAGAATGGGAGGATACAAGGGATGGGATAACCATTGAGATGTAACAAGAATAAGTTAATAAAAATAAAACATAAAAAAAAAGAGTAACTTAAAATTTCCTAATACCAAGTATAGAACCTACTATTCTTATTTTGTTAAATGGTTATGTTGTGAAACTGCATTCTGAATATTTATATTTATATCCTTGGGCTGCTGTCAACCTTGGTCAGAGAAACTTCTTTCTGAAATATAAATAAACAAAGATACGAATAAAGACTCAAAGTGATGAGAATAAGAGATCTGGGGGCACTAAGAGGAAGGACAGCAGGTTACCAAGAAGAGACTTGATACCCTATGAGCATATACAGGGGGAGGAAGTCCCCCTCAGGAACAGTCATAGGGGAGGGGAGTAAGGGAAAAATGGAAGGGAGGGAAGAATGGGAGGATACAAGGGATGGGCTAATCATTGAGATGTAATAAGAATAAATTAATAATAATTTTTTTAAAAACCAGAGATTTGTTATTATGTTCTAAATGGGACATGCAAATTAGTCTCACTAGATCTAGGCTAAGCCACAGAAAAAGAACCAAAGATGGGGAGGTTTGGAATGAAATACTGTCATCTGGGAACAACATAGTTATATAAGCATGAATTCACAGTAGTTGTGGTTACTTGCAAAAGATATACACAAGGGCAAGTCAGTCAAACTACTGGCTTAGATGAGGTAGATGATCTCTCTGCACCACCTCCTACTTAGGGAATATTGCCATTGGGTATCATTCCTATTGGATATATGGCTACTGATATATTTTCCATGCTGCAGTGGTTAGCCCTACACTCATGCATGTGTAGGTGACAATAACTAGATATATCAGATTATATTTTTTAAAACAAAATTATTTTTGGGAATGGAACATATTGATATGTATAAGAAGTTGAAAGGAGGAAGATATGATCATGTTTTATTGTCTACAGGTGTATATTCACTAAATAACAATATTGCAAATACAATAGAAGTTAACGAAATGGAAACAAAATAAATTTTAAGATTTAATGAAACAAAACATTGGTTCTTTTACAAGATAAAACAAGATAAATAAAATTTTAGGCAAACTCCCAAAAGAAACAAGACTTAAATACTTGGAAAAGAACTCATTAAGTTACACCTTAATAACATATATTCCATAAAATTAGGAAATTGAAAAAAAATGCGTGAGTTTCTACATATTGCCTAAAAGAATTAAAGCAGGAGGAGATAGACAATTTTAATAGATCTTTAACAAGCAGGAAGATAAAAGTAGCAGTTAAAAATCTCCTAACTAAAAAATAATCCAAGCCCAAATAGATCCACAAATGAATTTTTGCAGAATTTTAGAGAACAGATATCATTGCTATCTGACCTATATTATAAAATAGGAATTTAAAGACACGTTACCAAACTCCTTATGAAACTATTTTTGACATGCTCATTGTCTCATGTATATAAAAGTTTTTCCTTATATAAAAATTATTCTTATTTTCATGTTTATTACTGATATTTTAAACAGTTATCCCATAATTTTTATTTAATAAATTATAATTCATTAAACATTATTTCAGTATTAATTATTTAATTTAGGGACAGATTTTTTCACAGGTGTCAAGGTCTTGATATTTTAATATTTCTAGAAGTAAATATCATTCAGCTATTCCAGGGATTAAGTAAAATATCTTTTATGAAGAATAATAAATGAGTGGAAACTGTTTTTTATGTATTTTTATGAGGCCAGGGTGACATATCACTAGTGATTCTGTTCAAAACTCTACTTATAGAAGAGAACTTGACAGATGCCACATTTTGGGAAGCATTAATCATTTTATATCCCAGAGGAAAAAAAGATATTGAAAATATTATGACTCTCTTTATCTAAAATACTCTAGTCTGATTTTATGCACCCACACTTAACTCATATATAAAAAAGTATGAAATGCAATATTAAGTCATTCTAATTCAGAAGGTATTTACTGAAAAACTTTTTTGCTCAAGATGCTCTTGGATCTCATGACGTAAAATTGAGAAGGATAAAACCTCTATTTGAGGTCTATATTATAGAATATTGCTTTTTGAATATTATGTAGTACTGTATAAAATTATAGAATTCTGCCTTTTGTAGAACCATGCCATGTCAGAGAACATATTTTGAAATCAAATAGTAGAAGAACCAGGAAAAATCTCTTTTTTCAAAATTGTTTCATGAAAATTTTTCCTATTATTACTGAAAAAGAAAAAATGGTTGATATAAGAAAATGTTGAAAATATGAAGACTAGAACAGAGCTTGATAGATAAAACCAAAAGTGGTAACAGAATTCATGACAAAATATTACAATTCTATGACTACATGCACTGTGTGAGTCCAAGACCAAGGCTAAGCTCTAGATTCTGCTTGGAAGCTTTGCAGTTGCAATGGGAAAGTAGCGGTTTCTCAAAAGTTTAAACATGCCTACCTTGTATTCCAAAGAAGTTACTTCTGGGTATGTGCCCAAAGATTGAAAACGACTCAGAAACATTTGTCCAAATATGTTGACAGCAAAATTGGCAGTGTGAGAGGCAAAGAAGTCATGTGTCCACTGATGGATGAATTCAGGGACAGGTAGCTTTATAAAGGCAAATGAAATTCTATTCACTATAAAAATAATTGAAACTCTAACATATGCTAAAACATGGATAAACCAAGACCAAGTGAAATAACCTATCAACACTTATTAAAAAAAAAACAAAACAAGTATTCTATGGTTTTCCGCATAAGATACCTAGAATTATGAACTTCATTGGAGATAGGAGTATGATAATGGCTTCAAGAGAAAAAAGAACAAGGACTTTTTTTTTTTTTTAGAAAGAATAAATACAAAGTTTCAGATTAAAAAGAAACAAAAGTTTCAGGGATGTCTATTATGCCTGCTGTGTAACAACATGAATGTAACGAATGGCAAGGGACTATGCCTTTGAAGCACACAACCTTATGTTATGACTACATTATTTAAGAAGTAAATTAAAATGAGAAATGGCAGAGCAAATTTTGGTGGGCTTGAAGAGCTTGAAGAGAAAATTCAAAGAACATTCATTTATCTATTTATACTGTGATTAAAGCATAATACGTTTGAAGATTTACAGTAAGAGTTGTATGGGAAGTAGAACAGTAGCAGTAACTGTGTAACAGAGTACTATCTCATATATAAAAAAGTATGAAATGCAATATTAAGTCATTCTAACTCAGAAAGTATTTACTGAAAAACTTTTTTGCTCAAGATGCTCTTGGATCTCATGACGTAAAATTGAGTAGGATAAAACCTCTATTTGAGGTCTATATTATAGAATATTGCTTTTTGAATATTATATAGTACTGTATAAAATTATAGAATTCTGCCTTTTGTAGAACCATGTCATGTCAGAGAACATATTTTGAAATCAAATAGTAGAAGAACCAGGAAAAATACATAGGGAATCGGCTACAAAGGAAAGCTGCAATTAATGTGAAAATAGCTAACATGGAAGTCAAATTGTGAGCTTCTCTGAGTGCAGGAGGGTGTGATAATAAAGAAATCTGAAGGGTTTCCAGGGTTAATTAACTTTTTTCTTTATTTCATTGATGGTTAAATTTGATTTCACTTGATGGATATATGACAAAATTCATATTACATATACCCTATAGTACTGAAAGCCAGAAAACCGTAGGAACAACAGTGAAATATTATCACTAGTGTACACTGGGAATTAGAAAACCCCAACAAAAGAAGAAACCAAAAATATTTAAAAGTGGTAAATTATCTACACAGCAAAGGCATACAAGATGCATAAGGAAGTTTGTTGTGTGACACTGTTCCTGGAAAAACATGAATAAATGTCTACTCACCTTAAATTTGGAACTAAATCTAAATTTCTACTCACTTTAGATTTGAACTAAAGTAAAAACATTACAAAATTCTGACCTGGTTAATCAATGGTTTTTATTGAGGTTACTTACAAAAATATGGGTAATTACATATAGTAGAAGAAATGACTCAAAAACCCCTACATCATCAAAGCCTGTTCTAGCCTCAGGGACAGCATATGGAAGATGGAAGCATGAAGTATACTGATCAACCTGCAGGCAGCTCAGCAAGTTGGAGGGTGTCCTTAACGGGAGGCAAGGAAGGTCTTCTAGGAAGGTCGGCTTGTATCAGGGTATCTTAGTAATCCCTATTTTGCCTTGAGAATGTAGCAATCTAGTGAATCTGGTGTCAGGACCTCCAGAATCCTTTGAATTGTTTAGTTCCCAAGCTTAATAAGCTTATCTGCAGGATAAAACATTTCACATTCTTTTCAAAACCCTACCACTTGATGAGTATCTCACTGAGATGCAAGATTTTACATAAGGTAAAATTGCTCTACAATGGACAATTTGAAAATTCAAATGACTATTACACTAATAATTTCAAAAATTAATTAAAATAGGAAAATTAATTTATCTTGTAAAGTTAGTACGGTTTTTAAAATGGTGGTTAATATTCTTATTGTCATATTTATATTTTTATACAAATTTTAATTCAGATATGTCTTTATGTTCCTGTTTTTTTTTTCTTTCAGAGAAAGACAGAAGAAATTAAGTTCCTCCTTAATTTTGTTTCAAGTAATAGTTAATTATATTATCAAATAATAATATAATATTAGGTAATATAATTCCATTATATTAATAATATGCCATTAAATTAGGTAATTCTTTCCTGTCCAAAAGAATTGCAAACCAAATTCTGGATAATGTATAAACATTTATTTTGTGAATATTCTGTAAAATTATGATTTAACTAATGTTAAAGATGCTAGGTATATTCTTGTTTCATAATTTTATTTTTATTTAGACTTCAAACATGAACACGGCATCTACATCATTGCCACACCTTCTTTACAATACATATATTTAAATTTTTTCATTTATTCAGATTACATCCAGATTGTTATCCCCTCACTTGTATTTTCCCAGTTCCCACCCTCCCTCCCTCTTCTGCACTTGTCCTTTCCCCTAAACCTTTGACACCCCCAACGTATGACCACAACCTATCAGGTCTCATCTGGATAGCCTGCTTTCTCTGATATTTTAAAGTTTCTAAATAAATGATGTTTAAATAAATTGAGGCAGTCAGAAGCTGCAAGCATGTGACCTCTGAAACTGCTGTGAGGATATGATCTCTGTGGTGTGATGACTGCATAGCTCCTTTAGCTATAGAATGTAACAGTACTCCTAAACTCCCATTACTAATTTCAAGAGAAAATTAGAACTAAATTTTCAAAATGTATTTAAGTTTTTATAATTATAATTAAATTATGTGCATCATTTCAGTAACAAAGACATTGACTGAATTGAGGCTAATTCAAATGAGCTATTCTAATAATTGACCTCATCTTTTTCTTACCTCATAATCTACAGATATTTTGCTCATTAGCACTCACAAAAATCATGGACTGATACAATGACTGAAATTAGTAAGCTGAACTTACTAAAAATTTTGTGGTGGAGCTCACAAAATATGATTCAGTGAGAGTTTTGTGTGATGGCTCTATACTCTAAACTATAGGCTCAACTACATGCCTACCTGCTCTCTTTTGTACATATAACCAGTTAAAATATTCTAAATGCGAGATTTTTGTGTAAGACATGAAGGGTACCTGGCCAATGGCATCCAATGTTTAATTATACACATTGTGGCTGAACCATTAATTTGCCTTGTTGGCTATGTGTGGCTTGGCAGCTATTCTTCCTTCCCAAACTGTTCTCTCATGTTTGGGGCTGTTGTCTAAATTTTTTTCTATAACTCAGAGGAAGGACAGCAGGTTACCAAGAAGAGACTTGATACCTTATGAGCATATACAGGGGGAGGTAATACCCCTCAGGAACAGTCATAGGGGAGGGGAATAAGGGGAAAATGGGAGGGAGGGAAGAATGGGAGGATACAAGGGATGGGATAACCATTGAGATGTAATAAGAATAAATCAATAAAAAATGTTAAAAAAAGAAAAGACATCAGCTTCCATAGAATATTAATCTCAGAACTGTTGTTCAGAAATAATCAGTATGACCATGGTTTCAGTTGAATATGTCCCAGATATTTGTATACTCTAGTTTTCTCGTTCTTGCCTCCTCTGGTATCTGTTCTGTGTACTTCAAGCATCATCACTAGAAAGATAGCATAGTCATAGCAATTACTTACTCAGCTCTAAACAATTATGTAGGGTCAAAAATACCTAAGTCATTCTTGGTTATGTTATTTTGCCACTGGTACATAAAAGCAACCAAGACAGGAGTTGGAACCAAAAGTGAGGTGTTACTGTGGACAATGCAGACTATGCTGCTTTTTAGAGAAATATAAAAAGCTTTGGAACTTGTATTGTAGAAAATGTTGAACACTGTGAGCATAGTAGGAAGAAAAAAGTAGTGCTTAGAGTATATCAGACAGTGGCATCCCAGCTCAAACAGTTTTAGAGGGGCACCATAGCAGCAGATGGGTTACAGGCCATTCATGTGACATTTTGGCAAATAATACAGCTGTTTTCTCTCTCTTTTTTGTAAGAACGTCTCTGAGACTAGGTTTAAAAAATGAGGTTGATTTTGTTGTTTTGTTTTTGGTGAGGTTCTTTGGCAAAGGCATTTTTAAGAATATATAATTTCAAGTCTCTGTTATGATTGTTGATAGTGCCACAGAAGGATAATAAATTTTTGTCAAAAGCTATTTCTGTATCTCCTGAGATGACCTGAGATTTCTATACTTGATCCTCTTATGAAATTTCTACCATTTGTTTATATTGAACTTCTCCAGGATATCTGATGGGTGTAAAATGAAATCTCAGAGTAGTTGTAATTTGTATTTCCCTAATGTTGAACATTTCAAGTATTCTCAGCCATTATAATATTTTTGAGCATCTTTTAAGTATTCTCTGCTTCAATGTCTCACTTCCAGAAAGACAAATTTTGTATGTGTTAGCTTATATGTAGATATTTGTTTTAAGTCCATGAAAACAAAGCTTCAATCCAGAGAACCGCAGAGGTAAAGTATACAGTAATGAACTAAAGGTTCATGGAAAATAAATCCCCCTATGAAAGGAAAGTAAAACATAAAACTATTAGATAATTATCAGTGGATTGGGGGGGCAGAGCAGATTCCTACTTATCATCTTCCACAGAACTCAATTATTCATGGTTCAAAAATCTCAACACAAAACTGAATCTGCAAGAGGACAAACACAAGATTGGTCTTGAATGCATTGGCACAGGAAAAGACTCTACGAGCAGAATACCATTAACAAAGTCACAAATATCTACAATATTTAATGGAACCTTGTACATCTGAAAAGCTTCTGCATGGCAAACCACAACATTATTTGGACAAAATAATGCCGTACAAAATCAGAAAATTTTTTTACTAACTACCCATCAGATTGAGGGCTAATACACAAAATATATTTTAAATTCAAGAAATTAAATACCAAGAAAGTAAATAACCCAATTTAAAATGAGCTACAGATCTAAACAAAGAATACTAAAAAAATAATTTAGTGACTGAGAAATGCTTGAAATGTTCAACATCCTTTGTTACCAGGGAAATGCAAGTCAAAACTATTCTGAGATTTCATGTGACATCAGTTAGAATGGTTATGATCAATAAAACAAGTGACAGCTCATGCCATTGAGCATCTGGAGTAAGAGGAAATCTCACTCATTGCTGTTGGATATGAAAACTGGTACATCCATTTTAGAAATCAGTGTAGTGTTTCCTCAGAAATATGTGAATTGATCTACTTCTTAATGTAGCTATACACCTCAGAGGCCCATACCCAGAGATATTTATTCTCCCACAGAGGCCCTTATTCAATTGTATGCATTGCATCTCTGTATATAATAGCCAGATTGGAAACAACTTAGATTCTTTTAATAGATAGATAGATGATAGATAGATAGATGGATGTTAGATAATAAATAAATATGGCATATTTATATAGTGGAATATTACTTAACCATTAATAAACTAAAATAATGGAATCCAGAAGTAAATGGATAGAACATGGAAATTAATCCTGAGTGAGATGTCTCACATCTAGAAAGACAAATTTTTGTATGTGTTGGCCCATATACAGATATTAGCTTTAAATCAATGATGACCACGCTTCAATCCATAGAACCACAGAGGAGAAGTATACAGTAAGGAACTAGAGGTTCATAGAAAAATACATCCTCCTATGAAAAGAAAATAGAATAGAAAATTATTATATATTCTATCAGTGGATTGGGGGCCAGAACAGGAGACTCAAGTGGGAGGGGTAGTGAAGATAGGTATAAGGGAGGGAATATGAGGGGAGACAGCTACAAGTAAGGACCATATGTAGGGTCTTATGAAACCTAACACAGTAGATGCTTCCTAAGATATATACATATATGAAAGAAATCTAAATTAAATGGCTAAGTAAGGGGGACCTAGCCCTAACTGGCCATCTCTTGTCACAATATGAACTTTCAGAACTTGGTTTGGGTTATATGTAATTGAGTTTTTAAAAATTGTTTATAATCTTTATATTTTACATATACATTTATATTATTACACATATATAGTAAACTACCTACAGCAAGAAGAACCATGAAGCAATCAGGAATTATATAAATGTTACATGCAAAGTGTTTTGCCTATTTGTTTTTGGCAGCTTTGAAGAAAACATCTTTCCTATCTTGATGTGTCTAAAATTCTGAATGTAAATCAATATCTTTCATATCTCATCATTACCAACTTAAAGCATCTATCTAGACCTCAAAACATGTTAACCACTAAACAACTAAGCTTAATTGTAAAACGAAACTATATGGTCTTCAACCTCATCAGAGACTTGAGAAAGAATTAAACTTAATTACCTGAGTAGACAGGAAGTGCAAGTTAGCACCTTCCAAAATGAGAAAATGACAGAGGCAGCATGCTGCCTAAAGTGCTATACAAAACTTTTTATAACATTGGAGCATCATCTTCAGACTTCTGGCCCAATGTATCTTACGGTGATTTTGGCCAAAGGTGTCTGCCATATGGGAATCCCAAGCAACACAGGCTGTTCATCTTTGCAAAGAGGTGGCAGTGCCCCACTGCTGAAGAGAACATCAACGCAACTCATTGAGCATGGTTAAATTGAGCTGGTGCATTGATAAAACCTTCTGCCTTATGTGCTATTGTCTTTGGCATGGGGAGCCACTCTGCATTCTTTCAAAAGTGAAATGTAAGCACTAACCTACCAGAAACCCTTTGTTTGACAATGATGTCTTACCTGCATCCAACTTTGTGAAAAAGTGGCACAAAGCTTGTGGATATAACCAAATAATATATGATTTGATGTGTGACCACTCCAAGATACAGAACCTATACATGAACTGCTTGTGTGACCGAGATCCTACAGTTTGATAGACCAGAAAACTAGGGTAAAACAGAAACTACTATTCTTGAAGTGAAAAGTCCATACATATACTCATTTCTAACCCAGAAGCAATCTTCAACTGATAACTACTTGCAAATGAGTATTTAGTTTTCATCAATGGAGTGTCACTGAGTAAACAAACTGCTGTTAAAAAAAAAAACTGCTGTTAAGGGTCGGCTGCCTGCTTAGTGGTAGATGTATAAAAGCCAATGAGGTTTACTGCACTTAGTGTGCTTGGCTGGTGCCATAGTTTCAGCAAGACACCTGGGCCCAGATCCGCCCATCATGATGTTCTTGTAGGTTTCTAGGACCCTCTGGATCCTTCTATTTCCCCATTCTCCCATGCTTCTTTCATCTAGAGTCTCAATAGGATGTCCTCCCCTCTGTCCCACTTTCCTGGTAAGTGAAGATTTTCATGAGACATGCCCCTTAGGCTAGTGTCCAGATACAAGTGAGTACATACCATTTGACTCTTTGTGCTTCTGGGTTAACTCACTCATTATGACCATTTCTAGTTCAATTCATTTGTCCACAAATTTTGGGAATTCCTTGTTTTTAATAGCTGAGTAGTATTCCATAGTGTAAATGTATCACAGTTTCTTTATCCATTCTTCTACTGAGGGACACTTAGGCTGTTTCCACGTTCTGGCGATTATGAATAAGGCTGCTATGAACATGGTCAGGACATTCTTCACAGTTGAGCAGAGAATGGGGACTGACTTTCACATGAACTCTGGTACCCATATTTGACCACGTCCCCTGGATGAGGAGGCCGGGTGGCACTCAGAGGAAGGATAGCAGGTTACCAAGAAGAGACTTGATACCCTATGAGCATATACAGGGGGAAGAGTTCCCCCTCAGTCACAGTCATAGGGAAGGGGAATAAGGGGAAAATGGGAGCGAGCAAGGGATGGGAGGATGCAAGGGATGGGATAACAATTGAGATGTAATATGAATAAATCAATAAAATATATTAAAAAATAAAGGCAAATGAACTTATAGATATCTTTTGAGTTTCCTTGTCTCATAGTGTTATCATACTAGGGCTTTACGCACTCTTTTTCTTCCTAATTTTATATGACTGTGTTTTTTTATTCTATATGTCCTTTGCATTTATGTTATGGCTTCCAGTGTTTGTACATGTTTCCTATTTCTTTTTGAGGGATCTTTTCTTTCTGCTTGTTTTGTCGTTTTCTGGTGTCTTAGGTTTTGGTTTTGTTGTTATTGTTGTTTTCTTATTTTATTTTATTATTATCCCATAGGAGACTATTTTCTAATTAGAGAAAAAAAGGAGTAGAAATGGATGGGAGGGATATGGGGAAGAACTGGGAAGTGTGAGGGAAAGGAACCCTTAATCAATATATATTATGTGAGGAAAAAAATCTATTTTCAATAATAGAAAACTAATAAGTAAATCAATAATCTTACAAATAACATTATAAATTAAAATTAAAAAGTTCAATGGACTGTTGAGAAGTAGGTATATTAAATAGTGTTTGGCTAAAATGCTCTGTAAATATCTTTTAAATCCATTTGATCTTTGATGTTATATAATTAATGTATTTCTCCCTTTATGTTTTATTGCAAAGACTTTTTAGTTAACTAGCATTGAATTCACTCACTACTATTGTGCTAGGGTTAATCAGTGGTTCTAAAGATAATAAGTGTTTCATAATTTTGTGCATGCCTGTGGTCAAGGCATATACTTTTAGGATCACATTAATGTTTTGAATTTTATTGTTGTCCTTGTTTGGATGTTCCAATTATTCTACCAAGTCTTTATCCCTTCCAATCCTTGACCCATTCTATTTGGCAGGTCTTTGTAGAAATTTTATTTAGCATTATATTGTTAGCATTTCAGATATATTTTCCTTAGTATTTCTATTTCTTTGTTGAATTCTTTTTTCATAACAAGCAACACATTTTTTATTGATTCAGCTACTTCTATTCTCACTCATGAGCATGTTTTTTTTTTTTGTTTCTTTAAATATACTTTATTCTTTTGAGGTTATTCTCTGGAATTTAATCTAACTATAATATTCTTGAAAGAGTTTTGTGTTCATGGTTTTTCATCTTTCTTCCACTACTGTATTGACATTTATGTATCTGGTATAGTTTATTTGTTTGGTTTTTTTTTCTTTATTGGTTTTATTTTCCTTCAGTTTAAATGTTTTGCATGTTCATATATAGTTGAATGTATAATTCATAATATTCTTCCCCAGGCAAGGTCATCATAATGCCATGTATAAAATACATATTATTCGAAGGAGTAGGATATTAAATGCAAGATCAACAACTACAGCTTGATACCACTGCAATTTCATGTCTATTGATTAAGTGTTTTGTCAACTTTATACAAGCTTGAGTCATCTGATAAAAACCTCAGTTAGGAAATGCCCCCAGATGGATGATGGATGAGTGAGGAATGACCCATTCCGCTGTGGGTAGTTATAGCATGGGCAGGTGGTCCCATTTTGTATGAGAAAAGTGGCAGAACAAGCTAAGGGAACAAGCGAGTAAGCAGCATCCCTCTGGCTATCCCTTCAGTCATTTCCTTCAGACGCCTCCCTTGAGTTCCTGCCTTGATTTGTCCATGACTGTAGCCTGTGAGCCAAGTGAAACATCTTTCCCCATGTTGCTTTTTGTCATGGTGTTTTATTACAGCAATAGAAAGCCTGGTAAGACATGATCCTATCTAATTAGCAGCTGTGGCCCCTTTAACTTCAACAGAGTTGGAGAGCAAACCACAAAGGAGAGTTGGAGTATACTCAGATTTTTGGTAACAATGAAGAGAGGGGAAAGGCAGGATTTATAGAGATATGTTTTTGATGACTATTGCAAAAAATAAATGAAAAAATAAATAATGATGGTTAAAGTAGTAAAGGGGACAATTTGATTCGCTGTTGGTTTTCACAGCTTCTTGGTATTTTTAAAGCTATGGAAAACTATAATTAAGAAGTAAGAAGAAGAGAGGATCAGGGGAGAGAAAGAAGAAATGTCATATGAATAAGAAGAAAGCATATAAGGGGTAGATGAACAGTTTAATAAAGCATGCCTTCTAGATAATTGAGTGGATAAAAGTTTTACTACCTAATTGAACAGTATACTTACAAGAACAACACATCTGCTAATTAAATCATAGAAAATAATAAATAAACTGGAGACCTTTAGAGTGAATTACTGGCCTAGTGCCCTGAATTGAAAAATGCGGTTTTCAGATCTCTCCTGTTTTAGCAGGTTTTGTGTGCTTTGTGTTCCAGGGAAGGGTAAAAACCATTGTCTTTTTTTGTTATTGTTGTTGTGTTGCTGTTTGCTTGTTTGTATTATTTTGTTTGTATATTTATTTGTAATTTTTGTGCAGTTTCTCTGACTCTGATGGTCTGATATGGCCTGAGAGTTATTGGAAGTCCATCCTGCTCAACAGTTCCTTCAAAACTTGTAACTCCACCGTAACAATTTATGATCCTATAGCACTTAGATATTATCTCACTTGCCGTTTCTGGTGATTTCTCCCCTATGCAGCTGTATTTGCTGGCCAGGATGGTTGGAAAGGACTAGTCTGTCATTCTCCACACTCAGGTCTATGACACTGTAGAGCTTTCCTTGTTCTAGTAAGCTCCATTGTAGAAGTTGTCATACAGTACAGTGAAATCTTGACAAAGTAAGGGTTTTATTTTTTTCTTTTTCTTTTTTTTTCTTTTAATTTTATTAATTTATTCTTGTTACATCTCAATGGTTATCCCATCCCTTGTATCCTCCCATTCACCCCTCCCTCCCATTTTCCCCTTATTCCCCTCCCCTATGACTGTTCCTGAGAGGGATTACCTCCCCCTGTATATGCTCATAGGGTATCAAGTCTCTTCTCAGTGACCTGCTGTCCTTCCTCTGAGTGCCACTAGGTCTCCCCCTCCAGGGGACATGGTCAAATGTGAGGCACCAGAGTACATGAGAAAGTCAAATCCCACTCTCCACTCAAGTGTGGAGACTGTCCTGTCCATTGGCTAGATCAGGGTGGGGGTTTAAATTTTACCACCTGTATTGTCCAATTATCTTTTATCTTATTATTATTTTATTATTATCTTTTGGTTATCATTTTGTATGTTTTAGTATTGCATGTAAGTACATAGTTTTAGGGCTTACCATTTGATGTTGGGTAACCATTAGGTTATCATCCCTAAAAAAAATATATATATAAGTAAATCTCCCTTTCTGAGCAGAATTGCTTCCCTACTGTTCTTTGTCTAGGGGAAGGGCCTTGTTAGGTTTCCTCCTATGATGATTGCCTGCCTGTTGTTTTTGTCCTTCTTCAGGTTTTGTTTATACAGCCATAATGTTGAGGTTTCATGCTGTCCATTCCCTGTCATTTCTAGAAAACACACATTTGTTTTTATAGTAGAAACATATTTTCCCATTTCTAAATTGCTATTAAAATATTTTATCTGGAGGAAATTATCATATCATTTAATATATAATAAACACATATTTTAAGAAATTATGGGACTGGAGAGATGGCTCAGTGCTAAGTGCACTATCTGCTCTTCCAGAGGTCCTGAGTTCAATTCCCAGCAACCACATGGTGACTCACAACCATCTGTAATGTGATCGAATGCCCTCTTCTGGTGTCCAGGTGTATGTGCAGGCAGAGCACTGTATACATAATAAATAAATCTTTTTATTTTATTTTATTTTATTAATTTATTCATATTACATCTCAATGGTTATCCCCTCCCTTGTATCCTCCCATTCCTCCATCCCTCCCATTTTCCCCTTACTCCCCTCCCCTATGACTGTGACTGAGGGGGACTTCCTCCCCCTGGATATGCTCATAAGGTATCAAGTCTCTTCTTGGTATAAATCTTTAAAAAAATAAAGAAATTATGTATTTCATTAACAGATTATTTGTTTTTCCTATTTTTTCTTTCTCTTAACACTTAACTCATCTAATAAGATGAAATATTGTAATTATTAAAATTCTAACATACGTTTGTATTTTAAATTTGGGTTTTGGTTTTAGGTCCAAGACTACCAGTCTCTTGCTCTTGATCTAACAGACACAGTCAAATATGGGATTCTGATGTTTTTTTTCACGTGATGAGACAATCTTAACTTGATGAGTCTTAGAATCATTTTGTAGTGCCTGGTGTGGTGGCACATGCCTTTAATCCCTGCCCATGGGAGGCAGAGGCAGGTGGGTTGCCGTGAGTTCGAGGCCAGCCTGGTCTACAAAGTGAGTCCAGGACAGTAGGGCTACAGAGAAAAATCCTGTATGGAAACAAACAAACAAACAATAAAATGTCTCTGAGCATGGCCATGAGGGATTCTCTAAATTAGAGTAATTTGGTTGGGAAGATTCACCCTGGATATGGGTTGGTGGCCTGGATAAAGTGAGCAAAGCAGAGGCATCTTCTTTCTCTATGTGGGTGTGTTCTGACTAGCCACCTAGGCTCCGGTTACCATGGCTTCCCCTCCTGGAAGGACTAAATAACCATGGTTTGTGACAAAATAAACTCTCTCTTAAATCACTTGTTTGTTGTTTCAGCAACATGTAAAATATTAAATATATCTTTCTGTCTTTTTAGATCAGCAGACATATCAGATTAGGAACCAACTTCTGCATCTGATCACATATTATTTTCATATCTACATTTATTCTTAAACAGAGTCATATACTGAAGTGCATGGCTTTTTATTGTACTGATAGCACCAGGCCTGTCTGTGACAACACATTATCTATGTTACATCGTTAAAGTAGATTCAGCTTTATGGTATGTGCATGTCTATATGTCAATATGTTTGTGTGTGTCTATCTATAAATGTATAGAGAAATTCATCAAAAAGCAAATTTGCAAGATTTTGAAGAAAGAAATAAACATGTTTTTGAAAATGGGATAATATTTTCTCAATGTTTCTCACAATTTTTAAGTCTACCATATAGGATTATTTTAATTTTACCTAAATTTTCTAGGTTTAATACAATAAAATATAAATGTCACTGGGAAAGGTGTCTTTTAGCCTTTTAAATATTGTGCTACAACAATTTATGTTTCTTGTTTTTCATTTTTCCGAACACATTAATTTGGAAATTAAATGAAAATATTTGTATGAAAAATAAACAAAGATGTTAACGTCAGTGGTACATCATATTTCTGTGTGACAAGTATCAGGAAATATTTTAAATGAGCATTCTTAAAGAGAACATAGTAGTATGAAATACTGAGAATGTCAAACCTTGGTCAACAGGAAATGCTGACTTAAGCAAAGTCATATATAGCTAGAATAAGAAGAGAGAGCATACTTTATTTTGTACAGTTGTTTTAATCTTTGGATTTTGTTTTCTTTTTGTAGCAATAGGGATGAAAGTATAAATGATAAAAATCTCTCTTTCGGGTACCTAGTTCCAACTGGGCACTCCTTTAAAAACTTCCTCTTTATTAATTTGCTTTGATCTTTAATAGGGCCTTGATTGGCTTATAACAAAGGGTTTTTCTAGTATCCCATATCTATCAGAGTGGCAGGATCCTTGGCAGGAACATGGATTTGGAAACTTCAGCTATGCCCAGTATTAGTGTGGATGCTGACACTGTTCCTTGGGTTCTATTCAAATACTACATAATGATAATTACTAGCAAGTAAGTAAGTTTATAGGGCTTTTCTTCGCTAGTTTTTTTAAAAGAGAGAATTAAGCTACTCTCTGTAACCTAGAAAGACAATATTACTTGCATGATTAACTTTATATTTGCATGAAAAAAACAACATAAATGAAAATAAAGCTATTCAAAATTTTTAAAGATTTTTGTCTTTCAAATATACAAAATGGATAAAGAGAATATTTTGTCTGTGATCATGGATGAAATAATAGAAACTAGCCTCTATAGTCAGTAGAAAGTAAGTTGAGCAGGAATTTTTAGTGACTTGAAAATGCATTTTGTTTGTCCCATTAACTTAATGAGTTTGGAATGAGCAAAGCACAGAGCATGCGAACAAAACAAAACACAGCAACATACACTGCACTTGAAAGTTCTGTAAACTGTAAGATGAAGAAAGACAAGAGTATTGACTTATATTTAATTGGAAGATATTTACTTCCCAGCAGGTTAAATATGTGTAAACACTAACACTATGCTTCAAATTCAAGATACATCTGTAAATCTTGTTTTTATATGGAGTATTTCATATTTTACGACTTAATAAGAATAAAATAAATATTTATAGTATGAATCTTTTAAATCTTTTTGCTATTTATTTTGTAATTTCTATTGCTGTTACATAGAAAAATCAAAAGAACGAATTGATAAATACAATATTTAAAATTTATGCATACAGAAAATGTATAATACCATGGCTAAAAAATATGGAGGTAATAGCCGTCTCTTGTATTATATTGCATTTTAATTTTGTTTCTCTATATTTTTAAATTTGTTCTAAAAAAGCAGCTTGTGTAATACAACCACATGGTAGTTAATTTCTTTTAGACAGATAGGAGAGGGTGTTCTTTTGTAGATTAAAACATGTGGATAATGGCAATACAAAAAAATGAAAACAGAATTTACTGAATACATAATTCTGTTTCTTATTTAGTTTGCAAAACTTCTAAGAGTATAATATATTTGCTCTTCTATGAAAACCAGTCAATAATATACACATCCTTTCCAGCAGTGGTCAAACTTCATGTTTTTTTCCGTCATGGCAGTGCAGGTGGGCACACACCATTCTTCTAATGAGACAAGTGAAGCCACATCAACTAGACATGTGCATCAGTACATCAGCCAATGGCTATGTCTGTATTGATTGAGACAATCCTGTCTCTCTTCCTTTTTTTCTATTTCCACTTTTAATTTGCAAAACCAATAGATTTAGAGAATCATTACATTTGTCACATACAGGTGAAGTTAAACACAAATTTCCTAAAGAGTGTCTTTCGACCTATGGGAGCTTAGTGAATTTTATTAGTACAGATAAACAAGTACATTTTTTGTTTAACTAAAATATAATTACAACATTTCTTCCCTCGTTTTTTCCCCTCAAACCCCTCTCATGATACTCCCGGTTCCCTTTTGAATTCATAGCCTCTTGTTCTTAATTATTTTTGTTACACATGTGTGCCTGTGTGTGCATGTGTGTGCATGTGTGTGTGTGTGTGTGTGAATAGATACATAAATACAACTTATTGGGTCATTTAGTGTTGTTTTTTAATTTGTTTTATGGCTGACCACTTGCGATTTGAATAAGTATCAATTGTATTAATTTCCGTTTGAATACATTTTTCATTTCTTTTACTATAATTTTTAAAATACAAATTTGCCTCATTTATTGAACACCATGTTAAGAAATACTATAAACATACATAAAATCTTACAGAATCTGAAATTTTCTGTCAATCATTGCATTACATCTGTTCTGTCATTTTTCAATCTACAAAGTGCTGTGATACCCATCAGTCAAATTGACTTGATTCAGACAACAGATTCTACCTAAATATTTCAATGTATGAATGGCACTCAGCATTTTGTAGCCCTTTATTATTTTTTCCTTCAAACTGAAATATTTTTATATTTATTTTACTTTATTTTTTTAAGATTTTAACATTGTTACATCATTTCTTCCTCTCTCCAAACCCTCTAATATTTCCTTCTTTACTTTCAAATTTCTTGTATCTTTTTCCATTAATTGTGTTGCACACATACATGTGTATGTATTTACACATAAATGTAACCGTTAGAGTTGATATAATGTTACTTGTACATATATTTCAAGGCTGAACATTGGTATTTTATAACTAGTTCATGTATTCTTCTCTGGAGAAGACTGTTTTTTCTTCTCTCAGTGTTCATTACAAGCCTGCAGTTCTTTGTCTAGGGTGTTCTCTGTCCACGTTAGCAGCTCTATTGCTGTTATACATGTTCATATTATGCTTAGACAGTATTATTGTTGGGAAATTATGTGTATAGCTTCTTAAAAGTCATTTTCTTCCAAAAACTATGTCTCTCTGAAATTAAGGGATTTTACTATATACATTTATTTCTAAGTCCGTTCTGAGATAATTTTCCTGGATAAATATTTAAGGAAAACCCCAGTAGCTGATTGAGATTTGTCTTATAATTCAAGAAGGTATTTTTAAGTCATTAGAAGGAACCATTCTCATTTTCATCATAATATGTACTTCTGGCCATTACTGTACCTGCCTATCTTCTTTATTCATCATCGACAGCACTTTGCTAGGATTATGTCCAGGCATGTGGATCACTGGAAGTGAGCCAAGAATAAGATTAGATTTTTTCAAGTGATACTAAGACATCACCAGTTTTAGTTTTCCAAAATAAGATTGTGCAAGACACTAAAATCCATGACCAAAATTTGAGTGCAGAAAGAGTTTTTATTGTTGATATCACATACCACATCTTAGAAGAAAGTATATTTTGGTTAATTAGAGATTCTAAACCACAATGTCAAACTGTCTGACAAATTATGCATATTTATCTGGTCCTGGCCATTCAAATAATACCTAGAATGATATCCTTCCAGTTGGTTGTTTTCCTGCTAAATCTTTCCATGTAGTATGAACATAGAATATAGTTTCAAAAGCTTATTTTCTTTAACATGTGTTGTTCTGTCATTTCTCCATCTAACAAATGGTACAACCATCTAACTACCACTTAGTTACTGTTCACTCAACAGCTTGTAGAGGAAAAGACAAGTGTATTTTGTATCTTTATTACTTGTGTTTTAAGATATGTAGAGCTGCATGCCAAGTGAATAGGATTTCAAGTCAATACCCCCTATGTTTACGTAAGATAAACTATTTAAATGTTCAGACTCAAAGAAAACTTGTCCTATATTGCCATTTGTCATCTGTAAAGTGAGAATAAGGATAATATTTATCTCAGAGTATCACTTTTAGTGCTGAATATTGAACCTACAGCTCACATTTTCTAGGCAAATGAATCATTGCTGGCTCACAAGCATGCCCTTCACATAAGTTATAAACAAATAAATGAGATGGTACATGTAAAAACTGAAATTGATGTCTAGGAAAAAATAAACAGAAATATTTATTGCTATTGTTTGGCAAATGGTTTTCTATAAATAAGGTATGCAGGCATTTATGTGATAAAAATACAGTCTCCTTGGGCTGGAGAGTTGTCACAGCATTTAAGAGCAACTGTTGCTCTTTCAGAGGACTGGTGTTAATGAACAGAACCCACATGATAGATAACAAGAAGCCAACTATAACTACAGTTCCAAGAAATCCAAGATCCTCTTCTGACATTCCTGAAGTGTTACAAATCAAGCAAAATAAATAAATAACTCTAAAAACATACAGTTGTGTGACTTTATAAGTACAATAAAATAGGCATGATTAATCTTACATCATTTCATAAATACTGGTCATTTATAAGTAATAAACCTCACTCCTTAGCTTACTTTTAGTTTTATACAAAGACATTATCAGAAACGTTATAGTCTCCATGTCTTCCTTCACATGTAAATGTGGTTACTTATTCCTCGGTGGTTCATAGGTCTACTAAACTATTATAACTACAGTGGGGTAATCGCAGCAAATATTTGTTTATCCTTATTGAAAAACAAAGTTTGAAGATATCTTAAATGTTATATGCTGAGCGCTGAGCATGCTTAGTAATTCAAGAAATATATGTCAATAGAATCTGAAAGAACTATGGTGATAAATGTTAGCATAGCTACAGGGGTAGGTTTCCATTGCATATTTAAATAATAAGACTCCAGTGCTAGGGTGAAGATAAGTAGTAGGAAAAATCAGTGTTTTCTGACAATAGATGAATATGATAATGATAGCGAAAATGATGGTATTAGATATAAAAAGGTAAGTAGAAAATGGAAATAGAGATTGATCAGTAGATGGAAACTAAACTTATTCAGAAAATATTCAGCTAGTAAAAACAAGAATAGGAACATAGGACTGACCTATGAGAAACATGCAAATTCTTATTATGGGAACCTGGAAAACAATAAACATATTAATTAATAATATCCAAGATTATAAATAGTTGGAAACCTTATATATAAACAGTATATGATAATCTGACTTAAAAGCATGTCAATAAACTTACTTATATTTGAATACTATTTAAAATTCTAATAAATACA
This sequence comes from Acomys percivali, assembly GCA_907169655.1. NCBI lineage: Eukaryota > Metazoa > Chordata > Mammalia > Rodentia > Muridae > Acomys > Acomys percivali. Next base: position 107,725,512 of record OU015743.1, on the reverse strand, counting down.
CTATATTAACAGCTTGAGAAATAATAGACATACAAATGGAGGATATATACTGATTGCCATAAGAACCACAGTTACTTACCACAGTAACAGACCACAGTGTGCTGAAAACCTGTTGGGCACAGCAGGCTGGCTCTCATTCCTCCCTTTACTGTCCTCTTCTAACACAGACAGAGGGCAGACTTTGTAAGTCTGAACTTTAACCGTAAAAATGACTAACACGAAGAAACTCGGCAATGACATTGAGGATGCCTGGGAGGTACTTTCTAGTCCATTTCCCTAATTTTATTGCTGACTTTCTGTAAATTATCTAGATAATTGTAGCAAATTGTCAGTCTTAACTGCAACTAGCCTTGAAAAAGTGCAGTGTTTGGCAGAAAAGGCAAATGGAATCACTGGAACAGTACAAAGCTGTTAACATCATCCTCTTTGGCTGAGCTTGTAGCATAAGTGGCTGTAGGTTGAAGCCTCAATACTGGGGGATATTTTTCTTTCAAAGACAAGCATGCACTCATACTACAGTATTGCTTTAGCATCATAAGTATGGGATTTGAGAGATGCTTACACAGTCATACGTGTCTAACATTTGGCAAATCATCACCTTTGGTAGATCATTTTCCCTTCTAGATCTACCAATTATAACCAAATTGTCCCCTTACCACATCTTTTATTGATTATTTTCCTGATAAGTTTTTTTAGTTTTTTTCAATTATCAAGGTTAAATATATCAAAATACTGATTAAAATAATTTGGCTGAAATTTATCAATGGATCTGATTTATTTAAGATGACCATGTGTCACACCAGATTTATAATTCAGATGGTGTGCATTTTTCAGATACGATTTTAAAGTAATTATTTACTAGTTTGAGGCAGGGATGTTAAAAAGTAAAATGAAAGTGTTTTTTAAAACCCTTATATACATTTTGGGTGTTATGGTATCTAAATTATAGTAAAGATATCAAAAGGGTTCTCTGGCAGTGTGGCTTTAGAGAGCAGAACGTTTTATGACTTAGTTTTTAATGACCTTCATGATTTCTGAAGGGAATCATCATTTTTTAATCAGGCACAGCTGCCATTTAATAAAAGCCAACTTTGCTAGAGGAGGTCAGTGACAGGATGCTTAATGGCTTCCTTGGTAGTTTTGTTCACATTTTCTTTTAAGATTATCTACATGTATGGGAACTTTTAATATTTTAACTAAGCCTGTCGAGCAGTGGAATACAGTCTACATCTCATAATGAAGATTTTAGAACGAGATTCTTTCTAGATTTTCAGGGCCAATGTGAGCTTGAGGCTCTTTTACTTAACTTTTCAGCTTAACAAATAGGATTAAATGAGAAGAAACTTGATACCCTATGAGCATATAAGGGGGGAGAAAGTCCCCCTCAGTCACAGTCATAGGGGAGGGGAATAAGGGGTAATGGGAGGGAGGGAGGAATGGGAGGATATAAGGGATGGGATAACCATTGAGATGTAATATGAATAAATTAATAATAAAAAAGAATTGAAAAGTTTTCAGTAAGGCTTAAAATTTATTTTAAGAATACTGTTATTTTGATAGGCTACATTGCCATGACAATAATGCCACTGGTTTTGTTCTCTTCACATTTAAGAACTATGTATATACTAGTAATATGAAATTTACCCTAGCTCACAGTGGTTATAATTTCCCTTTAAATTGTGTAGTTACACTCTTCTGATTAATTACATTCTCACAAATGTTCTTTATCTCACACATTGTAAGTTTTTTATTGTGATATGCATAAAGGCTTTCAAGAAAAGATGTGAGATGATTTTTCTGTGACACTGGTGGTAGCTTGGTTGTAAAATACTGTCCCCGGAAGTTTGTCAACCATTCCATTTGCAGAACCTTTCTGCGTCTACTGGTCCCTACACTGTAGTGACCTTCCTTGCCATCCATAGGTATGAATTGTACTCAGCCCACCTGTCGGAGTTATGTGTGGACAGGTGACTTGCTTTGCTATTAAGTTCAAAACAGAAATGCAGTCTCTGATTTATAGTCAAAAGAGAGCTGTTATAGTCTCATTTTGTTTGCAGTCATGAGTACATTTATTAAGGGCATGTTATGAGATGGCAAGATCTCTCCTTATGGTGATTCTGAAGAAGAATATCTTTAATGAACATATAGAGATATGAAGTATTACTGGAATATTCCATTGCAATTTGAGGGTTGTTCTGGATGTTATGGTTCTCTTGACTTAGGGGCACCTAAGTTATTTCTAATCATAAAGCTAATGCTAGGAGTTATTTTTCTTTTTAGATGAACATCTATATTTATTAGTTATAAAATTTGTACAAAGTTTTGGCAAGAGAGTTTGGTGAATAAAGGGCATGCTATGAGAACATTAAGACCAGAGTTCAAATTCCCCAGCCAACATTCAAGTGGGAAAGGTGCGGTAGTCTCCTATAATCCTAGATCAAGGGAGGCAAAGACAAGATCCTCAGACCAATAGCCAACTACACTAGCCAGAATTGAAAAGTTCTGGGCTTAGTCAGCAACATGAATCGATAAACAGAGGGTAAAATGATGTCAACTTTGGGCTTCTTCTGTTTGCACCAATGCATATTTGTGCCATATATATTCAAGCGTGTATGCATTCATGTACACCAGTTACACATGCATGCAAAATGTCTATATAACGTAGTAAAGTGTATAAATTGGTCATATAATGTATTAAACTATATAATTGGTCATATCTACTACTATAATACAAATTTTTACTTCAACTATAAATGATACAACTTTTGCTTTGGGATAGTATTCATAATTAGGAAAAGCTAGCACTGTTCACTAGGTTTAATGCTCACCAAAGTGATGCATGCATATCATCCTACATGACACTTTGGATAAAGAAGGAAAATGTATTATTTGATCTAATTTTCCTGTATTTACTGTTGAGAGAATTACAAAGCTGCAGGCTTTCCACCTGTCTCCTGTGTCCTATCTTACACCCTACATAACATTAACACAAAAGTCTTGAAGGAAATGCCACTGTGGATTCCAATGTGTAGTAAATTAAGTTATTGCTTTAAGAAATCTTCTATTCTCTCTTCTGCATATCTTTTCACATTTTAAATAGCAGATGTCAGGAACATGGTTCTTTTGTTATTTCCTGGTCTGCTTTTGTAGTATAGGTTCTGTGTACAATAATGCAGCTTGATTATGCTTCCTCAACAGACAGCAATAGCCCTTATAGAAGAACAATTTTGTATGTGTTATCCAAACATGAGTTTCAGTATTTATTATTATACTTAGCTCTTCCAGGATAAACAGAAATCCATGCTACTGGTGTGGATGCCCTAATTCCTGTTTCACCTGCTGTGCTTGAAAAATATGTACTGGTAGGGGGCACAAACAGTAGTAATGGTGCCAAGATATGATTTCAATATTTGCCTTCTGTGGGCAGATTTGGGAATATTCTGTTGCCTTTAATGAGAATTAAAAATAAGCTGGCTTCACTCTGCTGATACAAATGTTAAAATTATTTTGAATGCTCTGCCATATGGTGTCTAGATAATGGTAGAAATAGATTGTTGATGAGCAGATAAATTCTCATTAGAATCTCACCATTCATATCAGAAAACAGACCAATTTACTTCAGAGCAGTTTGCTCTAAGAACAATTTTCTTGGCTATCATAAAAGGTTTTAGAGTTTTATGAATTATTGCTGTTACAGTACAAACTGAATACAATATCTCTAGTGCTTCCCAGAGCATATGCCTTCAAACATTTAAAATATTTTCAATATCATGTTGGTCTAGATCACAAAATAATTACTAAGAATCCAAGTTGTAGAATCATTTTACAAACAATTGCCCATATTCGTCATAACATTACTTGAATATACCAAGGATGACTTCAAATTTTCCCATTGGTAATGACTTCCACAGTTGAGACAGAATAGTATCTAGTTCTTGTCTTATTACATGACCTTACAATTACTTACAGGTATTCATTGAACCTTATAAGCAAGCTTTATTTGAAAAATAACCTAAGGAAAAAAGGAAACGAATTTTAGATATATATGCATCTCAGTTACCATGTAAATTTGAAAATGTAAAATAGAACTACTTGTCCATGTTATTTTCATTACTTAATGTGTCATAGTTAGGCTTATTCAGAGCAGTGTTTACTGTCCTTTATATAGCTTATGGGATAATTAAAATATCTATTATTTCATGAATTTGCTATAAGTAATATATTTTTCTAATGTAAGTAAACAGAAACAAATATTAAAATGACTATTATTGAACTAACTGATATTTAATATAAATAGAACAAAAATTGACTCAATGTTTATAATGAGAATAGATAACCTCTTTTATTTATTGATTAATAAAAACAGAACAACCACCTAGATAAGAATCCTATATTTTCTGTTTAGAGGTTAAGTTTAATACCACAGCACCTGTCATAGTAATGACTTGAAATGTAGGTGAGTAAATTTATTGCATTAGATAAAATTCAACATAGTGAAAAGGCAAATTTTGTTTGTTGTTTGTTATCTATATCAAAAATTTTCTTTGTCCTTTGTAACCCATAAATGTTTACAGGCTCTTTGTTGCCTTTTCTGTCAAACAGTAGCTTCATTTAAAGCTATTCTGGGTAATTAAATTGAGGATTACTGAGAACTTATCATATAGCCCAGCATGGAACTCTCTCTGATCTTATAGTCATTTTCATTCCTATTACCTTGCCATGTAGGACATGGTACCATTAGGACAAAGTATTATTACCACATCACATCATCATGATATTGTGCCATAGAAGAGTGGTAGTCATGAATTTTGTTAGCTGTGCCCTCAAATGTTAACTTTACTACTCATGATATGACAGACATGTCATTCTATGTTTTCTAACCCATAAAGTATTAATATATTATGATGTATCCATTTTTAAATAATTTATTAATTCTTTGATAATTCCATAACATAAATTCTCATCATATTCATCCTCAGGTCCTCTTACTAATTCCTCTCAGATCCACTCCCACCTCCCTTCCCATATCCCTTTTTACTTTTAATGTAATAATAACCTATTGGTTCTAGTTTGTGCTGTATATATATTTCTGGATCTGGAACCATATACTGGACCATGTTCTATCTACCAAGAGCCACATCCTCAAAGAAATCTAATGGTTTATCAACTGCTCATAGCTCCTCAGAGATGAAGGCTACTGAACTTTCTTCCTATCCAATGCTTATAGGATGCATGGAAATCTTTGTGCTCATGGATAAACACTAGGGAAACCAGGTTGTTAAACATGCAACCTTTTCTCATCAAATGAGAGATGTATGATATGTGTTCTCCAAAGAAAGAACACTGATGTGGTTAATACCTTAGTGAACTAAACACATTCTGTGTGACCAGGACACACTAGCTTCCCAGACTCATCTGGAGCATGTTCCTCTCAGTCTGTGTGTAGCCCTATTCCTCAGACCATATTCTTTAAATCCTTTCCCCAGTTAATCTGTAGAACCTATTTTTATGCAAGGTCTCACTTTTACTTTAAAAGAATTTTGATGTCATTGTCACATCCCAAAGAAATATGGAACAAAGCTCACTCAGTACCTATAGCTTCTCCTATCTCTACAGGCAACATGGCCAGCAGTGTCAACCAGCAAGGGACAATAAGGTTATTTGGCTCAACACAACTCAGTAGAGGCTGTTGGTGCAAACTTGGCAAGTCTGATGTCAAACAACTTATTTTAGGCATATTTAAGACCAACATACTTTGAGAAAAAAAGATAATTAATCCTGTGTGTACAACAAAGCTTAAGATATGATTATGTCAAGACTATTAGAAAGTACAAGTGACATCTTCTAATGACATACTTCAAAGTACAAGTGACTCAAGGAAAACAGGCTCAGGATAAGAGTCTGGGAGAGAAGAACACTATAGCTTGACTAAGACAAACAAACTAAATATTCAGATCTTAGGGATTCATTGTGGCATGGCAGAACAGATCATTCAAAGGTCACTAGGCTAATAATCACATCAGAAAACAACTTTCTTGGCGGAAAAAATATGTTGTACATCTCTCCCTTTGAAGATACAACCTTATATATTTTTAAATGTACTCTTAATTTGTGAATGCTCATGGTAACAATATTCTTAATGTATTGGTGTTGGTAAGATGGTTCAGCAATTATTAACACTTACTGTTTTTCAAGAAGACCTGAATTGATTCCCAACACCCACAAGTAATGCTCACAACAGAATATAATTCAAGTTCCATGTTAATTTTCCTGATCCACAAACAAGGGAGATCCCTCCATCTTCTGATGTCATGTTCAATCTCTTTCTTCAGAAATTTAAAGTTTTTTCAATCAAGTCCTTCACTTGCTTTGTTAGAGTTACTCCTAGATATTTTATATTGCTTGTGGCTATCGTGAAGGGAGTAGTTTTCCTAATTTCTTCCTCTGCATGTTTGTCATTTGTATATAAGAAGGTTACTGACTTTTTGAGTTAATTTTGTATCCACCCAGTTTGTTGAAGGTGTTTATCAGCTGTAGGACTTCTCTGGTGGAATTTTGGGGGTCACTTACATACACTAGCCCAAAATGCATGTGCCACAAAAGTCTCCACTTACCAAGAGATTGGGATAGATGTGAGGATATCCTACTGAGACTGTAGGTAAGAGAAATATAGGAGATTGGGAAATAGAAAGACACAGAGGGTCCTAGAAATCTACAAGAAGAACATCATGATGGGTGGATCGGGGCCTGGGGGCGGGGTCTGCTCAGACTATTGCACTAACCAAGGATAGTACAAGTAGTAAACATCAAACCCCTGCTCTGATCTACCCAATGGATGGGACATTCTACACAGTTATGTGGAGAGTGGGGACTGACTCAGACATGAACTCTGGTGTCCCATATTTGACTATCTGATCTTGGAGGGGAGGCCTGATAGCACTCAAAGAAAGAATAAGCAGACTACCAAGATGAGACTTGATAGACTCTGACCATATAGTAGGGGAGGAGGTCTTCCTCAGTCTTAGTCCTAGGGGTGGGGAATAGGGTGAAAGCGGGAGGGAGGGAGGATACAAGTGATGGGATAACAATTGAGTTGTATCTGAATAAGTTAATAAAATTAAAATAATAACTCAAGTTCCAATGAATATTTCCTCTTATGGCTTCCACTGCATCCACACTCTTGTAAACATCCTAAAATGCAGATATACACATACATATTTTAAAATTCCTCTTAAAAACAAAAGTTTTATAAATACTATGTCAGTCATGTTACTTAGTAAGCTATACCTGGTATTTGGTATGGTTTGTGGATATTTATCTATTTGAATACTTACAAGATTAATATTGAGTGGAAAAGAGATCTTACTAGAATATGTAGATTCAAATTGATAAGTACATTATTGACTAATATATTGTTGTTTGATTACTCAAATATTAGGTCCACTTACCTATTAAATACACAAAAGACTCTTTGTTAAGATAGGGCTAGAAAATATCCATGTTGTTGCCTCTACAAACTATCTGTCTCTTAAGAAATGGATCTTAATTATCAGCTCAATCTTTGATTCCTTATTTTGAGAGTTTTTAACAGAGCACAAAATTCTGTGTTGAAGTTTTTAAAATTCATATTGTTTTTGAAATAGTTATAATTCTTCCTTCATTGTAGCATACCTCCATATTTATTTTGCCTTTATGACCAAATAAAATTCAATTGTTTACATTGAGACACTTCCATGACTCATTTATCAGTTTATGGATATTTGACTTACCCTGTTTATTACCCATTCTGGTAACTCTTGTGTTTTATTCCTACTCAATATTCATATTAACTGCATGAAAAGAAAATACGGCTCTTATAAAATTTGGGGCTGAAATTTAGTGAATAAAGATATATTTTGCAGCCATATTTCCAAGCATGCTGTTCTCTTCAGTCAAAGTGCAAAGGCAGATAAAGGATAAAATTGTAATCTATAGATTTCTGCAATGTGGCAACTACTGCATCCTCCTGTCTCATTGGTTTATTACATTTTCTGGTTTATTCTAGAAAACAGACACTTATCATTATTCTCCCAAATAGCGATTAATCATAGATAAATTTCTCTTAACAGGTAACAAAACACACGCATCTAGATGAACTGATTATTAAGCCTTTTGAGGTTTCTGTAAAGTGGCCACCTTGGCAAATTCCCAGGGAGATAATCTATATACAGCCTAGAAAAATTGGCAGTAGGCAACTCAGAATTTTACTTTGTTTTCTGAGCACACAGATGTACACACTCACCTAACAAATAAATACAAAGCAACGCTTTATTCAGCTTGTTAACTTGGCTGCTGAAATAACAAGATGTCAGTATTAAATTAAGACAGTAAAAGAAATGATTCAAATTAGGGCATGTGGGTGTTATGAGTGAATGCTCTGGCTTTTGTTGCTCTGTTTTTGATAAACTGTTCTCCCATAAAGCCAAAGGAGAATTCCAAGAGATTTATCTGGAGAGATTAAGGCAGACCATAATAACTCTCTAGGTATCTGCTTACACAGTTAACTTGCCTTTCTGCCTACTGTGCTCATTTGAGCAAGGCAAGTGAGAAGAGGGAAGATAATTGTAGGTCACAGGGAAATGTATGAAAGGATACCTTTGTTTATAGAGAGCTGGTTGAACGCTATGAGAAGTAGTTTGATGCATCTTGCATTTTTCCTTTTATTGAAAATAGATGTTTTTCCTCACATAATATATCCTGATTGTTGTTTACTCTCTCTCTACTCCCATTTCTTTCCCATCTCTCTTCCTATCCAGACTCACTTCTTCCTATCTCTCAGTAGAAAACAAAAAGGATTCCAAGAGATCATGGTGAAATAAAATACAATAGAATAACAAAGCAAAAACTAGCACATAAAACAGGTTAAAACAAACAAAAAGAAGTAAAACAGACCAAGAGAAAGCATAAGAAACAAATTTTTTTTGTTCATGGACTCAGGAATCCCTTTAAATCTTAAACTGGAATCCATAATGTATATGTAAATTACCTGTAATGTAAAGAGAGAGAGAAAAATATATAAATATATATGAATAAAACTAGAAATATTAAGATAATCTATTGTTTGTTTATTTATTCATTTTACATCCTGGTGTTAGCCCAATCCCTTTTCACCTCCCAGTCCCACCCTTGCCCTCTCTCTCCCACTGCCACTCCCCATTCCTCAGAAAAGGAGAGCCCCCACCCACTCACCCACGCTCATTAGGTCACAACAGGGCTATGCCCAATCTCTTCCCCTGTCCTGCCAGGGGGAAGTTATTGAAAAGCTGGCAAGAAAATCCATGTCAGAGAGATCAATTGCTCTCCTCAATAGAGGACCAAAATGAAGCCTGAGCAAATGATCAGCTACATCTTTGGAGCAGGCATATGTCCAATTCATGCAAGATCTTTGGTTGGTGCCTCAGTCACAGCAGGACCTTCTGGGCCAGGGATATTTGACTCTATTGGTTTCCTTGTGTAGCTTCTAGAGTGTTCTCCTTCCTCCATATCCCCACCAGCATGTGTTGTTACTTGAGTTTTTTTATTTTAGCCATTTTGACTAGTGTTAAGATGGGATATCAGAGTCATGTTGACTTGCTTTTCCCTGATGACTAAGGACACTGGGCATTTCTTTAAGTGCTTCTTGGCCATTCCAGAAACCTCTGTTGAGAATTCTGTTTCTTTATTAATATAGTCTTTAAAAAGAAAAAAGAAAAACTAAAAGGTTTGACATGACATTATCAGACAAGGAACTTTCAAAGATGCTATTGATATCATATTCTATTGTAATTCTATGGGTGGGCATGAAGACTACCTTCAAGAGTAGTTTGTTTCCTCAATGAGACTCCCTTAGAGGAAACTAAATTTTCATTTACCTGTGGTCACTAAACTGGAAATTGCTTCTGGGATAAAGAAGGGAGCATGCATCCAGTTCTTTCAGCTTGAGGAACCCATCTAGTGGAGAACTAATCAAACCCTGTCCATGGTGCCGCAATCTCTGTGAGTTCACATGTGCTTTGACCACGTTGCTTTAGAGGGATGCTTTTCTTTGGTGCTCCCTATTTCTTCTGGCTCTTACAATCATTTTAACTCCTCTTCCAAAAGATTACATGAAATACAGGATTAATGAAAACATCCTGCTTAGGGCTGTGTGTTCCCTCTCTGAATACTGTCTAGCTTTGGTATCTGTATTTGCTCCAATATATTTCAAGAGGAAGTTCCTCTGATGGTGGCTGAGCAAGGCACTGATCTGTGAGTATAACAGCATTCATGACATTTCTTTAGAAATCATATTATTGTTGTTTTTGTTTTTCAGAAAAGTATTTCCCCCTTCTAATCTTCTAATCTTTGGGCTATCTAGTCTTAGATTTTGATCAACCAAGTAGTGTCAAATCAGATTTTGGTTAGTAACTCCGATAAGCTTTCTACCACCATTGCATTAGCATATTGTGCAGTAGGACATAAATCCAAAGAGTTTGTGGCTTGCTTAGTGTTTATTTTTCTGTTTTAATAATGTTCAGAGTGATTTCCTGGGCTAAAGACAATAGCACAAATAGGTAAAGGCTCTATGTAGGCACTAGCTCAACTTCTCCATGTCAACGAACTATGTACGTGTTGTTTCAGTAAGGGGAGCCTGCTGTCAGGTTGTATAGAACAACCCTTTTTGTTGGCAACAACTCAGATTCTTTGGGAGTCCCCATGGGACCTCTTTGGCCAACAATTCTGTTATAATCAATCTAATCCTGATGCTGGAAGCTTGATTTTCTGATAAGAAATGGTCAGTTTGAGGCTTTGTTTTTCCCATTATTTAGTGATTTCACTTATATTGTCTTTGTATATGTGTACATTTTATGAAGCTTCTACTCTATTAGGCTTATATACTACCCTTTGAATGGCCCTTTACTTAATCCCTCCCCCATTTCTCTCTTCTTTCCTCCTTTCCATTTGATGCTCCTACTCCAGTGCTCTTCTCCCTGATCCATAACTATCTAATCGATTTTACTTTCCTAGGAAGAGCTATCAGCCACCCTCCCCCACCAAATCTCTTACCCTTTAACTAACCTCTGTGGTTTTTATGTATTGTAGCTTGATTTTTATTGACATAACAGCTAATATCCACATATAAATGAGTATATAATATATTTATCCATCTGAGTCTAGATAACCTCACTCTTTGTCTTAGCTAAATTTATTATGGTGATAAAACACCATGACCAAAGCAATATGGAGAGGATGTTAGGTCCATTTTTGGCTTATACTTCCATATCATGTTTTATCCTCAAAGAAATTCAGGACTGGACCTCACAAAGGGTAAGAACCTGAAGCTATGAATTGGTTCAGAGGCCGTGAAGGGGTGCATTTTACGGGCTTGCTCAGCCTCCTTTCTTATAAATTCCAAGACCACAATCCCAAGGATAGCACCATGTGCAATGGATTTGGCTTTCTTCCTGTCAGTCACTAACTAAGAAAATGTTCTATCATCCAGTATTATGGAGACATGTTTTCAATAGAGGTTTTTTCCTTTCAGATAGCTCCAGCTTGTGTCAAGTTGACATGAACATGCCAACACAACTGCAATGACTTTTTCTAGTTCCATCCTTTTATCTGTAAATTTTATGACTTCACCACTTTAAAATCTTTATTTATTCTTCTCTCATACAATCGAACTTTGTCTTTCTTACGTAGCTGAACAAATGCATCACCTTTTAAAATATCTAATCATTTGTTAAGGAACATCTAGGTTGTTTTTAAATTCTGGCTGTTATAAGTAGAGCAGCTATGAACATAGTTGAACAAGTTTCTCAGTGGTAGAGTGAAGCATCTTTGGGGTAAATGCACAAAAGTGGTATAGCTAGATCCTGAGGCAGATAGATTCTAATCTTCCCCCAGGAACTGCCACAAGGATTTCTATAATCATGGGACAAGTTTGTACACCCAACAGCAATGGGTAAAATTTCCTCTTTCTCTACATCCTCACCAGCATGAGCTGTCACTTGTTTTGTTGGCCTTAGCCATTGTGACAGGTTTGAGATGAAATCTCAAAATAGTTTTGATTTTCAATTCCCTAAGGGCTAAAGATGTTGAACAGTTAAGTGCTTCTCAGTCATTTTGTTTTCCTCTTTTTAGAATTTTGTTTAGGTCTCCCTTCATTTTTAAATTTGATAATTTCTTTTCTTGATATCTAATTTTTCAGTTCCTTATGTATTTTCTATATTATATATCCTCTATTGGATGTGGAGATGTAAGTCTTTCACCATTTTGTAGTCTAGTACATTGTCTGAAGGGAAGTATCCTTTGCTGTGCAGAAGCTCTTCAGTTCCATGAGGTCTTATTCATTAATTGTTGATCATAGAGCCTGTGCTAAGTGTGCTATGCCAATACCATGCCTTTGGTTTTTTATATTATTATTACTATAGCTCTTTAGTACAACTCTAAATTCAAGGTAGTGATACGCCAACAGTTCTTTTACATTTCAATATTGTTTTAGATATCCTGTGTCATATTTTTTTTCATGCATTTTTGTTTCTGTGTTTGTTTTTTATTTCCACATAAAACTGAAAAATTTCCTTTTAAGATCTGTGAACATTTGTTTTGGAATATTGACAGAGATTTCACTGAATCTCTGGATTGCTTTTGATATGACCAAGACTGTTCTAACCATGTAAGAAAATTCTGAGGGCACAGATCAGTAGCACCTAGACCAGGAAATGATGGAAGAATATGTCAGAATATATCTTCTTCCATGGCATGTACATGGAGGGCACCAGGAGTCTAGAGGAACCTGCCTGAGTATAATAATTTTTGAGATATTGATTAGGGGCAAAAAGTTATTACACCAGACCAGAGGGGCAATACAACTAAAAAAAGAAAACAAATGTAGTATTGCTTTCACAAAGGAAAGAGTTGGTTTTCAGCATCCACACTGTTTCAACACCCTTGATCTTCTTAAACACACCCACTTACTCACACATACCAAGACACAGAACTATACATATGCATAATTAAAAACAAAATCCTTTTTAATGATGTTTTGCATTTCTTGAGCTCCTTTTAGCAAAAGTGGAGGTGAATCATGTTCTAAAAGTGACACAGAGTAGAGTCAAAAGAGGTGTTCTGTATCCTTTCTGGCCCAGCCAAGCACAATAACCAGAGAAGAAAGGGGATAGGAAATAAACTGAGCACAGTGATTGAATATTTATTCTAAATTGAATTATTATACTTAAAAGTGACCTGGTATTTAAGAAAAAAATACTTTGCAAGTGTTCATTGTTCAATTAACTACAAGTTTGCAGCCCTTTGCCATCATAATTCCCAGTGTGTGAAGAAAGATAGTATGTCATGACATAAATTTATTTTTTTTTTTACTTCTGGGCAGGAAACACAGTGTTTTACAAAAACATGGAGATTCAAAGTTTGAAATTTGAGAGAGTCAAACATTCTCTCCTAAGCATAGTATAATGAGAACAAACCTTAGGAATGCATACTGGCAAGCATACACACTTTCTAGAAATTTGCACGTGCCTTTTGTACAGAATTAGATATTACCTAATTTTATGGATAGAAGTTCTCTAACTGTTGCCTGCTCTAGCAGAAATACCCCCAAACCTGAAGAAAAAGTCAATTTTCTAGTTGGGATAGAATCACAGTTTTTCCTTTGTCACATGCATTGCTAGGAAAGTTCATGAGAACGGGTGTTATAATATATGTTTGGTGTCTACAAGCTTGCTTATATAAAATGAGCACTGTTTTCAATATCATGAAGTAAATCTTCCTGTATACCTGTATTCCTGTATTCCTGTTCTTAGCACAAATCCCATAAAGTTTTTCAAGATAATAGAAATGTGAAATTAATATCCTGTCATTTGTTACTTATCAAAACCCTCCCACCCAGATTACTGATTTACAATCTTAGTAAAATGTGAGAAAACCCATAGGTACTTGATTTTGCAATTTCTTATAATTAGTGAATCATTTTGCCTTTCTGAATTATATACAGAAAATTGTGTTGAAGTTTAAACACAGTTATAATATTTGAATGAGTTTAAAAAAACAAAAAATCTTCCTATTATTTGATATGAATTCTTTAAATAAGGCTCTTAAGGCACTGAAACCTTGGAAAGGAAAGAAATGCTAGTTTCTATTACTAGAGACAAGTCAGACTTGGAAATCAAAATCACCAGCTGTCTAAATAAGCCCCTATGTGTTTTGTTTTATTTTATTTTATTTTATTTTATTTTATTTTATTGCTCGTGATTCTTATGATCATCTGAAAATTATGAACAAATCTTTTGTGTAATTATGTGAGCATGCTCAAACTATCCCCAAGCCATCACTTAGGGTTGCTTTGCCACCTAATCTGATCACATCAGCTTTGATTTACTTGACTAATATTTGAATCTCTTTTTAGTGAAGGACAATTTTTCTATTTTGTATCATATAGTATTCACAAATTATTTTAACATAATTAGTACATAATAAACACTAAAATTATAAGTAACTCAAGTATCATTATGAGACTTGGAATATGTAAAAGAGTCATACTAATTGTGTTTCAGTGTGATAAATAGGGAAGTCAAACCACAGTCAGCTCGTTAGATTTACTAGGGTATCCTTTTCCTGGAAAACTTACACAACAGATGAAATAAAAACTATTATTTTAAAAGATATATGTTAACTGTTAAGATTAATTGTAAAAAGAGTTTGATAATCATGAGTAAATAAATATACTATATTTCAATAATTTTCATATTTATATATATTAAATTTTTAATCAATTTATTTCAATGGAAACTATTTACATTTCACATGGCTTCTCCCTGTTCTGTCTAAATGCCCTCACTCTACTGCTCTCATCTGCTGTGCGTCATTGTCCTTGCAGTTTAATATTCAGAGCGACAATTATCAGTTTACTTCTAATAAGTTATGCCTGACAACGTAATTCACCTTGAGAATTAAATCTGGCTTCTCAGAAACACATATTCTACTGAGAGAGAGAACAAAGGAAGAGAGTTAGGTTAGAGATGAAGACAGTTTTTATCAGTTAGCAAAAGATAGACATTCCCCCTGAAAAGCATTTTCTGGTTCTTCTGAAAGCGCCCTGGCGGCAGATGGAGACCATGGATAGAAGGGTTGAGGGTAATTGCAGCAGGACACAAAACGTGACAGACAAGGACACCAAATGTAACAGAAATTCAGGTTTTCTGCTGACTAAGAAGAAATATTCGTATTTCTGCCTTTAAAATCATGCATTTTGACGTCTTTAAAGTGAAAAAATGTAAATAATGCTCAATTCCTATTACTCACTTATAATCATTTTGTGTTTTGATTAATAGCTATAATTTTGCTGCCATTTTCGGAGAACTAAATTTTGATTATATCAGAAAATAATACATCTTCATTTGTAAGGCATTTCCTGTAGAAAGAAATTAAGTTTTCCTTGATCTGTATCTAGCATATTTTTCTTCTCTGTATATAGATAAGCTTCTCTGAGGCACTCATGAATATTTTGGTGGCTCCCATGGGGGTCTGACATTTCAGTATTTCCTGCTGCGCTTGAGAAGGAAGCATTTCAAAAAATTAAAAGCACTGATAAGCAAACCCTTCATTAATAAAACAGACTATTAAGTTTGCAGGTCCTGTACTTAAAATTCCCCTATTTTATCTAAAATTAATTTGCAGGTACCATGAACCCTTTTGAAGTCTGAGAAAAAAAAAAAAGGAAAGAAAGAAAGAAAGATGAATTTAAGGGCAAGATTAAAAATAAGACTTCATCTACAGCACATCTCTGCTCTACAGATCATTTTTCCTTTATTTAATAATTAATGCCGGCTACACCAGCATGTTTAAATCCTCCACAGATAAGAAATAATTAAGTTAACACCACTCAAAATGATATGTAACATCTCAATCAGTGAGAATTTTTAAGTGGTAACAGCGAGAATGAAGCTACGGAAGCTGCACCATAGGACTTTTTTTCTTTCCTTGAAAGTCAAAGGCACAATTCCACAGATCCAGGAAAAAGGGTACTTCACTGAAAGTGGATCGTCTGTTAAAGCAAGCCTCGCTGCTGCTGCCACACAGGGTTCTGTTGTTTTAAATCACACACACACACACACACACACACACACACACACACACACACA
>OU015743.1:107685609-107702213 GCA_907169655.1 Acomys percivali | reverse complement strand
TGTGTGTGTGTGTGTGTGTGTGTGTGTGTGTGTGTGTGTGTGTGTGTTTATGTGTATAGTTTGCCAGGAATAATTAATATTTTCTGGCAAGTGAACAGAAGATACATGTAAATATTGTTCTCCTTAATTTTATATCTAATGCAGAGATGAATATTTAAAATGTTGTAGAACTTCTATAAATTCAGACTATTCACATAAGCCTTTCTTAAAGCATTATTTAGGGCACACATAATTAACAAACATGTTCATAAAAAATCAAAATCAAAATGTACTTACTACCTTGTTCCATTGACTGATACAAGGCAACAGTTAGCACACAGAATGTGTGCCACCAAATTCTAAAGTTCCAGCTGAAAGAATTTAGGTAGAGGGTGCCTGTGCAATATCAAATGCAATATTTCATGATTTTGTTGGGTGTACAGTATCCCACTGCACATTAATAGCTTTTTCTGCTGAATAAATAAAAATAACCCAATGTGACAAATTTAAAACTAGGTACAAACAGAAACAAAAAAATCTCCACTGGTTTTCATAAGAAAACACAAGCCACAGAAAGAGGACAAAGCAGTAAAAATCAAACAAAGAAAAATGAAATCAGTGCATATAACTTTTTAATACATTTTAACTGCACAATGACTCTAAGAAGAAGAGATCTGCAAAAACTGAACCCTGGCACTTTTCTTTCAGGAAGTGGTTTCATGTGATTGTGTTTCCAGCTATTCTGAAGTTGCTTTATGTGTATTGTCAGAATGAGCAAATGAGTACATGCACTATAACTGAGTTAGAGTTATTACTTTGGAAGAGGGGGAGACATTCACATATAGCCAGTTGAAAGGTAGGCAGTAAAAATGTTTAAGCTGCAAATAGCGCTCAGTATCTGTTAAATACACATATAACATGTAAAAAGTCAAATATGCATAAGGATATTAGTTATGCAAGGCAAAAATATATTCTAATTAAAATACAGGCAGGTGTTATTTGTAAATGTGATTTCTATTAAAGAAAGTTTTGTAGAATGTGGGATGGTTTTTATCAAGGCTGGAAATTGAGAAGGAAAGGGTTTCAGAATGCAAGAAGGACTTGTTAGTAAGTGTTAAAAAATAAATAAAAGAGCCCAGAGTACATGTAGGACTGTGCTTTAGTTTTGAAGAAATCTTGAACAATATGAACATAAAAGTAAGGCAATCCTTTGATGAAACAGTAATTCAGTTTTTTTAATTAAGAGAGAGAGAGAGAGAGAGAGAGAGAGAGAGAGAGAGAGAGGGAGAGAGAGGCAGAAAGATTATGGATGGGTACATAAAGTAAATAAGTAAAAAGACAATTGCAATTGTTACTAGAATGACATATCAACTGATGAATATGGAAGAAATTTGTGTATAAAAGTCACTTTTTATGAAAGTAATAATATGAATTTCTGGCAAGAATTATCAAAGAATATTAATTATAACCATAAAGACTTGGGAATTTTGTTTGCACAAGGATTAGCTACTATTTTTAACTACTATTTTATGAATTTAAAAATTAACAAAATAATATGACCCGTGATTCAACCTCACTTCTTTTCCACTGACCCAATTGACATATTCCTAGCATCAAAGGAATAGCCTAAACAGTATATTTATACCTAAATATATACTAAAACAAGTCCCCGTTTTGCTCATGACCTCTTAATTGTTTTTAAATAATAATTTATTCAGATTACTTTCTGATTGTTATTCCCTTGCTTGTACCTTCCTGTTGCCCCTTCCCTCCCTCTTTCACCCTATTCACCTCCCCTAGACCTGTGATAGAAGGGGACCTCCTCCCCCACCATATGATCACAGCCTATCAGGTCTCACCCAGATAGCCTGCTTCTCCTTCCTCTGAGTGCCACCAGGCCTCCACACCAAGGGGAAGCGGTCAATAAGAAGCATCAAGTTCATGTCATAGGCAGTCCTTAGTCTCCCCACAACCTTGTAGAATGAGCTGTCCAATGGCTAGATCTGAATAGGGAGTCTAGGTTTACTGCAGGCACTGTCCTTGGTTGGTGCAGTTTGTGCAGGACCACTGAGTCTAGGTCACCAGCATTGATGGTTTTTTGAGGGGCTCCTGGACCCTCTGGGTCCTTCTATCTCCCCATTCTTCCATACCTCACTCACTTGGAGTCCAATAATGAGTGCCACCACCTCTCCTGACACCCCACTGAGTGAAGACTCTCAGGGGTCATACATGTTGGGCTAGTATCTGCTTCTAAGTGAGTATGTACCATGTATATCTTTCTGGGTCTTGGTTGTCTCACTCAAGATGGATCATTTCTACTTCCATCCAACAAGATTTCCTTGTTTTTAATAGCAGAGTAATATTTCATCATGTAAATGTACAACAGTTTCTTTACCCATTCTTTGACTGAGGGACATCTACATTTTTCCTTATTCTAGATATTATTAATAAGGCTGCTTTGAACATAGTTAAGAAAATTACCATGTCATGTGGTGGAGCATATTTTGTGTATATGCCAAGGAGAGGAATAGCTGGGTCTTGAAGCAGCCCTATTGCCAATTTTCTGAGAAATTGATTTCCAAAGTGGTTGTAGAAGTGTACACTCCTATTTGCAATGAAAGGACCTCTATATAAAAGACATTAAAGACCTCTATGTAAAACCATATACACTAAATCTGTTAGAAGAAAAGGTGGGGAAGAAACTTCAACTCATTAGCACAAGAGACAATTTCCTCAGAGCTCAGGCTCTAAGGTCAACAATTAATAATTTGGACATCTATAAGGCAAAGGACACTGTCAACAGAACAAAGCAACAGATTGGGAAAAGATCTTCACCAACCCTACATCTGACAAAGAGCTAATATCCAAAATATATTGGACTCAAGAACTCAAGAAATTAAATACCACCTAACCAAATAACCCAATTAAGAAATGCGGTTCAGAGCTGAACATAGGATTCTTAACAGAGGAATATTGAACAGCTGAGAAACACTGAAAAAAATGCTCAATGTCCTTAGTCATCAGAGATATGCAAGTCAAAATGACTCAGAGATACCATCTTACACCTATCAGAATGGCTAAGACCAAAAGCTCAAGTAACAGCACATGCTGGTTAGTATGTGGACTTCTTGATTAGTTTAGATAATATAAAACTCTTCCAACTAGCAGCTTCATTTGAGTTTATTCATAGTCAAGAACTTTCTTCAAAAGTATCAAATTACTCCTTTCCAAAGCAGACAATATTTAAGTATACTCTAGGTCAAATTAGGAGAATACTATGATGCAATCCCCCATTCAGGTGAGAATGAAACTTCTGTGGTCACACAAATGTGGACGACTTCCCTTTGGTTGCAGCAACCATCACCATCATCACATTTATAAAATTCCCACTTGTGATAAGATCTTCAGAGCATCAGATAAACACTGAACTAAGTAATTTGCTACAACTTAAACACTTTCAAGAGCACAGAAGCATATATTTAATTCAAAATTTAGGGAGTGTTATTCTGCTTACCTGCTTCTTTGTGAGTAGTTTTATTTTTTAATTAGTTTCAGCTAATGAAATTATGATAACAATTTGAGGTAAATGTATTAAAATTTTACACACAAGTTACTTTGTTTCTCTCCAAAACAGCATTGTACTACATCTTCTGCAGTTCATGTTAATGATGGGTACAGTTGCATCTTCTTTTTCTGATATGGCAGAGATTTTTGAGAGCTAAGAATCTATTGCATTGGAGATATGGAATCTGAACTGTGTGGACCAATTGAAACAGAGACATGGATTATTTTGTGACTGCTTCTCATGAGAAGATATTAAAAATCTGGACATACATAAACTGTCATTTTACTAGACCATTTTTGAAGAGATCCAATTATAAGAAAGAAGATGTCCTGTTTTCTCTAAAATACAAAAGAATGTTGAGGTACATATACATTATGGAATACTACTCAGCTATTAAAAACAAGGAATCCCAAAAATTTGTGGACAAATGGATTGAGATAGAAATGATCATAATGAGTGAGTTATCCCAGAAGCAGAAAGACTCAAATGGTATATACTCACTTATATGTGCATATTAGCCCAAGGGGCATGTCCCACGAAAGCCTTCACTTACCAGGAACTGGGACAGAGAGGAGGACATCCTATTGGGACTCTCGATGAGAGAAGCATGGAAGAATAGCAAAGTAGAAGGATCCTAGAAACCTACAAGTAGAACATTATGATAGGCAGATTTGGGTCAAGGGGTCCCTCTCAAACTAAGGCACTAGCCAAGGACAATACAGGCGGTAAAATTTAAACCCCTACCCAGATCTAGCCAATGGACAGGACAGTCTCCACACTTGAGTGGAGAGAGGGATATGACTTTCTCATGTACTCTGGTGCCTCACATTTGACCATGTCCCCTGGAGGGGGAGACCTGCCCTCAGAGGAAGGACAGCAGGTTACTGAGAAGAGACTTGATACCCTATGAGCATATACAGGGGGAGGAAGTCCCTCTCAGTCACAGTCATAGGGGAGGGGAATAAGGGGAAAATGGGAGGGAGGGGAGAATGGAAGGATACAAAGGATGGGATAACCATTGAGATGTAACAAGAATAAATTAATTTTAAAAAAGTTTATAAAAAAAATGACCACTTGCTAATAATTGGTTGATGTTTCAAGAATAATCCTTCATACAATTGTTGCATCCTTTTATTAAATTTCAGAAGAAATCCTCATTAATCTCACACTAAAGAGACACCTTTCCAATAATATGTGATGAAAATCATTGTGATGTAGCCAGCTTAAAATTAAGTGAGACAGGGTGTTGCAAAGTGGGAGCAACAAAGATGCATGCTGCCTGATACACTGCCACACACTGACTGGACCCAGGAAGCACGGCAGCTGGGGATAACTGGTTGATAGAGATCCACACGGTACAGATCATGGGTGAGTCCAACCTCCTGGCATTCAGCACCCCAGGAAGGATGACCAACTAGTCACCAGGGACTAGACAGGACCCAGACTATAAGGGACGAGCTGTGAGTAGCAGCCTTGCCTAGTAGCATGAACTCAATACGTGGAACTGAAATTGTGCGGAGGGTGCTTCAAACCTCCTGGTCTATGGAAATCTATGGGGAATGGGTAATTTGGGCCCTCAGAACCCCCATTCATCCTACGCAAGTCCACAGAAAGACCAGGTACCATACGAGCACCCAGTTGGCTGTGGGTACTGTTCCCATTCACTGTGCACTCTGAGAAGGGGACTCTACAGACATCAATCCAGGCCCCAGCGCCTGGTTAAAACCCTGCCTACAAACTGCAAACTGCTGAAATCAGGGATACATAGTCACAGTGGCATGGTCTGAGAGTGGAGACGCTGCCAGGAGTCAAGGACTGCAGCAGCCCTCTGAGCAGGGCTGGCCAGAAGCCAGATGCCTAGTCCCACAGGACTACCCTGGCACAACTGGTCACAACGGACTCAGCTTAGCCAGGCCCTACAGCCTAGCTGGAATTCTCATGCTCTTGAGAGTGGCTGGAAATCTGTCTGGTGCTATCTCAGAGTAAGGCTTCCTCAAGACCCAGCTAATCCACTCCTTGGAATATACCCAGAAGATGCTTCACCACACAACAAGGATATGTGCATGTGCCCTTATTCATAATAGCCAGAACCTGGAAACAACCTAAATGTCCCTCAGTCGAAGAATGGATAAAGAAACTGTGGTACATTTACACTATGGAATACTACTCAGCCATTAAATACAAGTAAATCCCGAAATTTGTATACACATGGATGGAACTAGAAAGCATCATAATGAGTGAGTTAACCCAGAAGCAGAAAGACTCATAGGGTATATACTTGCTTATAATTGGATGCTAGCCCAAGAGGCATGTCTCATAAAATACTTCACCTTCCAGGAGATCGGTATATATGTGAGTACATTCTATTGGGACTCTAGATGAGAGAAGTACGGGATAATGGAGAAATAGAAGGATCCTAGAAACCTCCAGGAAGAACACCAGGACAGGCAAAACTGGGCCCAAGGTTTCTGCTCAAACTACTGCACCAACCATGGACAACACATGCAGTAAACAGCAAACCCTTACTCAGATCTAGCCTATGGACAGGACATTCTCCACACTTGAGCAGAAAGTGGGATCTGACTCTGACACAAAGTCTGGTGCCCCATATTTGACCACTTCCCCTTGGTGGGAAGTTCTGGTGGCATTCAGAGGAAGGATAAACAGGCTACCAAGATGAGACTTAGTAGCCTATGATCAAATAGTGGGAGAGGAGGTCCCCCTAGGTCACGGACATAGAGAAGGGGAACAGCATGAAAGTGGGAGGGAGGGAGGAAAGGGTGAATACAATGGAATGAATAACAATTGAGATGTAATTTTAATAAATTATTTTTAAAAAGAAATTATGAAAAAAAGAAACCATAAAAAAATCACTGAGACAAACACTGAATATAACTAATCTTAATGTGAGTACTTTAAAAATTGTATTATAGAAGTAGTTTCAATTCTGTGTACAATGATCTGTATTTTTTTCTTTCAAAATATAAATGTTTTTGGAGCATATCAAGCCCTACAACAGGCTAAAGAAATTCTGACATACCTAAAACTCTGCATAAGGTTTAAACTTCCCTAAAACCTTAAATATACTGCCTAAATTTGCTACATGTTACATTTTAAAATGTTTGTTGTAATATTATTGAGTCATGGGAGAATGTATCAAACTTTCTACAAGACCTTTATTTCATTCTATGGAAAATGTAGGATGAGCATTAATTGACTATCAACCAGTTAACATTTTATAATCTATAATTATTAATGAGTGATAGTATATATGACAAAGTTCACCAAAATGACAATAATGGACAAAACAAAATTAAAAATTTGAGGTTCGACTAGCAAGTAGAAATTAAAGAAATTAATGTCAATTAGAAAGTTGAAATCTAATTTACAGCAGTTAACCACAAATAGAGTAGCATAAACCATGAATATATTTTAGAGAAACTAAATACATGTTATACATAATCTTTCTTTTAGTCAGATTAAAATAGCTAGCAGTTTATTATGGTTTTCAATCAGACCAGCCAAAAAATTAAAATCATATTTCTGTTCTGTACACAACTTATCCACATATTTGTGTGTGTGTGTGTGTGTGTGTGTATGTGTGTTTGGGGGTGTGTGTATAACCTTCTGGAAAGAAATTTGTCAGCACATGCCAAGGACGTAAAAAGGTCATAACCTTTCTTACAGTAATTTCCTTTTAGGAATTCTTTCCAAGGATGACACTGAATCTCTTATGCACATAAACAATAACACTTATATAGCCAAAATCATAAATCATAAACTTACTAATAACTAATTTCAAAAAGTAAAAAAGACATTAGTCTATATACTCATGGCAATACACTGAGAACATATGTGCTCATGATCATATTAAAATATTGTCAGAAAAAAAATAATTGGGCCAACAAATTATAGTATAATCACAGACCGAGGCAGGGTACAACATTCACATCTGCTCTCCTTAGAAAGGAAGACAGTCAACACTTCAATGATGACAGCAACCACTAACCTGACACCAGACTACCTGGTGTATATGCCAAGGGACCAAGGACAAAAAATTCTTGATTGCCAATATGGACATCAGTTCCATTCAATTCTCACTGCTGCTATGACCAAAGGATAGACCAAATCACTTCACCATCCTTTCATTGATCTGAATTTAGTCCTGCATTTCACCCCTCCAGCTCAAGTAAGCTTCAGTCCTAGCTCAACACCTCAGCCCTGCAGTCCTCATAGCTTAATGCTGTTACTATAATACTTCTAAGTGGGGTTGTTAATATACTACAAAATACAATGATTCCTTCTCAGACTCTGTTAACTCTACCTTTGCCTTCCATAAACAACCTTAGATGTCTTTAAATTGTGCTGCAGCATCATTAACACATTCTTTTACCTGAATATAAATATGTACAAAGATATAATTACTAGTTCTTGTGTAATCTGTGATATCAGAGTTGATAATAATAATTAAGACAAAATAAAATACCCGTGTTTACCAAGTTCATCGGCCGAGTAACCAGGAATATTTTAAAAAGCATATCCAATGAAAACATCATAGCTTTGCATCTATTGTTATTCAGTATAGTCTGAATTAAAAGACAATCATTTATATTTTAAGGATAACATACTCATGATATATGTATGTGGACATTAATATATTCATGCCTGTGTATTTAAATCTGTTTTCTTTCCATGAGAGAGAAATGGAGAATTTGTCAGCTTAAGTCTATCTTATTTTACTTATTGTAATGTTATTCAAATCTATCAATTTTTAAAAATACCATAGTTCACTCTTCTCTACACCTGAATAAAATCCCATGGCATTTAAAAGCCACGTTATTTTATTCACTATTATGTTGATGGACTAGTGAAGATATCTTGGCTATTGTAAGAAGTAAACAAAAATGTGCATATATTTCTTTGGGGTGCTGAATTAGTCTTTGAGTATATACCATGGAAAGGTATAGCTAGATGTAATGATGGTCCAATTCTCAATGTATTTGAGAAACCTCCATACTAACTGCTTTAATTTACATTCCCATCATCAGTGTACACATTCCTTTTTCTTTCTGCCTCTGCCAGAATTTTCTCTTATTTGTTTACTTGCCAAAAAACATTCTGACTAAGATAAAATAAAATGCCCAACCAATATTAATTTGAGTTTTTCTAATAAAAAGTTGGAATATAACATTTATATAATTCCTGATTGTTTTGTGGTTCTTTTTGCTGCAGGCAGTTTATTGTATATATGTGTAAAAATATAAATGCATATGTAAAAAGAAATAAAATGCTAACAAAAAAGTTTATTGAGCTTATTTTTGTCCTTTCAACTATACATTAGTAATTTGCTGTTCTTTAAAAACTATCTCTTCAATTTTTAGCTAATTTATAAATATGCAATCCTTTACAACTTCTATATATTAATTGCCTGTTTTATATAGAGGTGGCAAAAAAATTTCCCCAATATGTAGGTTATCAGTTCACTCTGTTTGTTATATCTGTTGATGAGCAAAATCTTTTGCACTGAAGTGCGATCTCAGTAGTCAATTCTTGGGGGTTTTGTCACATGCTGTTAAAATCCTTTTCAGATAACTACTCAAATAGGCTTCTATATTTCAATGTCTACCTTATAGATTTCCCAGCAAATTCAGTTTCAGATGTTTGATATATTTGTAATTGATTTTGATCCAGAGTGAGATATGGTTTCATGCTTTTCCCTGTGAATATCCAGCTTTTTAAGTAGCATTATGAAAAGGAGTGATTTTGACCCAATGCATGCTTTTGACACATTTATCAAAGATTATATGATTGTTGTTGGGTATTTACTTCCTAGTCATCTACCTCATTTTGTTACTATGGCTTTATAATATGATTATTTTTCAACTCTAACATTGTTATTTCTGAGTTTTATCACAAATCAACATCATGCCATTGGTACCTGCCATTATTATTTGCTACAAATGTACTTGAGGTAGCTTTATAACAATCCTAGTGAATACTCTTGTGCATCTGTGAGAGTTGAGTAGAAAGTGAAGGGAGACTTTAAATCAAAGAAATCAATAAACTTCTGAAGTTTAGTCATAAATCTTAGTATCTCACTGTGTCCATAACTTAAATGGAACTTTCCATCAAGAACAAAACTGAAGGCACTATCTCTTAGAGGTTTTTCTTTCAAATGCAAATCCAAACCTCTCTTGATAATAATATAGCAAGACTTTAAAGTCTTCAATTTGTCATTTGTTGATGAAACAATTGTGACCTTATAATATATGAAAAATTGAGCCACAAATGAAACAACCAATTTTTAAAAGCAATGCTAATTAAAACATCCCTACTACTTTCAATGAAGTCTAATTGAAGGACTGAAGAAGCAGGTTAGAAGATTATGACATTCATCCTTCTGAAGAGAAATGGACAAGGAATGTATATGACAGGAGTGGTGGTGGTAAGGAACTGGGACTTAAGAGTGGATAGAATGTGATATATGCAAGAAGAAATTTTTAAAAAATAATGATAAAATGACTCCTGATCATATTCTGCTATACTCACAGATCAGTGCCTTATTTAGCCATCAACAAAAAAATTTTGCTATAGCAGTTGGAAAAAACACAGAGATACACAGCCAGACATTTCATAGAGAGAGAGAGAGACCTTGGAGCCCACCACATCAAACATGATGTCTCTATTAAACCTTTCCCCTCAGAGATCAGGGAATCCTGTAGAAGAGGTGGTGGCCAAAGAATGTAAGAGCCAGAGGGGATGGAGGACAGTAGGAAAACAAGGCTATCTAAATAAAGTCAGTAAAGCGCTAATGGACTCTTGCCTGCACAAGGTCCTCTGAGTATATATTACATCTTTCATTTTAGATAAAATAGAACTCCTGCTTGTGTGAATGAGTGGGTTTCTGATTCTTGTGTTTTCTCTTGGGGCTCTTTTCCTTCTGCTGGTTTGCCTCGTCTATCTTCAGTATGATGGGTTTTGTTCTATTTTGTTGTATTTTGTTATTATCTTTCGAACTCTGCCCTTTTCCAATGAGAGACTAAAAAGAAATGGATCTAAATGGGAGGGGAGGTGGTGTTAAGTTGGAGGTATAGAGGGAAGGGAATATGTAATCAGGATATAGCACAAGTTTATGAAGTCTGTTCTTGTATACAAATCTGTCAGTTGTGTTATATAGCAAATGAAATTACCTTTGGTTTTGTGTATTTGGTGCTCCTATCACGTAACAATGAGGTTTTATAGTTTTCAAAGTATAGATATTTATATCTTACAGTTCTGGATGCTGGGAAATTAAAGATTAATTGGGTAACATCAGAAGAAAGCTTTCACACTGCTTTATCTCGTGGAAGCAAGCAGAGGTCATCGAGCCTCCATGAAGTAGTATGTGTAATGATAAAAGAGAAGGCATAATGTGTCCTGCTTAAGATACCCACTCCCATAATAAAAATATTATTCCACTCATAAGATGGGGATGAAAGTCTTAATACCTCTTAAAATTCCATCTCGCAAGACTTCCATCTTTTACAATAAAGGCACAAAGGGAAATACATTCAAACAACAGCAACGTCTTCCTCAGGGAATTGGCTAGGAAAGAATGTAGTAATAGAATCTTCTTCATTGTATCACGTGCCATATAAACATCCTTTACTTATGAGCCCAGAGCCTGGATTCCGGTGCTCAGTCATTGACCTCCCAGGTGAGTACATCCTAATGTCATGTCCTGTCAAATATTCTGAGGGGTTTTGCAGATATCATATTATTAGCTACATTGGAAGCCTATATCTCTGAAATGTTTAGGTTTGTAGTTTAATGCTTTTAAATGTTCTTGCCTCTGGATGCCTATGGACATTCGTTTCCTACCCACACTCTTTGAGCTAGTAGTTTGATCAGAGAAATATGTCAGCAACTGTGCATGAGCTAAGTAGGACAGACTAATAAATGTAGGATATTTTTATGCAAAATCTTCATTATTGCAATAGTGAAGCTGTCTTTTTCCTGGCCTCTTCAGCCATTCTCTTATGTAGGATGTTGAAGTGGGACTGTATTTATAGATGCTCCACATGAACCACGTACAGATCATTTATATCTAGTTTGAATAGGAGGAAATTTAAGTTCAGTGTATGGAGTGTAGTCAGTTACTCTCTTGGGTCCTTGGTGTTGTTAATCCAGGAATTTAAAAGCAGAAAGAAGCTGAAGGATAGTTTTACTAACATTTGAAGGAAGGACATCAGGCAAGGCAAACTATAAATATATGCAACAGCCAGAAAGAGAGAGTGCGTTTGTTTGCTTGCTTGCTTTGCTTTGTGTTTTGTTTTTGTTTCGTTTTGTTTTTGAGTTGGAATGAAAAGCAGCTGGCACATTCAGTAGCAGAGGCCATAAAGCAGTTGCATGGCCGCTACATAGAATGTAAGAGTCAAAAGAGAAGGAGAAAGCTCACCATAATAAAAAAATGTGTGCTTAGAATTTTGGCAAATATATGAAAGGAAAAACAAACAGAAGGAAAAGTAAAATTTAAGACTAAAAGCATCTGGTAGGCTTAGTCATGGCATCTGATTGAAGGACTTGTTGAAGGTGACTGCAGTGTGGGAGTGACTTCTGGGAACAAGTACGTTATGTTATCAAGAGAGATCCTTCCAAGGCATAGCATGCCTTCATGTGAGTCATCTTTCAGGTAGGGTGGACCATTTCTTAGGTGCCTCAAAGGGTCAACTAGATTAATCTCAAGTGAGGACACAATTGTGTGCAATTCTCTTAATGTATACAGTTCATCAGAATGCTATGCTTCTACCCAGGACCAAGGTGAAACTGAATTTCTATTCTTTTGACCAGAAGGAAATAGAATTCTTTTAATGAGCCTCAGCCCTGATACCCCTACCTTCACATACGGTATTTTGAATTCTGAAGTGGGATAAAACAGACACTTCCCTCTCTACTGTTATCAGGGAAAGAAGAGGTGGCATCAAAGTAGATCATGCGGGAAGCATCCATCCATAATGGGGTTTGGCCAGTACATAGCTAAGCATATTTTCTGCTTCTGGGAAAAGATACATGTGGTGTCCTCTATGCTTAAACCTTGGCCAGTTTCTGTCTACTGTTATCTTTATCATGAGGCACCAGTAAATGTGGGACTAATCCAGTGATCATCTGGAAGCCTAGAAACTACACAAAACTTAAAAAGATGTATTTTTCTTTGTAACAATCAAGGAAGAAATCCAGGAGTCTTGGGTAATAAAGATATGCTCAACTCTTTCACAAAAATATTTTTGATGGAGTGATGATATAGAAGAGAAACTTAATGCATCAACTTGAGTGACCAATATGTAAATGCTGTATTTATCTTATTCTTTTCCTTCTTTATCACACAATTTTGGTTCAACTTCCTTTCTCATTAAACTATTTTCACCTTGATATAACTGTAATATGAATGAATTTTCCTATAAAATTATTCACTGTTTTTACATAAAGGAGTTAAGAAAATTTAATGAATAAGTATTAAATGCTTAACATCAACCAATCAATTGATTAATTAATCACCAAGTTATACAAACCAAATTATACTATGATTTCCATAAGTAACTTAAAGAAATATAAATAAATGGAGTGACTAGACTCATACATCTCAAAGGGGTCATTTAAATTTAGATACTTAGTTGCTTAAGTAATAGTTGTATGAAGAATAAAGCCTAGGCATACCATATGTTAGGATCAATTTAAGAATTATTTATAATATTTCAATGATACACTACTCTGAGGACAATTATAAATTCTGAACTATTTTAAAAATCATTACAATTTTTTTGTTTGAAAAATTTTCCAGTTTCCACACTCTCTTATAATGAAATACCGGAGGAGTCTAATTCCAGAGATTTTTTTGTGCTTCCTACTATTAGAAGTGATTTTCTTAAATCATGAGGTTCAATACATTTAATTAACTATCATCTATCTCTAACCAATTATCTTATTGTAAAAATTTTCATTTATCATTCACCTAGAATAATTACATAAAATGTTCTAATCTTTCAGAACAATAAATTTGCAAGTAGACAATAAATAAATGGTTCATAACACGGCCCAGAATTACCTTCAATGGTAATGTAAATTTAAATACTTCCTGGTGAATATGACAAAAACAATTCAAATCAAGGCCACGGTAAATGGTGAGGCTGCCACAGAAAGCATGGGGTGGTCAAGGACCCTCTTTGCTCAAAGCTTCTCCAGTGTATATCTTTTCCACAACAGCAACAAACAAACAAACAAACAAAAACCCTGAGACTCTCAAAGTTAAGGAAGCTCAGCACATACTGAAATTCAAAAGACTCAGTGGCACATGCCTTTAATCCTAGCACTGGGGGGCTTAGATAAGGCAGATCTCAGTGAGTTTCATGTCAACCTGGTTTATATAGTGAGTCCAGGACAGTCAGGCTCTGTTACACAGAGAAACTCTGTCGCAAGCAAAACAAAACAATAAACAAACAAAGAAAAAAAAATATTCAGACAGAGTTTTTTGGTCCATTCGTGTTGTCATTACTTTATGATTCTAGTTTCCTCTGTGTAAGTAGTTTAACCACCTTCTCTCCTGATTTCATTTCTGCTCCATGTTTTATAAAATATAAAGGTGTGCTATGCAAAAATCAGTAGGTTCCCAAGGGAATGCATAATTGTAGAGAAAGACAGAGCCACATCTGACATCTTCTGAAGTGTTGCCTTGGTGTAGTTTCTAACACAACTGAATGCAGCATACCTGTAAAATTGACCTCACCTAAATAGTAGTTTCTGTACATTAACACATACTTAAATCCAGTTAGTAAATAAAACCCTTTTAGAAAACATCAATGTTAACAGTATTTTATGATAATTACTTCTCCCTTACTAAACAAAGAGGAAAATTAAATACTAATTTTGCCTTTTAGGTAAATTCATTATACATAATCTGACATTTTATTCCATTTGCATTTCAAATCAATTTTTAAAAGTAAAATTCATCATCACTCAGAGGAAATGATTTGCCTAATATAGTGTGATGGTTTGAAAAACACTTAGCTATGTTGTCAACTGTATTTATTCACACACATTCCTCTTACCACATTGAAACCATGCTCTTTTATGAGCTATGCTGATATAGTTATATTTTTCATGTACTTGTTTTCAAAAACACCATCTCCCGACCAGTAACACATCTACCACAATCTCTTCCTCACTGAAACTATCATACTCATTATATTGATCTTTTTTTTTCTTTAATTTTCTCAGACACTAATGGATTTGCTAAAAACATTCTTCTCTGGCTTATTCAAGTTTTCTGAACTATTAGTGGATTTCTTTATCTCCTCAATTATGGACTGAATTCTGCTACTACTGTGTTCATTTCCTTGAAGTAATCTAATGTCACATACCTATCATTTCCCACATTAGTCCTTCATACCTCCATCTGCCATTCTTCATATAAGGTGTTTGCTGTAAGATTTTCAGTCTCTGTTTCTTTGAGGTAAGTAAGCTTATGCAGTATTGTTCTTTTTTCTCTAAGCTTTCTTTAAAACACTTAAATTATTCAGTATATTATAAGTAATGGGGTTGTCTGTGGAACACCAGGAAGTGTGCATCCTTTTTTCCCTTTGTCGTATTTTCTTTCACTTTCACATCCTGTACACATGTGTGTGCACAGAAGACATTGCTATTATGTTCTATTTTTAGAACTGAAGAATAGTAGATAATATAACTAGCAACATGGAATGTCTTTCTTTGACTGTCTCATAGTTTTGCACAGTAAAAGAAAACTTAGTTGGTTATTTTAAAGTTTTAATGATTTTATGATTCTTCTTTGTGATATTTTATATTATAATCTTCCTTAATTTTTTTGTGTTCTATAGTAATAATAAATTATAGTCTCTATTAAATATTGAGGCCATTATATGATCAAAATGACAAGTCATTTCTTCATAAACAGCATTTATCTTTGAAAGATTTGAACATAATCTTGACTTATACTTATTGGTTCTTGATAGACAAAATTCTTTAGCATAAACTGGGTGTACTCACATCATAAAAATTATAAAATTATCCACTTAAGTAAGAAATATTCTCTTAATAATCAAAATGAAGTATATATGCGGAACGGTACTCAAGACTGGCTGACCACTGGTGTCAATATATATGCACATATGTATAGGCACAACTGCGTATACACATGAGCAACACTTCCTTTGTATACACACACACACACACACACACACACACAAACACGCACATACACACTAATATAGTGCTTAGCATTTTATTAACTGATTAATAATGTATACTATTAATTATATATTCATTTTCTTGAGGATTCTGTGTTGTAATTACTCTTTTGAGGCAGAATTGCACTAAGATCCAGCTGTTCTCAGTCTTAATGTTTTGCCTCAGTCTTGATAGTGCAAGGATTCACAAGGCTGAATCAATATATTCAGGCAGAGTCACTTTAAACAGAAAAACTCTGTGTTCTAGCATGTTTATCATTTTATTAGAGCATAGGAGATAGGGACACATAAGGTTTTATTATTTCATTTATTCTTATTTTTATTAATTCTGCCTCCTGAGTACTGGCTTATTATTTCATTTTTAAATTAATACTGTATTAATCCTTTGAGGAAACTCAAGTTAAAGTTTATAGCTTCTATACTTTATATACCTAGAGGTATATATGTTTAACTTTAGTCTAGCTACCTTGGCATGTATTGACAGGTCACAGCTTCCCTAGTGTGAAGGTCTCAGTTACCTTTTTCTGAGTCTGTGTGTCCCACAGAACATGCCTATCGAGGTCTTCCATAAACACATCCAACAGTGTTAACATAGATGTCATAAAATATCACTGAAGGCTAAGATGTTTCCCATTTCTTTTTAAAGGCACTTAGTGCTATGAACTTTCCTCTGAGCCCTGCTTTCAATGTATCCCACAAATTTGGGTTTGTTGTTCCTTCATTTTAACTGAATTTCAGGAAGTCTTCAATTTCTTTCTTTATTTCTTCCCTGACCCAGATGTCATTAAGTAGAGAGTTGTTTAGTTTCCATGTTTGTGTAGGCT
>OU015743.1:107646208-107685599 GCA_907169655.1 Acomys percivali | reverse complement strand
AATGGCTTCACCAGCTTGCTTCTTGTGACCATTGGCTTGGTATATTTTTTCCAGCCTTTTACCCTGCGGTAATATCTACCTTTATGGGTGAGAAATGTTTCTTGAATGCAGAAGAAGGTTGGATCTTGTTTATGGATCCATTCAGTTAGTCTGTGTCTTTTTATTGGAGAATTGAGACCATTGATGTTGAGAGATATTAATGACCAGTGACTATTAAGAGTCTTAATTTTGATGTTGGTTCCAGTACAGCATTTGTGTAGTTGTGTTTTTTCGATGGTGTAATTGTCTATTTCCTGTGTAGTTTTGGTTGTAGCTTGTTCCTTTGAGGTAGAGTTTTCCTTCTAATACCGTCTGTAATGCTAGATTTAGGGATAGGTACTGTTGAATTTGTTTTTGCCATGGAATATTTTGTTTTCTCCATAGATGGTTATCGATAATTTTGCTGGGTAAAGTAGTCTGGCCTGGCATCTGTGGTGTCTTAGGATTTGCAGGATCTCTGTCCAGGCCCTTCTGGCTTTTATGGTCTCTGTTGAGAAGTCAGGTGTAATTCTGATAAGTTTGCCTTTAAATGTTATTTGGCCCTTTTCACTTGCAGCTTTTAATTTTTTTCTTTGTTTTGTATATTTTGTGTTTTGATTATTATGTGACGGGAAGTTTTTCTTTTCTAATCTATTCTATTTGGTGTTCTGTATGTTTATAGGCATCTCTCTTTTTATATTGGGGAAGTTTTCTTCTATGATTTTGTTGAGAATATTTTCTCTGCTTTGGAATCTGGCATCTTCTCTTTCTTCAATGCCTAATATCCTCAGATTTCTTCTTTTCATGGAGTGTTTGATTTCTTGGATGTTTTGTGTCAGGATTTTTCCAGATTTAGTGTTTCCTTTAATTGTTTCTTCAAGATCTACGATTGTGTCTTCTTGTCCTGAGATTCGTTTCTCTGTCTCTTTGATTCTATTAGACAGGCTCACCTCTGTGTTGCTTACCTTCCTCTCTGAGGTCTCAAGTTCTTGTTTTTCTTCTGTCTGTGTATTTATCATTTCCATTTTCATCTTCAGATTTGAACTGTTTTATTGGTCTTTCATCTGATTGTTTGTATATTCCTGAGTTTCTTCCATTGCCTCTTTATAGGCCTTCAGAGTTTGAACAGTATTACTGATTTTCTTCATCTGGTTGTTTGTATTTTCCTGAGTTTTTTCCATTGTTTCCTTATAGGGATATTTTATGGCTTCCACCTGTTTTGCTGCATCTTCCTGCATTTGATTACCAATCTTATTTGTTTCCTCCATTATCATCCTAATTACTAAGCATGTGAGGTCATTTTCTTTTATATCCATTGTGTTTGAGTTCTCTTGGTTGTTTTCTTTGGGATAGCTGAGATCTGGAGACACCATATTCTTTTGGGGGTTTTTTGTTTTGTTTTGTTTTTGTTTTGTTTTTTGCGTATCATTTATGCTGTCCTTAATCATTTTTCTGTCTCTGTTTTTGGGAGGTAGCTTCCGGAGTGGGGTGGAGGGAGTCTGCAGATAGATTTACCTGTTTTCTTATGATTTCCCTAGGCTGGAAGCTTTGATGTTTCTCTGTTCTGGATGGAAGGAAGCCACCCTGTAGCTTGCGTCTCTCACAACCAGTGAAACCCAGCTCCCCTGTATTGTGAGTCTTGTAATTGTCCTGGGTCTCAGAATGTGTGCTGGGTCAGGCCAAAGTGTCCACAGCCTTCAGGGTCCCATTGTGATACTGGAGCTCTCCAGCAACTGAATCAGGTTGGGTTGGGTATCTGATGACCACTTTACTCCCTGTCGCCCCTAGATTTCCCTGGTCCCAGAGATTTGATGCTCCACTGGTCTGTGGTTCCTAGGAGAGTTTTGAGACCCAGATAGCTCATAGTGAGTGGGTTAGTGTACGGGGCCCAAACAACATACACTGAGTCCACTTAGCATCTATGCACTCAACCTGAGCATTGAGTCCAGTTTGCATCTCTGGATCCAAACAGGTCTTGGGGTCTAATGTACTTAGTCTAGTTAGCAGTGCTGAGTCCAACCAGGGTTGTGACCAAAACAGCACACTGAGCTTCTGAGTTCAGGTATAGTCTCAGGACCTGGACTGTGTGCTAAGTTCAGCTAGTCTCTGACCCCAAACCTTGTGCTGAGCCCAGCTAGAGTCTCTGGGCCCAAACTACCTGCCAAGTTCAGCCAGGGACTCTGGGCCCAAACCGCATGCCAAATTCAGCTAGAGACTCCAGAACCAAACTGCACATGGAGTCCAGCCAGAGTCTCAAGGCCAGGACCATGCTCCAAGTCCAGTTTGGGTCTCAGAGCATGAGCCGCATGCCAAGTTGAGCTTGGCTCATGGGGCCCAAAACATGCTCTGACCTCAGCTAGGAACTCTGGGATCAAACTGTGCTCTGAGCTCAGTTAGAGTCATAATAGCCAGAACAAGGAAACAGCCTAAGTGTCCCTCAGTAGAAGAATGGATAAAGAAACTGTGGCACATTTATACTATGGAATACTACTTAGCTATTAAACAAAAAAGGAATTTCCAAAATTTGTGGACAAATGGATTGAACTAGAAATGATCATAATGAGTGAGTTAACCCAGAAGCAGAAAGACTCAAATGGTATATACTCACTTATATCTGGGGCATGTCCCATGAATATCTTCACTTATCAGGAAAAGGGGACAGAGGGGAGGACATCTTATTGGGACTCCAGGTGAGAGAAGCATGGGAGAATGGGGAAATAGAAGCATGCAGAGGGTCCTAGAAACTTATAAGGACACATTATGATGGGCAGATCTGGGCCCACGGGTCCTGCTCAAACTATGGCACCAGCCAAGGACAATACATGCAATAAACTTTGAACGCCTACCCAAATCTACCCAATGGACAGGACATTCTTCACAGTTAAGTGGAGAGTGAGGTCTGACTTTCACACCAACTCTGGTGCCCTATATTTGACCATGTCCCCTGGTGGCACTCAGAGGAAGGATAGCAGGCTACCAAGAAGAGACTTGATACCCTATAAGCATAAACATGGGGAAGAGGTTCCCCTTAGTCACAGTCATAGGGGAAGAGAGTAAGGGGAAAATGGGAGGGAGGGAGGAATGGGGGAATACAAGGGATGGGATAACAACTGAGATGTAATATGAATAAATCAATAAAATATAATTTAAAAAATAGAGTCATGGGACTCAAATCTTTCACTGAGTCCCTTCTCCTGCAGCAATTCCCACCAGTCACCATACCACTCTCCTCTGCCAAAGCATTCCCAGATGCAAACCTCAGCCGCTGCTGCTGCCGCTCTCATCTAAGAACATCCGCGCTCCTCCCTTGCTCAGGGGTATGCAGATTTTCTGTATTTTAATCCTTTCGGACTGCAGTTTCAAGCTATAGTGGTGTGGGGAGCTTGGTGTTCCTGATTAAGAAATCCATGTAATTCCCTGAATCATTTACATGAGCTTCTACACACAGTCCATGCTGCTCACCGTTATCTTGGAGTCCACTGAGAATATGTACTTTGAGTACACACTAGGGTCATAAATGAAAGAAACAGATATTTGTTCACATCTCTCTAGGAAACGGTAACAGTACTTAATTCCAGTTTTACCTTGGTGTGTTCATAAAACACATATGAAGTTATGTTTTTATTTGTCTTTTTTGTTAATTTTTTCACAAGTTATAGGCCAAGTCATACTAGAATCCTGTTCAGTGATTTTAGCCTAGTGATTCTGTTTGTCATTGATGTGGTCCTAGTGCAACAACCTGGAATATCTTCTGCAAGCAATATATTTCTTGATCATAACAAATCAATGTAATTACTCTCTGAGGTGATCTAAACAGGAAAGTAAATTAGAATTTTTTCATTGGTAATACAACATCACAACCACCCTAGTGACACTGTTTTAGGTAGCCAGGAAATTTAGGTATCCCACACCAATTCTATTTAGAGAATCTATTTTAGAAAACTTGTTCAACTTCAAAAAAGAATTGTTTACTTAAGTTAATAGAGCAATCTACAATGAATATTTACTAATGCATAAATTTGATTGAAATTTGAATATGACATAAGGATATGTTATACTGATTTGTGTGTAGTCCATTACCTAAAATATAATTTAACTCATTCAGACAAACATATTGCATGTTAGTACTAATAAAGAAGTTTCAATATTAAAATAAAGTGTAAGTATGCTAAATTAGAGAAACAAAATTACCTGTGTATTTGTGTGATACTGCACTGTGGTTTTTCTATTGAAAGTAATTTCTATCTAACCTATGTCTTTCATTTTGTAACTATAAGTATTGCTGTTTAAAGGTTTAAAACTTGATATATTATTAATATTTTACTTGTTTTCTCATGAGGATTATAATAAAGAAAAAAATCCACTCACATCAGGCTATTCAGACATGCTTCTGGGATTTTGCTACTTTGTCTGATACACTGACAAAGTGTTGTGTTACTATTTGAGTTTTTCCATCTTTTTTCTTCTAGGCAGTTGTTATATATACATTTTATTCATTTCAGAAGAATAAGCTTTTGGAAAAAACTCTACTTTCGTGTTTTTTCAATATTCTTTTTTTTATATTACTATAGTAAAATTTATATATTTTTACTGGAAACAATACAATTACAATACAGGATTGAATTATTTTGATATTTTTGTTCTAACTGTGCAACCATGAATATTTTTGTGAAAATACCTTTGTAAAATTAGTTAGTCATAGTCCATAGCATATTTGAGAATATAAACAAGATTTAATTATTTTACAGTGTATTTGAATGTTTTTACTAACATTTATAGTTATAAAGGATTTCTATTAAACTTGAATCCTCATCTGTATAATATTATGCAATTTTGATCATTGTCCTCACCAAAACAACTCCAAACTCAGTCCCTACATACTAATTAACACTAATATGATTACCAAACTAGACGCTACATAATTAGGAAACAAATACATAAGGGAAAATATTAATCAAAGGAAAAGGTAAATTTATGCAGAGTATACAACCCAAAGCACAATATTAAATTTTACTTTTGATAGTAGGTATTCTGAATCAAGTCAGAGAAATTTACAATATAATCTTGCCTAAACAGGCTGTTATTAGAGTAGAACTTAGTCTTGTAAGAGTAAACCATCATTGTAAGGAAAAAATACTTATCTTCAACAGCAGACAGGAATCAACTTGACAAGAACAACAAGAAGTTCTTGTCTGACTAAACAATGTAACAACAAATAACAAGGAACACTTTCAAAAAAGCATACTGTACTTCATTATCACACCTATCACAGAAG
Source organism: Acomys percivali (assembly GCA_907169655.1). Classification (NCBI taxonomy): domain Eukaryota; kingdom Metazoa; phylum Chordata; class Mammalia; order Rodentia; family Muridae; genus Acomys; species Acomys percivali. The sequence goes on along the minus strand of OU015743.1, from coordinate 107,680,306 downwards.
GACGTTAGGGCAAGAACTCAAGTCAAGAACCTAGGGGCATGAAATGATGCAGTAGCCATGGAAGAATGTCATTTATTGGCTTTCTCTACAATTATTCAGTATCTTTTTAAAATATCCAAAATCTCTTTAGATGTGAGACAGTAGGATATGCTGAGAAGGTAGAGGCATAAACATCACAAGCTAGAAACCAACCTGCACTACAAGCTATAAAAGAAATAAACCTTTTTCTCCATAAACTTTTTATGGTCATGATGTTTTATACAACTATAGAAACCCTGAAACGTAAATACAATATATTCCAAATATAGTTTTAATTTTAATTTCCCATTAAATTCTTTCAGTTTTCATATATTAGAATATGATAATGATATTTCAGATGTTTCCCCTGCCCCCATGGAATTTCCAGAGGAGGTTGGCTGACAATAACTTTACTAAGTGCAGCTGTTCCACTCTTCCTTGACCAGCATGCTATGATCCTATAAGAACAACCTCATAAGGATTTCTTATTGCCAGTAATGTATTCAATTATTTGTTTCTACTTTATCACAGACTCTGTGTTATGGAGTTAGAAAACAGTTCATGAGTGATTTTATTTGTGACATGGTAGAGGCAGGACAAAGGTCAGCTATTCAAAGTCACACTCTGCTACCTGGTGATTTATAGGCCAAAGTGTGTACAAGACATCCTGTCTCATTGGATAGAACCAAAAGATAAAATGAGTAGCCATACATAGTTCAATATATCAATATATGAAATATAAATGTCTTATCTTTATAAACTTTTCAAATAATAATAGAAAATTAACTTCTTTTTTGGCATTCAAATAGTGATTTGCAAGGGAAATATTTTCATCTGATTCATCTTAAATATATTTCTAGACCTATTGCTTTATCACGTCTGTGAAACTTTTCTTAGAGTAAGAATATTGAAAAACCACGAAAGTAGAGTTTTTTCCAAAAGCTTATTCTTCTGAAATGAATAAATGTATATATAACAACTGCCTAGAAGAAAAAAGATGGAAAAACTCAAATAGTAACTAATGAAAGAGAAAATTTTAATATCCTATGAAGATGAACAAATTATTTTTGCTAAAGGCCAATAAACATGATATGCTTTTAAACTCCACAAACATAGGAGTGAGGCAGAGTGACAGCTGCTATTTGTCCTTTGACATGCAGTAAAACAGATTCAAATTATGTGTGAACACATTGTTGACAGTCAAATTTATAGAAAAATGGAATGTAAATTGGAAAATAAAAGGTGCATAGCACAACATAGTCAAGATTCTAAGAATATATAATGCCTACTCATGACTTTTTATAGTTTTCTGCTATTATACATCAACTGTAAGTTCTCTTAGTGTCAAATAAGTAGGAGGAAAGCTGTCAAATATTTAGGAAAAAGAAGAATTTTTGACAACACAATCTTTGCCTACAATTTTATAGGGACCTGCATCTCTTGCACTTATATAGAACTGTTCACACCTTTAGATTAAAAGCATGTATATATGCATACATATATGTACATATGCACACACATACACATCCATCCTCTGGGCATTGAAGTATCAATTAAAAGTTTTAATTTCATTTAAAAATGTTGTCTTCATGTTAAATGGATCTCATTTTATAAAAGAGGATTCTGTGATTTAGTACCTTATACAGGAGGTTCTGAGTAGTCCAACAGCACTTGAGAGGACTTGGAGGTAAGAAACATTTAGTATCCCAGACTATGAGTATTGTCTTTTCAGCAGTTATCAGCTTAGTGCTGAAGACCTGGAAGATTCCTGGCAAGGTGCTGCTTTTCTATATCGGCATCTAAAGTAGCTGTAGGCTGATGGCATCAAAGGGTAGCAGCAAGAGAAACAGGTGTAGACACTCACATATGAGAATTGAAGACCACCAGAGAAGGAATGCTTTGATGTCAGAGCCACCATGTTAAAGTTGTATTCCCCTAGGGGAAGCACCCATAACAGACTCACCCAGAACCTTACCTCATAGTTGATTTTAAATTATATTATATTGGCCTGTCAACTCCCCTGAAAGCACACCAAAAAGCACAGAACTGCACCTTATCCTCGATGCTCCATTTCCCACCCCACAACCCTGCCCATTTTCCTGGAAGCCACATATGTCACAAAAATTATCAGCTGATTTTAATATTTCCTTGTTTTTAATTGTTGAGTAGTATTACATTGTATAAACATCCCATATTATTTATCTCTTAATTTTCAGTTAAGGGACATCTAGGTTGTTTCCAGATTTTGGTTATTGCGAGTAAAGCTGCTTTGAACATAGTTGAGCAAATGTCTTTGTTGTATGGTGGAGCATCTTCTGGTTATATGCCCAGGAGTGGTATGGTAAGGTCTTGAGGTAGACCTATTTCCAATTTTCTGAGAAAGCTCCAGATTGATTGTGACCATCCTGAATGAGATAGCCCAGACTCAGAAAGACATGCATGGTATATACTCACTTATAAGCGAATATTAACCACATAATATGGCATAACCATGGTACAATATACATACCCAAAGAAGCTAAATAACAAGGAGGAAACTACGGAGAATGCTGTACTCTCATTCAGAAGGGCAAATAGAATAGATAATGGATGCAGTTGAAGAGAAGGCACAGGGCAGCAGCTTCTATACATGTCCTTTGGAAGAATCCACCCAGGTGGGTATCACATCAGATGCTGAGACTCACAGCCAAACTTTAGCATGTACCACAGAGAGTCTCACAGAAGAGTTTAGGAATAGAAGCACTTGGCAGGGCCAGGAGCTCCAGAAGGAGACAACAAATCCGGGCAGAGGAGAGGGCTGGTGCTACAGAAAGTGGGGCACCAACCAAGGACCATGCATGGCGGTGACATAGACCTTCTGCTCTGATGTAGTAGATGGGAAACACAGTCTCTTTGTGGTTTCAAAAATATGTGGAATAGGGACTACTTCTGATATGGACTCTGGTGCCCAAATATTGATCATTTTCCCCTTGGTGGGGTAGCCTTTTCAGGCCACAGAGAAAGAGGATACAGGCAGTCCATTTGAGACTTGATAGACTGAGGTCATATTTTAGGGTAGGAGAATTCTCCTTCTCTGAGGAATAGGGGAGCGAGGAAGGAAGTATGAGGGAAGGTGGGACCAGGTGGCCATGAGATGGGGGGCTATAAGTGGGATATAAAATGAATAAAATTAAATAAAATAAAGAAAAAATTTAAAAACCCATGTCAGAGGCGCTCTAGTGGATCTGAAGAATCTCTGGTTACCAGAGCACCAGGCCACTCACACCAGAAGACAGAGAGGAAACAGAAACCAAGGGAAAAAACAGCCAAAAACCATGCATTCAACAAAGATAAACTCAGAAACCACCACTTAAATCTATTATAACCACAAAACCCAGATGGCCAGAGGCCAGTGTAGTAACACAATCAACCCCAGGTCCTTCTATGACCCAATTTCATAAGATTCCCTGCACTCTGCTCAAAAACTTGTCTGAATCTCAGGATCTGCTTCCATCCCCTTCTGAGGGTGGGGGTGGGTGTCTTTCAGAAGATCTCTGTGGTAGGCTCCACACTGTTCCCTTTCTTCAACTACTACCAGTGTCTGTTCTATTTGCTCTTCTGAATGAGAATTAAGTATCCCTCCTAGGGTCCTCCATGACATTTAGTTTCTTTAGGTCTGTGGATGATGGTATGGTTATCCTGTATTATAAGGCTAATATCCAATAATAAGTGAGTATATACAATGGATGTCTCTCTAGGGAGAAAGCGGGGAATAGCCTTGAAAGCATTGGTAGAGGAAACAACCTCTTTAACAGAACACTAATATCAACAACGAATAAATGGGACACCATGAAACTGAAAAGCTTCCGTAAGACAAAGGACACTGTCAAAAAGACAATGCTTCAGGCTACAGAATGGGAAAAGATCTCTACCAACCCTACATACAACAGAGAGCTAATGTCTAAAACATGTAAAGAACTCAAGAAACAACCAAATAATTCAATTAAAAATGTGGTACAGTTCAAAACAGAGAAATCCCAACAGAAGAATTTATACTGGCCAAGAAGAACGTAAAGAAATGGTCAATGTCCTTATTCATTTTTAATATAGTAAAAATTTTCAACTAAGAATGAGAGTGAGTGTATCTACAGCAGTAATATTATCTACTCTTTGATATTAGTGACATATTCTTTTTTTATTCATTCTTTTCCCTTTTGCCATGCAAAGTAATGAAATCTAATCATTCATTTTAGTTACCTAAAATAATAAATATTACTTGTAAATATGTATAATGAACTTAAGGCACTTACTGAGTGGGGAAAATCAGGTGGGATATGATTAATTTTGCTTTCTCTTTATTTTTCTTTGATGCAAACACCTCTAATTTTAAAAACCCTCAATAACTGAAATTTTGTAAGAACTGGAGTGAACGTTATTTGTTAATTCATATCAATAAAGATTGGAGATGTGGCTCATAGAGCAGCTGCTTAGTAGGTGCAAGACTACATGTCATACAAGAAGAGAATTAAATAATTAATTAGTAAAGATAACTAAATAAAAATATACTATTGGAAATGTCCTACAATGACCAGTTATCATTACTTTGGAATGACTAGATCATGACTGAAGCAGTCACTTTCCCTGACTTGCAGGAACTGGTTTATACAATACTTGGTAGTTTCCCAGCGCTCCAAATAAACACCTATGTGGTAGAAAAATTCAGATAGAAATTTACTGAAAAATGAATCCTAATCCAAGGAAGAGATAGGTGTGTATTTTGGATTAAAAATGGCAGCTGACCTTTTTTATAAATAAATGCCTGTATTAAACGTTTTAGGATGACACAAAAAATTCAAGAATCATACTACATTTCAATTTGATTTCTGAATTGCTGAAATGTTGTCTCTCTGGAATGGAGTGTAGTTTAAGTGGTACTAGTTTTCACCAGTGATGATTTGGACTAGTGCTCTTCATCTTGCCACATTTCTTGGTTTATATCTGAAAAAGGTATAGTCTATAGTGGCAAAACTCTTCTTTGTATTTATTTTACTGACATAGTTTAAGCACAGAAGCATATCTTTATTTGTGTCTTTATATAAACTTTAAAGATTCCTAATGTTTTAATGGAAGTCTAGAATTTATGTTTGCCCTTTGTGGGATTCTTCCCAACAAATAACTGGATGAATGTGGTGTGGTTGATAATTTATTATGAAATAAATATTACATGATATTATAAGAAAAGAAAAATTAGCAAATCTTTGAATAATTAAGAAAAAATATGTATCCAAATGGGTAACAAGTCTACCATGCTCTCAACTTTTCCTGAGATCCTTCTATGTGGATTTCTTTTCCTGAACCAATTCAATAAAACAACTTGAACTTGCCATTTCAAAAAATAGCCACGTTACATTTCTATATTTGATGCCCAAAGGCAAACTGAGTGACAATCACTTCCCCAGCAAGTGAATATTCCAGCCAGCTCTGCAGTTACAATTCCACCAATGGATTTCTCCATTGGTTTAAAATGAAGAAGAATCCTTACTGCATCCATTTTTCTCAAGATTACTTTTAATGATGAAAGTAAAGAAATTTACACTGCAATATTTGTTTCTTCATTAAATATTGATTTGGTGTTTTGGCAAATTCAATATGTTCAGTAAATATCTGTCTAGACTTAGGCTGTTTTACTTATATTCAGTGCATGAACTACAAGTTAAGTGAGGCAAAGAAGGTACTGGAATCCCAAAAGAACCAGATACTCTGGAGTTCTATGTTGAAGACATTCATACAGATGTCCTGGGGAACCTGGGTATCCCATGTGTAGATATATAATAGATTCTTATTTCCTAACTGATAAAACATGAAAGTATATCAAAGATTTTATTATATAAAATTCTGAGACCACCAGGGGAAAAAGTAATATACATTCATAATATAATATACATATTTTATAAAATATATTAATATATTCTAAAATATATGGGTATCATTGGGATATCCTGACTAGGATTCCAACAGCTCAGGAAATTATAGGCTGAAATTTAAACAAAATAAACAAGCAAACCACAAAGAAACATCATACAGCAAATGAAGTAAGAATAAATAGCCTACAGAGTGAGATAAAATCTTTACCATTATATATAAGATAATGGATAAGTACCCAGAATTTACAAGGAATTAAAACATAAGAACCTACATAAAAGGAAATATTCCAATAATTATGTGGAATAGACTTTGTAAAATGTTTTAATATATTTTAATTAAAATAATGTAATACCACTTCCTCCTTCCCCTTGCCTCATTTTAACCTCTGTTAGTTTTTTCCTTTCATACCTCCTCATATCTTTCTTACCAGCTCTCAAGTTGATACCCTATTCCCTTTTACTGGTTATTATTGCTACGTAATACATATATGTGCATATATGTATGCCGCAATACATAGAAACAACCTATTGAGTCCATTTTGTTGCTCCTGTGTATATGATTTCAACTGCAACTTTGCATTAGATAACCAGCAAAGGAGATCATCCCTAGCTCTTCTTTCAGCAGTCATTTGCCTTCTACCAGCAGCGAATAATAAGGGTTCCTGACAAGGATGGTCCCCTACACTTCACTGGCATTTGTTTTCTGTTCTTTGGATCTTACTCATTGTGATTTGAATGAGATAAATTCAAAAGCTGTTTTGATTGCGTTTCTCTAATCGCTGAGGATGATGAAAACCTTCGGAGGTATTTCTTAATCAGTTTTACTTGTTCTGTTGAGAATACTCCATATAGATCCCCAGCTCATTGTTTTGAAATTGGATCACTTGTGTCCGGGACTCTGTTTTTGATTTATGGTTTCGTTGGTACTTTACTTATGTATTTATTTTTGTATTTCTTCTTATTTATTTATTTAGTCCTTTCTCAGATACACAGCTGGAAAAGAGTCTTTCTTTCTTGCCTGGGAGACTTTTCTTCACTTGCTGTATTATTTCCATAGCGGTAGAGGAGTCTTTTAGCTCTTTCTAAGGGCCCACATTTTAAGGGTCACCAATACCTGAGCATATAGAGACGGGCTCAGAAAGTCCTTCACTACAGCTATATCTTGTAGGGTACATGCCGATGTTTTCCTCTACAACTTTTAGTGGTTCAGGGTTTAAATGATGGTCTTTCATACACTTGGATCTAGTTTTGGTACAGGCTCATAAACAGACACAGCTCTACTTTCAATCTGCTAATTTTGGCATGCAGTTTTCCCACCACCACTTTTGAATATGCCGTCTTTTTTCAGCATGTGTATTTTGCCTTCAGATGTTAAATGGACACTGTCACGAAAATGCATGTTTGGATTCTCTATTGCATTCCACTGGTCTCCATGTCTGTTTTAGTGCCAGTACCATATTGTTTTTATTACTATAGCTTTATAATATATCTTTACTTCTAGAATAGCAAGCCCTCTAGTATTCTTTTTTTTTTCCCCTCAGGATTGCTTTAGTTATCCAGGGTCTATTCAATTCCATGTAAATTGTAGATTTTTTTTCTGTGAAGAATTATGTGGTTATTTAGACTAGGATTGTATCAAATCTGTAAGTTGTTTTGGCTAAGATGTCTATATTTGTTTTCATATTGTTAGTTATACCTACCCATGAATGCTGAATGTATTTCCACTTTCTACTCTTTGACTTGATGTCTTCTTTCAGTGATTTAAAGTTTCCATTATAAAGTTCTTTAAACTCCTTCGTTTAGTGTGTTTGCTGTTGGTGTATATGAGCCTCTTAATTGTGTAAGTTGATTTTTTTAAGCTTTGCTAAAATATTTTTGCGTGTCTAAAAGTTATGTGGTGAAATATCATATTATCTGAAATAGTTTGAATTATCTGTTTCCAATTTGTATTTCTTTAATTTCCCTCTCTTGCCTTAATACTTCACCAGCTGCTTCCATAATATATTTTAAAAAAAGATTGGAGACAGTGGGCAGCCCTGTCACAGTCTAGTTCTGTTTTTAGTGGGATTGCTTCAAGCTTTTCTCCATTGGAGATAATTTTGACTGTTTTTTAAATGTAACCTTTCTGAGATTATCCTGAAAGTGTCTTAGATTTTGTTAATTATGAATTTCCCCACTGTATTTATTGAGATGGTGGTATTACTTTCATCTTTCAGTCAATTTATATGATATTCATTGGCTTGAGTATGTTAAACAAGCCCTTTGTTTCTGGATTTAAGGGAACAGGTTCATGATGGTTGGTCTCCTTGAAATACGTTTGTCTTCTGTTGCTAGTATTTTTTGAGGCCTTTTGGCATCTATGATAATTAAGAATTTAAGTGTGTTGAGTTTTCTTGTTGTGTTTTTACTGTATTTGATAATTAAGGCAGTACTGGTTTCAAAGAATTTATTTGAAAGTGATTCTTCCATTTATATTTTTTAAATAAATTATGTATTAATAAAAATATTTTTAAATTTTTGGCAGAATCCTGGTGTTAATATATCTGGGCCTAGACATATTATAGTTAGAAGGATTACTACTACTACTATTATTATTATTTGTTTCTGTTTGAATCTATGGATCTATTTTCATTGTTGTTCTCTAGCCACTCTAACTTTCATAGTTTGGATGAATCCAGAAATCTACCCATTTCTTCTAGATTTTCTAACTTAGTGGAATTTAGGTCATAAATATATTCCTTACATTATCCTGTATTTTTTTTCTTTGGTATCTGTTTTTAAGTTTCTCTGTTCACGTCTGATTCTATTAATTTGAAATATTACTTTTTTTTTTTTTTTTGGTTGCTTGGACCCCGGGTCTGTTATTCTTGTTTTTCCTCTTAAAGAAACAGATCTTATATTGATTGACTCTTTATACCGTTTTCTTTGTTTATATTTCATTAACTCCAATTTTAATTTTTATTATTTTTTGCTATGTGGTGGCTTGGGGTTTGGCTCTTATTTTTCTAAAATGCTCAGCTGTATCATTAAGTCATTTATTTCTGCTATTTTGATTTTTTTAATGTAGGCAAATAGGGCCATAAACTTTCCTCATAAAACTGCTTTTAATGTATCCCAGAATTTTTTGTCTTGTTTTGTTTTCATTTAGTTCCAGAAATATTCATGTGTTTCTTGATATCTTCATTGACCCATTCATCATTCAGGAATGAAATCCTTAGTCTCCATGTATTTAAACATTTACCGGGGTTTTGTTTGCTGTAAATGTTAAGTGCTATGAAATTATTTCAAAATTTCTTCATTATAGTTTGTTTTCTGTTGCAGATGTAGCCTATTTTAGAGAAGGTGCCATATACTCCTGAGTATAATATGTGTTCTTTGACATTTGGGTGGGAGTTTCTATAGATATCTTTTAGGTATATTTTAAAAATTTATCTGTTTTTTATTTTTGAGATTGTAATATAATTATATCATCTCTCCCTTTCCTCCAAATAAACCATCCCACACGCCCTTTCCTTGCTGTTTTTCAAATTTATGTCCTCTTTTTCTTTAATTGTCAATACATAAACATATATAAATATAAATACTTATATGCCTAAATATAACCTGCCCAAGCATAACCCACTTAGTCTGTACAATGTTATTTGTATATATGTTTCCAGGGCTCATAATTTGGCACTCAATAAACAGGTGCTGTTTTCTACCACGAGCAAGAATATTTCTTGTATGCTAAGTATTTCCCAGTTGCCCCTAATTCTTTGTGTAGTTTTGAGTGTTTGGGGGCTTTCTTCTTTCACTTTGATATATCTTTTTTTTTTTTGTTGTTTCTTTGTTCAGTTTATCTTTGGGCACTCATGTGGGTAAAGTTTTATTATTGTACCTCTGACATGACTAGGCAACACAAGCTCGCAGAGAACATCCTGATCCTCTGGGTCTTAAAATCTTCCCACTTTCTCCTTTGAAAAATGTTCTGAGTCTAAGATTAGGTAGCATTTTATAGACATATCCATTGGGACTAGCTCCACAACTCTGTTTCGATTCGTTATGTTATATTGTAATGGTGACTGCCTATTGCAAAAAAAGTGTATTTGGATGAGGAATGAGGCCTGTGTTTTCTGTAGGTACAAGGAAAAGTGTTTACATTTTCATTAGAAAATATGTGGGGTCAGTTAAGTGGTAGTTGCAGGTTCTCTACGAAGATTCATACATTCATTAGTATTAAGTTGTTGGCTACATTTCCTGTACCAGGCACGATTTCCCTTTTGATGAGCAAGTCTTGAGTACAAGTAAAGAACTTTTGGTGACTGCCACAGTAGGCATAGCTCTATTGTATCCTTAAGGTCATCATGCTAGGTGAGGTTGTGGTTCATGGGCATCATAGTTGGGTAGGACTGCTGGTTACTTCCCTCCTTTGGAAGCTTGTGAGGTGCCTCCTGTTTTGTTATTGTTGTTGTTGTTGTTGTTATTGTTGTTGTTGTTGTTGTTTTTTCACGAAAGTTAGTCATCAGGAAAGAGACTTTTATGCCAGTTCCAGCTCAGGGCCTTGGGGAACTACTTCTGGTGCACATTGGATGTAAAGTGTTATTTAATTATATGGTTTCTCTAATATTTTTCAAAGAACCAACCTATTGGAAAAATTGCACTGTTTAAGTTCCTTATAATTATTGAGTTCATGCTATTCTGTGTCTTTAATAACTTTAGTATCCTTTTATCAATGTGGATGAAGAAGAGATTTTTATACATATATGTTTAATATTGTAACACTTTCCTGAATAATTGATCTCCCAGTTAGAATGCAACATTCTTCTTTGTGTCATCTTATTGATTTTAGTTTGAAATCTACTTTATAAGATACAGCAATGGCAATGCCTGCTTGCTTCCTGATATTTTTTGCTTTGAATGCTTTATCCAGTATTTCATTTTAAAATAGTGCCTATATTTAAAGCTAAGATGAGTTTTATATACACATCAGACAGCTGGATTTTGTTTTTGATTCCACTCAACTAGCTGTGCCTTTTGATTGAAGAGTTAAGGCCATTAATATTTAGAACAACTATTGCTATGTGTGTGTAGATTATAATTGATTTTTGCTGTTCTTTGTTCACAGTTGCAGTTTGTCTTTCCTTAAATTATCAGTTTGTTTTCTTTCTAGAATCCCTTTGTTTTGTTTATCTCTGTCTTTAAGTTTACTGCTTCCAATACTCTATTTAGTGATTTTTTTAGGCTATTTTTACCAAGCAAAGTTTTTCTTTGTCCTTCAACTATGTTACATAGTTTTGCTGGGAATAGCATTCTAGGTTACAAATCTTGTCTTTCAGTGTTTAGTAGTGATAGTATGTTGCTTTTGGCTATGCTGGCTTTCAGAGTGGCTATTGAGAAATAATATGTTTTCTTAGAATGTTTTTTGTGATATGTATTTCCTCTGGTGGCTTATCATGTCTTTGTTTTTTATATCTAGCATTTTAACTATAATATGTCATGGATTGTTTATATTTTTGGCTAGTTCAGTTGTGGTTTGGGTGCCTCTTGTATGTATATGATGGATATTTCCTTTCTTTGGGAAGTTTTCTTCTATCATATTGTTAAATATCTGACTTGTGCAAATGACCAGGAATTCTTTTCCCTCATCTATGTCTATAATTGAAAGATTAAGTTTTTTATGCTCTCTCACAATCTCTGTTAATCTCTTTCTTGCATTTTTAAACTTGTTCATATATTTTCCTTTTTTTAGTAGATCCTTTGTTTTGAGTCTTGATATTCTATCTTTGTTTCATTTGTCTAAGTTTTCTAACTGTAATACTGAAACTTTCAATGTCATCTTTATTTCAACTTGCATTGTTTTCAATGTTTCTGTCTCCTTAATGAATTCAGTTTTCAAATCTTAATCTATTTTTATGACTTCATTCAGTAATATATTTGTTTTTATTTAGAAATCACTCAATTGTTTATTTCCTATCATACTGGAGTTAAATTAAGCAAGTGTTCATTCATGTTATCTTTATATGCCTTTTATTATTTCATAAATTTTACTATTGAGCTTTACAATCTGTGTCCTTGGGTTCATATCAGACAGGGAAGAATGGGAGGGTATTGGGAGGATAGGAAAGAGACTAAGTCAATTACTCTACAAAAGTGTCTCAAGATCAAAGAGACATCTGTCTGGAGCTGGGATTCTGGGATTGCAGGTGACACCAGGTTAGAAGAAAGAAAAGCAAAGGGAAAAATATCTTAAGGAAAGAAGGTTTGTGAACAAGATACTTTTCAAATGACCAAGTACAAATGTGCAAAAGTTTCAATATCTTTCTCCATCAGAGAAATGCAATTCAGAGCTAATTTGTCTTGTCAAAATGTATATCATGAAGAAAGAAAACAATGAAAACTGACAAGGACACAGGCGCTAAGGACAGGAGAAGAACTCTCAGCCACTACTGCTCTGAATGTACATTAGTGTAGCCATCTACACTGCTTCTCTGTCTACAGACAAAAGAATCAAATTCAACTTTTTATAGAGATGCCTACAGGACCACAGTTGTCATGCCTTTGTTTTTAACAACCAAGTTATAGAATTAGTGTAGGTGTCTTTTACACCAATAATAGATAAAAAAATATACAAACGTTGGAGATATAGAAAACCAAATTCTAACTTCATGAAATGGAAAGCCAACAAAAGAAGACAAATATAGCATGCTTCATTTAATATGTTGAATCCATTAGAGATGTTGTTAATGTGTAAGGATAAAGGAGGAGAGACAGAGAGGTATGAGGAATGATAGATAATGGAGTTGATGTGAATGAGAGGCATTATATTTCTGTGTGAACAAGCCACAAAGTCTGTTAATTTGTAAAGTAATATATATAAAGAAAAACTTTTTAATGTTATTCATACATACATTTGAGTTTTACTCCACCTTAAGAAAGAAGAATATTCTACTATGAGACAACATGAAGACATAAATCTGGGTAGAGAAAGCCATTCTCAGAGAAGTAAATACAGCAAATCCCATTTGTATGAATCATTGGATTGTGTCATCATTAAGAAACAGGCATTGGAATAGTGTTTACCAGAAACTGTAGAGAGGGAAATATGGGAAGTTATTATTTAGCAATCATAAGTTTTCAAAGGTGTCTAATGAATAACTTCTAAAAATCTATTGTAAAGTATTTTACTCTTTATTCCTTCATGTTAGGAAAGTGAATCTAATGTACATGTTTCTTTCACTACACAAAATAGGCTGGTTGTGGTTGCATACTTAATAGTAATTTTTATTCTTTGTTAGTCTTAGTGAGTCAGGAATGTATTTTGAAAGCAAATCCAAAGATTTCTCTCCAAGACTTGCAAACTGATAATATCCCTAGAAATTCATTTCCTTCTGTCTTTAGAATTTAAATCCATACATGTATAATAGATACACAATTTAAATTTATAAGTATCATCTTGTTTATTGAATAAATAATGACAGAGAAAACAAATCTGTGTTTGTAATGCAACATTATATGCAGAGTTATATCTTCAATATTAAATCACTTTCTATACATCTTTGTCAAGTTAACTTTTTATATTTTGACAATATCCACCATGACCTAAAATACTGACAAAGTGGTTCTCCTTGTCGCCATTTCCATCATGTCCCTATATTGCAACTTCACAGACTCTTATCAAGGTCAGCTAGAACTTTCTGTGAAAACTTCTTGGCAAGTTAATGGACCCCTTCCTAAAACATAAAACACAATAATCCTTGAGGGTTTAGAAAACGAGTTGGAAGGAACTAAATGTGAAAAGCATTTTAAGTGTGGAATGAGTCACTCTTTATCCTAAATTAACAGCAGCTCAGGATTACAGCAATTGTGATTATCTCAAATCAGGACTGCCCTAGAGCAAATGCTTATTAGCTCACAGTTTTGTCTTTAAATTCAAAGACGAAGGAACAAATAAAGGAACAAGGTATGAATTAGGACCTAGCTTCAAAGTCCTTTTTGTATAGTTCCAAATGGTCAGCCCTTATACCAACTGAACAGGTTCTACTTAGGAATATATATGTATGTATGTATATATATATATGCATATATATATACACATATATTCATGTAAGCAATAACAACTAGTAATGAATGGAGAGCATGAACCTTAAGCAGAGTGAGGAGAAGTATATGGGAGAGTTTGGGATAAAGAAAGAGGAACAAGACACATGTAATTAAATTGTAATCTCAAACGCTTAGAAGAAAAGATTAAAATGATCTTTGGATATGATTTTTTGTCGTTACTATATACAACTATACTCCTATGTACTGTTTCTTTAATTTTTACAAGTTTCTCAAGCTGGTACCATTTTCAGAATCATTGTCATTTCCTCCTGTGTCCCAGTATCTCTGCTGCTAAGTGCTGTTTCTAAGAAGCCTCTGTCTCCATTTTTTCTCCCCACACACTAACTACCAGCAGATTGAAATCCTTCCTTTATATAGAGTGTCAATGTCATTCAAGTGAAGTAAAACCGTCATTTTAAAGTATTTTTAAACATAACAACATATGAATGCCAGCAATCAAGCTGCATTGATTTATACATTTATTCATTTTGAGATATCAAATGAGAATCATGTAGGTTTGATTAGAGACACAAATACACTTGTGCTAAGTTCTGGGAGGAATCAGAATGAGGTGTTTCTCTACTTTCACAGTGTCTTTCTCTTTCTCCCTCCCTTCCCCCTTCTCTATCTACCTTTTTTCTATATATGCATCATTTACACATGAAGTGCATGCATGGGCAAGCACAAACACATACACAAACACACACACACACACAGAGAGAAAAAGAGGGGACAGAGAGAGAGAGAGAGAGAGAGAGAGAGAGAGAGAGAGAGAGAAAGAGAGAGAGAGAGAGAGAGTCTTTTTAAATTATTCCAGACTTAAAGTAAAGCAAAAAAAAGGCAGAAGGAAAAAAATTACAGACCCATAGTTCTGAAACCTCAAAATTCTAGTAATATTAAGTCCTTAACAGCAACATGTGTATCAAATTCACTTACTTTAATCTTTCCAAAATGTGATTTACTACTTGGCTTTTCTCTTTTAATTGATAAACAGCTACTCATGCAAAATAATGAAATGTTAAAAAAACACCTTTATATTATGTAAAACAAAATAAATAAACATGGTCACACCAAAGTGTGGCAGTAAATCCTGACATAAGAATGTCTGTAATGACATTAGTGGAAACTGTAACCTATTTGAGTTCAGTGTTCATTCCAGCTTAGTCTAATTTCACAACAGCCTGGATAAAGCAGCACAGTTCAAATGGAGAACAAAGGCTTTGCTTTCATTTTATAATTACTAAGACATATAAAATATTTATTCTGCTTAGAAAAGAACTACCCAGTATGGGCCAGCTGGGTTGCTTACACAGCCATAGGCTCTCCTCTTGCCAGCTTGAGTTTTCACACATTGCAAAGAGATGAAAAACTGAAGTTAGCATTTTACATGCATGAGCACTGCTCCATGTGTAAAGTCTAAGCGATCCAAATGCAAGAGGAACCTCAAACCTTTAACTCTAAGCTTTAAAAATACAATTTGTTTTTTTAAAAAATACTTGTTTCTTAAACCAGAAATTCTCTCAGTGCATGTAATGTATTTGGACTAATGTTAAAGAACACAATTATTTTTTCTGAAGTCACTTTGAGAACTAATTGAATTGTGTATTTTTTCCTTAAGGTTATATGGCATAAATTTAAATCATTATTTAAAAGAAGATATTATTTAAGAATAGAAATGCCTATTAAATAATACAATGTAAGTTCTTTATGAAAAATTTTCGTTTCAGTTTATTTACTTGATTGTGTTTTTTTTTTCAGAATAGAAGTTCAAACCTAGGTCTTCAACATGCTAGGCAAGAACTTTGCCATTGAGACATACACATAGCCCTAATAACATTTTAGTTCAAATGAATCTGGTTTTATTTCCAAACACATTTTGTTTTATTCATCATTTCTAGAGGTATTACTGAGATAAAGCCTTGAGGAAGCTTGGATCCTTTTTAAATATTAGTATAATATATTTAATTAATATGGAATGCATACATGTGATAACATGCACATTGAGGGTCAGATGACAATACAATGAGGCGATTCTCTCCTTTAGCTGTACAGGCCTGTGGACCAAATTCAGATTGGCAGGTCTGGAGGCACTGAGTCATCTTGTTTGTTTCATTCTAGATTCTGAATATTCACAAAAGTGCACATAGATTATGGTGATATTTTAGCATTAAATTTTAAAGAAAATTTAAAAACAAAGTAGAGTGGTTAAATGGAAAAGAAGCATCCTTTACAAATATAATTTTCAGGAGGCAATGTACATGTGATTGGCCTGAAAATTGGAGCAGAATCAATTGCGTGGTCTCCTTCCTTTTCGAGGCTAGCAGCCTCAAAACCTAGTTTGATCTCATGGATCTAAATAGCTGTATCAGTTCCAGATACTACATCTTTACTGTAGCACAAATGCACACACAAACATACACACACACACACACACACACACACACACACACACACACACACACAGGAAAAGGAAAAATAAGTTATAAAACAAAACTGTTCCATGTGTTGTTTTTAATCTAAGGACTGATGAGAATCTGTTCATGGCATTTATGGTAATACTCTCTTCTATATATAGTCAAATCACCTTGCCTTGTCACAAAGGAGATGGAAAACTGAGGCCACATCAATCTGAAAACTCAGGTTGTGTCTGATTGCTAGACAGCTAGAGGAGTATAAATTTGAAGACAGAACACCAATTTCTGCCACTATGGTCAAACTGTTACTCAGCTAAGAGAGAAATATAAAAAAGGCACAGTGCACATGGCCAGAATTTCCCCCAACCATGATAATTGCGCATTTGTAGGGAGCTTGTAGCTATTATTATGACAGAATTATTATCTGCAGCTATGGCAGTTTTCAAAGTGGTTATCATGGCTTCCTGCTGATTGTGGCTTCTCTGAATCTGCTGTGTGAAAAAGTTCTGACATGTCCTTCTGTTGCGGATATATGCTGGAATAGCTCACGAATAGCTATATTGAGCAGAAGTTGATGAAGACGCTTCTAGCGACAGGAAGCTTGTCCACCAGCATTGCAGACACAGAAGGGGAAATGGATGTTGTAGGAAGGAAGGTGTGAAATCTTCCTCTCCTGCTGTGGCCTTTTGGAGTGTACCCAGCATGAGTCCAGTGCCTCATAAACATACACTCTGATACCCGCTCCCACTACCTAACATACAGTGCTCTTTCTAAAGCTTGTTATTCCATCATTCTGCAAGCCTTTCCTCCTCCCACTTCTTATCATTTTTTGTAAGGAGATTGATTCAGCTAAAATGTATGATTATATTATTCATTTTTTGAGAATTTCTCACATGTATATAATGTACTTTGATCAAGTGTACCCCTCACTTTTTCTCCAAATTCATTTCAGTTCCCTCAAAATGCACACCCCCTTTTCATAGCCCGTTGAGTCCAATCAGTGCTGCCCATATGTGCATGACTGTAGGGCCACACACTGAAGCATGAGCAAACTTACTGGCCTCCTCTTCCCCCCAAGGAAAACCAACTTCCCCTACCCAGTAACCTTCAACTGCCACAGCTCCTAAATTATGGGTAGAACTTAATGCATCCTTCCTCTGATTCTTGACATTCTTTGTTTCTTTGTTTTTCTTTGCTTGTTTGTTTGTTTTTTCTTTCCTTCTTTGTTTCTCTTCCTTCTTCCTTCCCTTCCCCCTTCCCTCTCTCCCTCCCTTTGTTTTTCCTTTCTTTTTTACGTTATTTTAATCATGAATAGTAACTCACCAGACAAAGTGTATATTTTATTTGAATGTCTCCCTGTGAAAAGAACTATTTGCTAGAATAGTCTTCAAAATAATTTGACATCTTTCCCTTTATTATCTCTCTGAACTGGAAGCTTGAACTTACTTCCTCCGAAGGTGTGTTCATTGAGGAAGTAATCAAACTCTTGACCTAACTGTAGAAAATTAAGCTCAGGAGAAAGGAAAGGCTCGGAGACTAGGCTATCTAACATATTTAAAATATGAAGAGAATCAGAGAAATGTTAACCCAAATGGGGAAAGACAGAAGTCTCTCCCAACTGCTGGGGAACTCCTCCATATTTTCAAAAGAGATAGATCTTTCCTGCTTTCTACATGCAGTATTGGTGAAGAATAACTCCAGAGGTGTCTGAACTGAATGTCCTGGGAGCAGTGGGAGTGTAGTCAGGAATCTCTGTATACTCTGAGAGTCTGAGTTGAACTCAATGGGAAATGGATGATGCAGGTGTACTCATCCCCAGTTGAGTTCTGAGTATAAGTCATAAGAGCTAGGCTTCATGGAAGTATGTGGCCCAGGTCACTTGAGCTGGGTGTTCTATCCAGATTCATGATTGGTTTCCCTGTTGTATCTACATCACAGTCTTAAAACAGACAGCCAGGTCTTCTCCCTCTTATAGTCTCTCTGTCCCATATGCCTCCATTTTCATAGAAACTTAATGGTGGAGTATGTGTTGAAAATCTATTAATTGGTCTTTCGAAGCCCAAGGTCCGCTATTCTCGGCATTTATTTTTTTAACTAGATAAAGCTTGTGAATGGTCCTAGCGTTCTCCAAAAAGATGCTTCATGATAAGGAATGTCTCCGTTTACTTTCTATTTCTGTGATAAAGATACAAAGACCTTTTAAAAACAACTTGCAGGGGATCCTCAAGATGGCGGCGCCCAGCAAGCACCATATCTGATCAACTGCACAGAGACCAGGCACTTGAATGGAGCCTCAGACTGTTAAATCCAGAGAACTTTAGGTGAGTTGGGTCCCACACAGTGCAGACCACCGGCGGTCCTGGCCCCGAGTCAAGTATCAGTCCACGGAGGCCCTGAACCCACTCTCCAGACGCTCGGACGGAACCCACCTGCGGGCTGCAGCAGGTAGATAAAACCAGAATTCAGAGTGCAGGTCGGTACTGGAGCCCCTGGCCTGTGGAAGTTACAGGGAAACAGGGGAAGCCTACTTCTGTTGACCCATCCCAGAGAATAAGGTATAGAACAAAGTCTCCAGGAGTGGAAACTAGGTCACCTGCCTGTGTCAGGAGGAAAACTACCTGATCCCTACAGGCAAGAGCACGCAACCAATAATCATTCACCAACTATCCACTCTCAACCAGTGAAGGTCACCAGAAGCTACCTCCCAACATCAGAGACACCAAAATGACAAGAGGGCAGAGAAAGAATGCAAACAAACACCA
The DNA here is from genome assembly GCA_907169655.1 of Acomys percivali. Classification (NCBI taxonomy): domain Eukaryota; kingdom Metazoa; phylum Chordata; class Mammalia; order Rodentia; family Muridae; genus Acomys; species Acomys percivali. Next base: position 107,661,130 of record OU015743.1, on the reverse strand, counting down.
AAATAGTTTGGAATCTCCAGATTTCAACAATCCCAATGAAAGCAACCTGGAGAACCCAAAAAACTATTGAAATACAAGAAAATGACCTCAAGTCTTTAGTAAGGAAGATGATAATGGAAGAAAGTAATGAAATCTGTAAACAACTGTGGGAGGAGGCAACCAAGCATGTGGAGGACATAAAAGAATCATATAGGAAGGCACTGGAAGAATTTCAGGAAAATACAGAACATCCAAGAAATCAAGGACATCATGAAAAGAAGAAATCTGAGAATAATAGGCATTGAGGCTAGAGAAGATGCCCGACTCCATGGCCCAGAAAATATCTTCAACCAAATTATAGAAGCAAATTTTCCCAATCTGAAGGAGATGCATATGAACATACAAGAGGCCAATAGAACACCAAATAGAATAGATCAGAAAAAAAATCTTCCTGCCACATAATAATCAAAACACAAAACAAACAGACTAAAGAAAAAATTTTAAAAGCTGCAAGGGAAAAAGTCAGAGTAACATACAATGGCAAACCTATCAGAATTATACCCGACTTCTCAGCTGAGACCATGAAAGCCAGAAGGGCATGTACAGAGATCCTGCAAACCCTAAGAGACCACAGATGCCAGACTAGACTACTGTACCCAGCAAAAGTATCAATAACCATTGATGGAGAAAACAAAATATTCCATGACAAAAACAAATTCAAACAGTACCTATCCACAAATCCAGCATTACAGAAGCTACTAGAAGGAAAACTCCACCACACAGGAATGAGTTACAACCAAAACCACACAAGAAATAGATAACTACACCATCGCAAAATCACAACCTCACAAACCCTCAACTTAAACAAACATCAAAATGAAAGGACTTAACAGTCACTGGTCATTAATATCTCTGAACATCGATGGTCTCAATTCTCCAATAAAAAGACATAGACTAACAGAATGGTTGCATAAACAAAACCCAACATTCTTCTGCATCCAAGAAACACATCTCACCCACAAGGACAGACATTACCTCAGGGTAAAAGGCTGGGAAAAAATATTCCAAGCTAATGGTCACAGGAAGCAAGCAGGTGTAGCCATCCTAATATCCAACAAAATAGACTTTCAACCAAAATTAATCAAAAAAGACAAGGAAGGACACTTCATACTCATCAAGGGTAAAATCAACCAAGATGACATCACAATTCTGAACATCTATGCTCCAAATACAAGGGCACCCACATTTGTAAAAGAACTATTAATAAAGCTTAAACCAGTCATTGATTCCAACATATTAATAGTGGGAGACTTCAACACTCCACTCTCACTGAAGGATAGGTCTTTGAAACAGAAACTAAGCCTAGAAATAACATCACTATCCAACGCCATGAATCAAATGGATCTAACAGATGTGTACAGAACTTTCCACCCAAACACAAAAGACTATACTTTCTTCTCAGCACCCCATGGAACCTTCTCCAAAACTGATCACATTGTAGGTCACAAAGCAAGCCTCAACAGATACAAGAATATTGAAATAATACCTTGTATCTTATTAGATCACCATGGTCTAAGGTTGGACTTCAACAACAACAGAAATAACAAAAAGCCTACTCACACATGGAAACTAAACAACTTTCTACTTAATGACACGTGGGTCATGGAAGAAATAAAGGAAGAAATAAAAGACTTCCTGAAATTCAATGAAAATGATGGAACAACATACCCAAATTTATGGGACACATTGAAAGCAGTGCTAAGAGGAAAATTCATAGCACTATGTGCCTTTAAAAAGAAATTGGAAACATCCCACATAAGCAACTTAACAACACATCTGGAAGCTCTAGAAAAGAAAGAAGCAGAATCACCCAAGAGGAGTAGACGCCTAGAAATAATCAAACTCAGGACTGAAATCAATAAATTAGAAACAAAAAGAACAGTTCAAAGAATCAACAAAACCAGGAGCTGGTTTTTCGAGAATATCAACAAAATAGACAAACCGTTAGCCAAACTACCTAAAAGGCAGAGGGACAGTATCCAAATCAACAAAGTCAGAAATGAAAAGAGAGTCATAACAACAGACACCGAAGAAATACAAGGAATCATAAGATCCTACTTTAAAGGCATATATGCCACAAAATTTGAACATTTTTCTGGATCGATTCCACTTGCCAAAATTGAATCAAGATCAGATAAACAAATTAAATAGGCCTATTTCTCCTATAGAAATAGAAGCAATCATTGATAGTCTCCCAACCAAAAAAAAGCCCAGAGCCAGATGGTTTCAGTGCAGAATTCTATCAGACCTTCAAAGGCGAGCTAATACTGATACTTTTCAAGCTACTCCAAAAGATAGAATTGGATGGAACATTACACAAATTCTTTCTATGAGGCCACCGTTATGTTGATACCTAAACTTTACAAAGACCCAACAAAAAAAAAGGAGAACTTTAGACCAATTTCTCTAACGAACATAGAAGCAAAGATACTCAATAAAATACTCGCAAAACGAATACAAGAACATATCAAAGATATCATTCATCATGACCAGGTAGGCTTCATTCCAGGAATGGAGGGATGGTTTAGTATACGGAAATCCATCAATGTAACCCACCATATAAACAAACTAAAGAAAAAAAAAACCACATGATCATCTCCTTAGATGCAGAAAAAGCATTTGACAAAATCCAACACCCATTTATGTTTAAAGTGTTGGAGAGATCGGGGATACAAGGTACATTCCTAAACATAATAAAGGCGATATACAGCAAGCCAATAGCCAACATCAAATTAAATGGAGAGATACTCAAGGAAATTCCTCTAAATTCAGGGACCAGACAAGGCTGCCCACTTTCTCCATATCTCTTCAATATAGTTCTTGAAGTCCTAGCCAGAGCAATAAGACAACACAAGGTGATCAAGGGGATCCAAATGGGAAAGGAAGAAGTCAAACTATCCCTATGTGCAGATGATATGATAGTGTATATAAGTGACCACCATAATTCCACCAGAGAACTTCTTCAGTTGATAAGCATGTTTGGCAAACTGGCTGGTTAGAAAATTAACTCAAAAAAGTCTGTAGCCTTCCTATATACAAATGACAATTATACAGAGAAAGAAATTAGGAAATCTACACCCTTCACATTAGCCACAAGCAATTTAAAATACCTAGGAGTAACTCTAACCAAGCAAGTGAAAGACTTGTTTGAAAAAAACTTTAAGTCCCTAAAGAAAGAGATTGAAGGTGACTTGAGAAGATGGAGGGATATCTCTTGTTTGTGGATCGGGAGAATCAACATAGTAAAAATGGCTATTTTACAAAAAGCAATTTACAGATTTAATTCAATCCCTATTAAAATACCTACACAATTTTTTAAAGACATGGAAAGGTCAGTTCTCAACTTTAAATGGGAAAACAAAAACCCAGAATAGCAAAAACAATCTTATACAATAAAAGATCCTCAGGAGGAATCTCCATACCTGATCTTAAACTGTACTATAGAGCAATAGTAATTAAAACAGGATGGTACTGCCATAGCAATAGGGTGGTTGATCAATGGAATCGAATTGAAAACCCAGATATGAATCCACACACATATAGTCACCTGATTTTTGACAAAGAAGCCAAATCTATTCAATGGAAAAAGGATAGCATCTTCAACAGATGGTGCTGGTCTAACTGCATTTCTACATGTAGAAAAATGCAATTGGACCCATACTTGTCACCATGCACAAAACTGAAGTCCAAATGGATTAAAGACCTCAATATAAAACCAGAGACACTAAATCAGTTAGAAGAAAAAGTGGGGAAGAGCCTGGAACACATTGGCACAGGAGACAACTTCCTGAACAGAACACCAACAGCACTGGTCAGCAATTAATAAATGGGACTTCATGAGGCTGAGAAGCTTCTGTAAGGCAGGGGACACTGTCAAAAGAACAAAGCGACTGCCTACAGACTGGGAAATAATCTTCATCAACCCTACATCTGACAAAGGTCTAATAATCAAACTATATAAAGAACTCAAGAAATTAAATACCACCAAACCAAATAACCCAATTGAGAAATGGGCCTCAGAATTAAACAGAGAATTCTCAACAGAGGAATATCAAATGGCTGAGACACACTTAAAGAAATGCTCAACATCTCTAGTCATCAGAGAAATGCAAATCAAAACAACTCTGAGATTCCATTTTACACCTATTAGAATGGCTAAAATCAAACATTCAAATGACAACACATGCTGGTAAGGATGTGGAGAGAAAGGAACACTCCTTCATTGCTGGTGGAAATGCAAACTAGTACAACCTCTTTGGAAATCTATCTGGTGCTATCTCAGAAAACTGGGAATAGGGCTTCCTCAAGACCCAGCTATTCCACTCCTAGGAATATACCCAGAAGATGCTCCAGCACACAACAAGAAAATTTGCTCGACCATGTTCATAGCAGCCTTATTTATAATAGCCAGAACATGGAAACAGCCTAAGTGTCCCTCAGTAGAAAAATGCATAAAGAAACTGTGGTACATTTATACTATGGAATACTACTCAGCTATTAAAAACAAGGAATTCTCAAAATTTGTGGACAAATGGATTGAACTAGAAATGATCATAATGAGTGAGCTACCCAGAAGTAGAAAGACTCAAATGGTATATACTCACTTAAAACTGGACACTAGCCCAAGGGACAGGTCCCATGAAAGTCTGCACCTACCAGGAAAGTGGGATAGAGGTGAGAACATCCTATTGAGACTCTAGGTTAGAAAAATATAGGGGATAGGAAGTAGGTGGATCCAGAGGGTCCTAGAAACCTACAAGAGGAACATTATGATGGGTGGATCTGAGCCCAGGGGTTCTGCTTGATCTAAGGCACCAAACAAGGACAAAACGTGCAGTCATCATCAAACTCCTACCCAGATCTAGCCAAGGGACAGAACATTCTCCACAGTTAGTGGAGACTGGGGACTGACTCTCACAGGATGTCTGGTGCCCCATATTTGCCCATGTTTCTTTGTTGGGGAGGCCCAATGGCACGCGGAGGAAGGAAAGCGGACTACCAAGAAGAGACTTGATACCCTAGCACCATATTCAGGGGGAGGAGGTCCCCCTCAGTCACAGTCATAGGGAAGGGGGATTGGGGTGAAAGTGGGAGGGAGGGAGGGAGGAATGGGAGGGTGCATGGGATGGGATAAAAAATGAGATGTAACATGAATTATTTTTCAATAAAAATGTGTTATTAATTTAAAAAAAAACAACTTGCAGAAGATTTAATCTATTTAGTTCATACCTCCAGGTAATATCAATGGAATTCAGAACAAAACTGAAGCCAAGGCCATGGGGGAATGCTGTTTGCTGATGTGCTCCCAGGGGTCTCAGTGCTAACAGTGCCCTAGTCATTAGTCAAGCAATGACTAGTCAAGCAAATGCCAACTGCATTGTTTGAAGGCCAACATGACAGAAGGGTTTTCTCAGTGTAAGTGCTCATTTGCATATAACTTTATCTTTTGTGACCTTGACCCAAAACGAAAAGAACAGTAGGCACGAGCCATTCTTATCTGCAGATATGGGCATTTATAATCATTTAGGAATTACCCTGATATTAGGAAAGGGGCACTAGCAGGTTCCCCTCTAAGCTAATGACCTCATTAGCCACAAGTAATTTCGTACTATCTAGTATCAGATAGGATTTCCAATTAGACAAGTGTTGGTTATCACCGAGTTGTAAGTGTCACTATTGCACCTGAAGGTATAATTTATCATGCTGATCATTGTTGTGATTCACAGCCACCTCTAGGTAATACTAATGATGGCTTTCCTCTTAGGGTAGCTTCTGTGGTACTTATTATAATACAGTTCCCAGTTCTCAGGTGGAGGACTTCAGGGAGAGCCAACTCCAATATTCTGGGTCTTGTGTCTGAACAGTTTACTCAGCAAGAAGGACTTAACTTCAACCTGTGGGAGGCAACCAAACACAATCACCAATATTGTTCTTGGAGTCTCTTGAATTATCCTAAGCAAAACCAAAAAGGAAATGTTTGTATTTTCGTTAGTCTCTTTAGGTCAGCTCCAACTAGTGTAACTTCATTTAAGCAATATACATATGTATACATATATACTTAAATGTAATGCACTATGTGTAAATTTACGTAAATACAAAGCAAGGTGATTCCTTAGGTCTTTGCCCAATATTCACAGTAATATCTATCCTGCCTTCTCTGCTTTCTTACCCCTGTGCACTATCTTCCCTCTTCCGTCCCCCAAAAAGGTCTTCTCCATTTTCTTCTTTCCACACTTTATACCACTTGTATTTTCCTTATTCCCATCTCCAGGATTCTTCCCCTTCCCACTATGATCCATTTATAGTTTCCTGTTTTCTGTGACTGCTCCATGTTCTATACTCATATCTGAGGATTTGGAGCTATGAACCACAGATTAAAAACAACACATGGCATTGCTTTTTCTGGGTCTGTGTTATCTCTCTTAATATGTACTCTAGTTCCATTCATTTACCTACATATTTTGTCATTTTGTGTTTCTTTACAGATAAATAATATTACATTATTCATATCTTCTACCCTTTATCAGTTTATCAATTGGAGGACATTTAGGTTGTTTCTAGCCCTAAATACTATAAATGGAGCAACAATGAATACAGCTGAGCTGAGTGAGTGTCTATGGAGTTGGTGTCAAGTTCCAAGAGTAGATGCTAATAAGTAGTCTATATAAGTCATATGACATAGCTTTTTTAAAAAGGATTCTCCACACTGATTTCCAGAGTTTTTTAATCCCACCATCATGGAATAGGAATTCTTCTTTCTCCACAACATCAGCAGGATTTGTTGTCAGTTGTTTACTTAATCTTTAACATTTTTGTTGGGGTAAGATGAAATTTCAGTCTTTTTTTAAAATTTGCATTCCCCTAATTGCCAAGTATGATTAAGGCTTTTTTTTTTTAACATGAAAGTTGAACAAGTCAGTGGTTTTTAAAAGTAGTTTTAATTCATTTTCAATTCTTCTTCTGGCTCTGATTAATTATAGAGATCCTTCTTTGGATATGTTATTTGTTTTCTTGACACTTATTTTCCTACTTACTTGTATATTTGGGTATTAATGCTCTATCAGAGATATGCCTGACATGGTTTTTCTCCTACTCTACAGACTTCCTTTTCATGTGACTGATTATTATGTTAGTTATAAAGAAGCTTTTTCATTTTCTGAGTCCTCACTAATCTAGTTGTGGCCTTAATAACTGGGCAAATGGTACATTTCCTAAATGTAAACATTAAGTTTTATTGTTTTGGATTTTTCAGGGAGGTCAAACCCACGAAAGATCAACAATATGGGAACCTAAGCAAGACGCAGACAATGACAATGCCTATTGTTGCACCAATGTGAATGGCAGAATCTCAGATTAACTCAACCTTAGATGAACAGCTATTTGCAATTAATGGCTACTGAAAGAGAGGTTCACTATGCATGAACGCTTTAATTGAGCATCTAATGCCATGTGGTCATTCCTAAAAATATGCATATAAATAGTACTAAAGAGACTCTGTAGATTGTATGTGTATGTATGTGTTTGTGTATATGTTCATATAGTGTATCAATAAAAACTAAATAATAAAAGACATTGAATTTGAAAGGAAAGGAAGTGATGGAAAAAGTTAAGGGGGGAGAAGGAGAGAAGAAGTGGGGTCGCTATATTTTAATTTTAAAAGAAAAATAGATTAATTATAACTGCATAAAAACCCAACCATGAATGGAATGGAATGCATAAGCCACCCAGAATCTTAAGCTGAGAAAGAAAAGAGAGAAATTTTAATGTGATGAATATATTAGGAATCCATACAGAAACTGATTTATAACAAAGAAGTTATTTTACATATTTTAGTGTAGAATGTTTCTGTGTTAGTGCTGAATGTTTCTACCCATATATATGAGAGCCTACTTTGACAATGATCAAATTATTTACAAGCATTATATTAATATGGTGTGTTGCAATACAAAAACTTGTTTTTAATAGTTTTTTCACTTCTGCAATTACTTTCTCCTTCCCTAACATTCCTATTCCTCACACACATAAGCAGAAGATCCTATAAACATGCCCGTGTACACCAGATGACTAATATTTTCAGCCTGACTCTGCTCATCTCAGTACATTTGTGTCCTGCAATAACACTTCTGAAACTCAGAAATATACATATAAAATACATGGATTTCAGAAACAGGAAAGAACAAAATCAAGGAGACAATAGATCTTATTCTTTGTTGAATATTTTTCTACCCTTCCAAGATGACATCATTCAGTAGGAAGGAACACATTCTCTGAGCCTCTGAATTCTGGAAAGAGAAATCAACTGAACACACTTCAATGCTTCTTTCATAAAGACATCAATCCCATTTATGGAGGATACCACTTTATAGCTTAACACCCTCTTTGAAGTTTGTCTGTATAATGATCTATTGCTAAACATATCATATACTTTGGTCACAGGCATGGACAAATCAAGCTATTAGCCAAAAGGCTTTCTCTCATTCATAAAGTAAGAAGGATTTGACTGCTGGGGAAGAAAAATCATAGCAACCTTTCCTCATCCTGAACCCTGAAAGCTACAATGATGACTGGTTTAGAAAGATGGACTAATGTGTGCAATAGTAGCAGCAGTGTTATGGGGATGACCAACAGATTTCTGATTGGATTTTAGTCCCACTTCACAGGAATGAACTCATGCCTGATACTGTATACTTGTCCAAGAACTTCAATGTGTGTGTGTGTGGGGGGGGGGGTAAGTAACAGGCCTAAGGGAAGAAGTTATTGTTGTTAATTTTCTAAATAAATGTTGCACCAATTTTTACTTCTAAATAGTGATCTTTATACTCGTAGATTACTATGGAGCTCATCACCTCAGCAGATTAGCCTCTTATTGGAGTAGGTAGTTGATAAACCCAAGACCCGTAACTAGCGCAAGCGCAGAGAAAAAAGTCATTGTGAAATGCTCAGCACAAATGGTACATACATATCATCCCATGTCCATATTATTCAAGAAACACAGCAGAGAATAGCCTGGGTAGAAGTCTGGGAGGACTGCTGAGTAGCGCATTGGGAAATGATAAGCACACAGGGCTCATGGATTCACAGCAACTATGGCTGCCTGTTGCTCAGGACTTATGCAAGATCAAGCTCACCAATATTCCAGAAAACAGAGAAGAGGCCTCATGAGGTTCATGGGGGAAGAGTAGCAGGTTTTTTTTCCAAGGGCCCAGACACTGAGAGAAATTCATGAAAAGACTGTGAAGAGACCATGGTTTAAAAGTCAAAAGGCATAGGCTGAACTAGAATGACTGCTCATGTGAGTTTTAAACAGATTCTCTGACAGCTGTGTATGGAAAAATCTGTGAGTAGGAAGAGACACAGCTGCCCTGGCCACATTCATGCTTCTAAGGTCAGCTCAAACATTACCTCATGCAAAAACAATCACACCATGGTAGTTTCTTTATGTGAATATTGTCTGTAATTTTCATAAAATACTTTTAAGAATTACATCAATTAGCATATTTTGATATTTGATCTGTCTTCACAGTGAGCAGATTGCATACCAATTGCCTAGCTGTGTGCCAAAGTGTTTTAAATTTGTTGAATTATGAATTAGTACATACTCAGTATATTTCCTCAATAATGGATTGAGACAAAATGGGAAACTCATTCCGCAAGTCTTTATTTTTTCCGGCCATAAGTAGTTGTTTTAAATCAAATGACTAATTCAGTTGAGAAAAAGGATCTGTGTATGGAGTTACTGGGCAGTTGTTAAGGTGGGTAATGCTGTGCATCTTCAGTGGTCAACTATCAAAATTGAATTTCTTTGTCCTCTGAATTTCTTTAATACATGGTATATGCTGTTTCCAGGCCCATTGCTTTCTGAGCTGCTATCAGGGTCGCAGTTCGATTGCCCTTTTCATGTGATCCCAAGAAACTAGAAATAAATAAGCAAATCATGTGCTGCAGTGTGTTAAATGCTCTCTAACTTAATACCTCTTTTGACTGAAAATACATAAAAAAGTAGGAGGATATAAAAAGTATTTCACAAGTTTGCTCTTCTAAAAGCAAAGTGTCTGTCAAACCTGCTCTAGATCTGTATTTTAATTCTTTATTTGCATCTGTTCACATGTAAGTAACAAAAGATATGAAGTTTATCCCAAATAAAAAGAAAGGAAATACTTTCTAATTACAATGAGAATGGGCTAATTTGTCTCTTTGGAAGCCATTTTGTAAGTCAGATGACCATAGAAGAGAAAATGTCAAAGCCTTAGAGTTAACAAGCATAGGGATAGATTTTAGTTCCTAGAAACTTCATTAATATAAATTGCTATATTAGATTTTAAAATTGGGATACAAGATATAGAATCTGAGTCTGTAAATTAAAATGGTCTTGGGATTAATTACAATGTTATATTTTCTGATAGAAAGATGGATTAAAAATATTAAAAACAAAAAAGTCACAGACTTTTGTAAAATTAATCTGTTCACTGAAAATCGCTCAAAATCAAATCTCTCTAATAAGATTAAATGATAAATTTAATAACATTAATTTTCCTAATGCCTGGTACAAAATATTGATAGAAAATGAACTTTAATTAGAAAAATAGAAGAGCTAAGAGTGTATTTTGAAAGCATGATTTTTTTTAAAGAAAACAATCTGTGTATTAATTAGTGATCATTGTTGGATGGTGGAGAAAGAAGCACGGCATGATTCTTTCTGTTGCAGGAGGGTTGCTGTGGTACCTTGTGTTTATGGCACATACAGTACTTTGTACTGAAATTCAGAATGCATTTGTATTCACTGTCAAACCTGTTCTGCATATTTGGTTAATATTTATTTACATATTATTTCATATACTTTTTGCTTTGCATTTGTTTCTGCTTACTTATTTTAGTCATAATATTTTTTAATCAGCAACCAATTGACTTGCAAGAATTCTTGTTTTGATAATTTGTTTTATGAACAATAGGCCAATTCTGTATTCCAGCCTAGAACTGACTTCTCTCTGGGACAGTGTAACCTTTCAAACTGAACTCAATGGCCCTGTAATGAGCCTACTTTCTGAAAATAATAATGACAATGATAACAGGCATTTCCAATTCTGAACTTTTATTTATATAAATTTCTATATATTTATTTGTATGACATATATTCTTTTTTTAAATTTATTCTTGTTACATCTCAATGGTTATCCCATCCCATGTATCCTCCCTTTCTTCCCTCCCTCCTCCCATTTTCCCCTTGTTCTTCTCCCCTATGACTGTTCCTGAGGGGGATTACCTCCCCCTGTATATGCTTATAGGGTATCAAGTCTCTTCTTGGAAACCTGCTGTCCTTCCTCTGAGTGCCACCAGGTCTCCCCCTCCAGGGGACATAGTCAAATGTGAGGCATCAGAGTACGTGAGAAAGTCATATCCCACTCTCTACTCAACTGTGGAGAATGTTCTGACCATTGACTAGATCTGGGTAGGGGTTTAAAGTCTACCGCCTGTATTGTCCTTGGCTGGTGCCTTAGTTTGAGCAGGACCACTGGACCCAAATCTGCCTATCATAATGATCTACTTGTTTCTAGGTTTCTAGGACCCTCTGGATCCTTCTACATTGCTGTACTCCCATGGTTCTCTCATCTAGAGTCCCAATAGGGTGTCCTCCCCTCTGTCCCAGTTTCCTGGTAAGGGAAGGCTTTCGTGGGACATGCCCCTCGGGCTAGTATGCAGATATAAGTGAGTATATACCATTTGAGTCTTTCTGCTTCTGGGTTAACTCACTCATTATGATCATTTCTAGCTCAATCTTCAACAAATGGTGCTGGTCTAACTGGATGTCTATGTGTAAAAAAAATGCAATTCGACCCATATTTGTCACCTTGCACAAAACTCAAATCCAAGTGGATTAATGACCTCAACATAAAACCAGAGACACTAAGTCACTTAGAAGAAAAAGTGGAGAAGAGTCTGGAACATATTGGCACAGGAGACAACTTCCTGAACAGAATACCAACAGCCCAGACCTTAATGTCAACAATTAATAAATGGGACCTCATGAGGCTGAGAAGCTTCTGTAAGGCTGGAGACACTGTCAAGAGAACAAAGCGACAGCCTACAGACTGGGAAAACATCTTCACCAACCCTTCATCTGACAAAGGTCTAATATCCAAAATATATAAAGAACTCAAGAAAGTAAACACCACCAAACCAAATAACCCAATTGAGAAATGGGCCTCAGAATTAAACAGAGAATTCTCAACAGAGGAATATCAAATGGCTGAGACACACTTAAAGAAATGCTCAACCCCCATAGTCATCAGGGAAATGCAAATCAAAACAACTCTGAGATTCCATCTTACACCCATCAGAATGGCTAAGATCAAAAATTCAAGCAACACCACATGCTGGCGAGGATGTGGAGAGAGAGGAACACTCCTTCATTGCTGGTGGGAATGCAAACTTGTACAACCACTTTGGACATCTATCTGATGCTATCTCAGAAAACTGGGAATAGGGCTTCCTCAAGACTCAGCTATTCCACTCCTTGGAATATACCCAGAAGATGCACCAGTACACAAGAAGAAAATTTGCTCAATCATGTTCATAGCAGCCTTATTTATAATAGCCAGAACATCGAAACAGCCTAAGTGTCCCTCAGTAGAAGAATGGATAAAGAAACTATGGTACATATACACTATGGAATACTACTCAGCTATTAAAAACAAGGAATTCCCGAATTTTGTAGATATAATCTTATTATATTATGTTAGACTATATTATAAACTCCTGATTTGTCTTGTTTTCTCTCTCTGTGGGCCTCTACCTGTCCCTCCCTCTCACTCTGTTTTTCTCTCACATGTTACAAGTCCTCACTCTGCAGCACAATCTAGTCTGAAACTCATTTTCTAACTCAGGCTGTCACTGAACATATCAGTGCCACTTCCTCAGCCACTCAGCAAGTGCTGCAATTGCAGTAAGCACCACCATGCCTGGCAGCACTTGCTTTAATGTTTCTACTGGTTCCAGTAGGTTCATTCAGCTTGTGATACAGTTCCTGGATGGTCCAAACCATTCCCATCACAACAAAACCACCGACAGGAAATCTGTCCACATGGTTGCTTACAGAATTATTAAATAAATTCTTTGTAACTTTTATACATAGAATAAAAGGCAGGAAAATGCATAAGCACTTGGTTATGTACACTCTATATGACAAAAGTTTTCCCAGCCTGCCTTCTGTGATGGTGGCAAAGACTGACAAACTTCCTGGAGTGGATGTGACTTCCTCTATCTCCACATTCTTGCAACGTTTCATATCATCCATTAACCCAACTGCTTACAAACTCCAATTTAGTTTACATGCAATTTTTCGCCTTTTCTAATTATTAGGGAGTTTGAGTATGTATGCTTTTTATTAGTATTTCATTATCTTTTAACTGTTTTCTATTTCATGCTATCCTTTATGTATTGTTGGATTTCTATCATTTTGCGTGTGTGTGTGTGTGTGTGTGTGTTTGTGTGTGTGTGTGTGTGTTTATGGTGTGTGTGTGTGTGTATGTGTATTTGTGCAGGGCATTGCTATTTACCTAGTTTTGGTATTGTATATTTCATGAAGCTGAAATCCTTTATATTAATGTAGTTGATACCTGTGTAATATCTTATTCTTTGTTTGACAGTATATTTTGATAGGCGTCTCCAATTTTCTCTTAATAGTTTTCCTTTACCCACTTGGATCTTTAATTCATCTGGTATCCAGTTCACCATATTGTTTTAGGAACAAACAATATGCTTTTACTTATCTTTATACAGTTAGTCAATCCATCACTTTGTCAGGTACAACATGTTACATATAGAGTCTAAAGTATTTAACACTTGGTTTTGTGAACAGTTCGTTTAGCTTAAAATAAATTGTACCTCAATAGAATACTCCTCTTTGTCTCACATACTATATTTATTACCCATCTTTCTTTCCTGTGGTATTTACCTGTACACCAATTTATTTTAAAACTTTATTTTTCTTTTCAAGTGTGTTACCTGTAATAACTTATTATGGAGTCTTGGCTTTGCTTAATTATAGAATTTGCAAGAGTTCATTTTTGTCTTTGATATGTATTATTCTATTTTACTTTTATGATGTGTGATCTTTTGTGTGTAATAAATTGTACTGTGCTTTCATTTTGTCTGAGCAAAAGTCTGTATCTTATCATGTGGCGACTCTGCAGGATGGTGCAAACCTGGCCGTTCTGGCTTTGAGAGGGTAAAATTCAGCTGAGGGCAAAAAATGTCAGATAGTAAAATTTTACAAGTTCATCTGTTAGTTTTAAAGCAAATGCTATGGTTAGGGATTTGCTGGTAAGATTTATAGAAAGTAGCACCAAGGCAAAAGACACTCCAACCACATGCAGGCTTTCAGGGTGAAATATATGTCAACGCCAAGCCTTCTTGAGGAATTCTCAACCAGTTAGACTGTGTTCTACCTACAAATGACTACTACCTTTTCTGGTTTGTTAGTAATCCTGATTTTGCTTGCCTATCAATTTGCATGGGGCAAAAAGAAGCAAAGGTCCCACTGTGTGGGGAAGAGAGCAAAACTTGTAACCTCTACTGAACCAATCCTTTTGAACACTACCCACCATTCTACTTTTTTTCAGTGTCTTTTGCACTTTAATTAGAAAAGAATTACCCCACCTTCCCCCTTCCTTGTGCTCCCTCTGAGCCCTCTCACAAATCATTTCTCCATCTCCTCTGATGTCTCTCCACATATCAAATTGAAAATATCTTTGCTTGAAATAAATCACAAAATAAAAGAACAATCTATTGATTCATTTTTGTTTGTTTATATATAAGCACGTGTGTGTGTGTGTGTGTATGTGTGTGTGTGTGTGTGTGTGTGTGTGTGTGTGTGTGTGTGTGTGT
>OU015743.1:107616775-107646198 GCA_907169655.1 Acomys percivali | reverse complement strand
TGTGTGTGTGTGTGTGTGTGTGTGTGTGTGTGTGTGTGTGTGTGTGTTTTCAGGGCTGGCTATTTTGAATTGGACAACCAATAAAAAGACTCAGCTTGGGAAAAGCTAATTCTCCCTGCTTCCAGCAGTCACTAGGTGCTTGTAGTTCTTTATCCGACTATGTGACTCCATGCAATTTCCTGCCTTCCATGTTAGCATGTCTGTTGATAATGCCATGGTTCTGGAAATGTAATAATGCCTGGTAAGACTGTTTCATAGAAGACACCCTGGTAATAATCTGGCTCTTCCAGCATTTCGTTCTCCTCTTCTATGATGTTCTAGGTGCAGGTACAACGAGGTAAATATGTCCATTTATCCTTTGTGTCTGGGATCTTTATAATAGATTAACCATTGTGTCTAGTTTCAGTTTTTTTTGCTGGAAAGAGAGATTTCTTTGAATAGGGGTAACAGGTACACAGATCTCTGCATATAATATGATTTATAATATAGCAAACAATTATTCTAGTCTAACAAAGTAGCAGCAATACATCCCTTACTCAGTCCCAGGGAGTAGTCAAGCTTACCAGTATTGAGCATAATTTTCCTCCTGTTGAGTGGGCCCTAGGACCAATTAAACAGCTGTTGGTTACAACCTACATGTGAGTACCACTTACTACACTTTTCCAGATATCATGCCATGCTGGTCAGTTGTGGCTCACATTACAGCAAGATGGGACTATTAATTGCTTTCGTCTTTTTGCTGCTTACGTCTTATTTCTTTTTCTTTTCCTTTTTATTTATTCTTCTCTCACATATTATACCTGGAATACAGTTCCCATCCCTTCTTCTTCCCCTCCCTCCCCCTTTCCTTTCCCCACCCCCAGATCCACCCCCTCTTCACTTAATACCATAGAAGCTAGATCCCAGGGGAAAGTTTTGCAGGTTAGATCCAGCTTGAATCATCTGAGTCTTGTTTTCTAAATGTGCAATATCCTTTATAATACCTGCTTATCTTTAACTTCTGAGAGGCAAACCACAGATACATCTGGAGTCTATATGGCTGTAAGAGTCACTTTGACTTCCCTGACAAACCATTTGTAAGAAGGGTCCTCATGCCTGGAACTGGGATTTTTTGTTAATTTATGATTCTTGTGGGGTGCTTGTGAGCATTTGAAACTTTATTAATAGACAAAAGTTTCTCAGCAAAAGTATTCTAACATCCATAATATCTCTGTCCCTAGTGTGCTGTCTTATTCCCTTTTCATCAACAATGTTAGTCCAACATTTGGATACATTTAGCTCACACTTGCTGGAATCATCTGCACCGTTCTCTTCCAATGTATCTGTATCCTGTGCTCTGCTTCTCTTCCTACATTAACAGACTCCATCGGTCTCTGCCCGCTGGACACCTGGACCACAATCTGGAGCCTTGCACCACAACTGCTTCGTAAAGAAAAGAAGGGTAAATATGTGGTAAACTTATCCTTTATTTCACCACAGACTCTTCCTCCATTCCCAGCATGGAGGTACCAACGTAAATGCTGTCTACCTGAATACTAATGAAGGTGTAATTTAGAAAACATTAGAATTTAGAAAATGTTAGACAAAAGACTTTAATTTTTAAAACTAGACAAGCAAGGATAATAAAAAATAATAAAGCTTGGGCCATCAGCTAAATGCTCATCTTTATTAATAATGTCAAATGTGTATGGCAAGAAACTTTTTATATATTTAGAAAAATAATATCCTACTAATATATAAAGTAAGTTCCTTTTAAGAACTTTTACTTAAAACTGCTAGTAAAGCAGAAAAAAGTCATTAATGGATTTAGCTCAGTGTTGTATAATTAAAAATGCTAGAGTGTGCTTGTGTTAATCTTATCAATAATTAACAAAACATTTCTGAGTGTGAAAGGGTATTTTATCTTCTTGGCAGTACTAGTACATGATTCAGTATAAAATGTAGGCCTAATATTGCTGTTATGATTTTATTTTTAAAGACAATTATGACTTGTCAATACAATTTGTAGAAAATGAAATAAACAACAGTGAAGTTCCAAAACTCAAGATGTCTAGAACGTGAATTTGATCATGGTGGTGGGGCAGGGGCACTCTTAAGAAAAGGTGGTGATGTTCCTAGAGAAAGCAACGGTAGAAAGAAGGAGAGGGGTACAATAATACAATACAATAACTAATAAATATCCTGCCTTTGGACTTGAATGAGTATTTAAATCATCTAGTCTGTGTCTTTTCGTTATGACAACTCACACCTACTGAAACAAATTACCATGGGGTTCAGTTTACTGATTTACTTTCATGAAAGTATGTTCAACTAAAATTTTATTTTTCCTAAAGTATTTATAACAAGGGGGATTGAGAGGAAATGAGGGAGGGAGATACAATAAGTATGTGAAGAATTCAAACTGCAGAACAAGCAGGTAACTTATATTGCTAATTCCACTACATGGGAGTAGCTCTGAGCCTGGCTGAGATGAGTGTCTATGCATAGACAATGTTTCTTGTTGGCTACAGAATCTCTGTGAATTATTATTTGATGCCATTCTTCATATGTATGAATGAAGATTTACAGATGTCTTTTTCTCTTTGTATACAAAGAACAGAGAATCACCTTTAATTGTTCTGTGCATCACACACACACCTTATACATTTATAATTTTAAGACTGCATAATGCTTGTGAGAAATTATGTGTTTTCAGAACAAAAGAACTGGACACTGATGCTGCATCATACCTGACAGGATTCATTCCTCTTAGCATGCTGGATGCTGACATCCTTAATACTTCCTGTTCCAAGACCAAGTGATGCGCCTCATAAGACCAGGAAAACTCCTAGGACAACTTTAAAGGAAGCCTTCAATCCCAACTCATCCAGCATTTTAGACTCCTTCACGGGAATCTAATTAAGCCTGGAATTTCTCAACATTTAGAAACTGGACCACAAATATTATTCCTGGCTTGTTTAACCATTTTCCCTAATTTTATTTGAGCCCTTACAAAGGTATTATTTGTCCCACATCAGGTGGAAGAAACCTTAGGGGAATGACACCCCATTTCCATTAAGGGGGGTTGGGTAGGTTTTAGGTTGCTTCCTTAAGTGATAGATATTTATTTTCATTGGGAGTTGGTTATAAGTTATTATTTGTCTTATTTAGAGAGACAAGGTTGGACTCAGGGATGTCTCTCCTTTCCTTTATCTTTCCTTCTTAGGTTTTGAGATGAGGGTTGAAAAGAAAGAAGGGGGAATATAGGAATATAAAGGGATGATAGGATGAAAAGTAGATTAATAAATCTACTTCACAACTTAATTCCTTAATTGTTACTTACAAGGCTATTTTTAATTTCCTGGTATAGAAGTTTGTATATATGTGCAAAATAAGTTTAATTTTAGATACATTGATATAGAACTCAAAATAAGATTTTGAGTTCTACCCTAAGAGGAAGTACTTTACCCAAAGAACTCAACTATAATACAAGGTTTACTTCCAATGCTTTGAAAGTGCTATTACAAACTGTTTAGGATATGTAGGTTAAACAAGTTAATTGTTACTTCATCAAATCATGGTCATATCAAAAACTATTCAAATTTTATCACAAAAATATACATCCTAGAGGTAACAGATAAATATGATTCTATAGAAAGGCAAGGTAAAATAGATAGAGTCTTCAAAAACCTCAGAGACATACAGAATATTTTATTTAAAGATGTTTTTATTATTTTAAAGATTCATTGACAATGAGACAGGTTAACTCCCAGCCTATCTCAAAGAGGATGATGACCATCAAAGAACCTCCTTGTGGAGATGGCTTCAAATGTGGCAAATGAGTGACTGGACAAAATGTCCTCATTTCTACCATAGACAGAATTCTGCCTAAGAATGGGTGGGCAAGCTTGGATGCAGGTAGGATCCACAGTCAAACTCTACCAAGACAGGGTAAGCAATATTTCCTGCCTCACAAATATGTATGTGAGATATATTGAGCCTGAAAGCTGAAGATGATGCTCCAACGTTATAGAGAATTTTGCGTGAATGTTCAGGCAACAAACTGTGTCTGTAATCTTCTCATTTGGGAAGCTGCATACCTGCACTTGTTTTTAACACAGGTAATAAATTTTATTCCTCATTAACACTTTGATGGGGTTGAAGACCATGTAGTTTAGTTTTGCAATAAAACTTAGTTGTTTATGGGTTAAGAAGTTTTCAGGTGTAGATAGATGTTTTAAGTTGATAAGGATGAGATATGACATATAATAATTTACATTCAGAATTTTAGACTCACCACGATAAGAAAGATGTTTTCTTTAAAGCTGTCAAATACAAACAGCCAAAACAATATTATGTATCATATATATAATTCCTGATTTTCTCATGGTTCTTCTTGCTGTAGGTAGTTTATTGTATATATGTGTGATAATATAATGTATATGTAAAAATATTTAATAAAAAGGGAGTTTGTGTACTTAACACATGTTTCCCATATTCGAAGTAATTGCACATTTTGTTTGATTGTTAATATTTAAACAATTTTATTCATTAATTTGATTTTTATTTCAAATTAACTTGAATAAAATTTTTCCTATACTATACAAAGTGTGTTCATATTCATGACCTCTTATACATGGATTGCATTTATTTATTTAGAGTACTGTTTTTAAACATGAAAGACATCTGAACATTTATACAATATACCCTGAAATCCATAATTACAGCTTTTAAAGTACAACTATACTTTTAAAACCTGAGTTATTTCCTTGAAATTTTGAATAAAACATCTCTCTGACTCTTCTAGTGGACTTTCATAGAAAGTAGCTAAATCTACTCTAGTATATCCCCCAAATGTTCACTCAGCTCCCCACTGGTGAAAAGAGAAATCATTAAGTGAAGCAGGCTCACTGTCAGACTGATTATATGCAAAGTACCTAAAACAATCAGGCAAAGCCTTTTCTTTCAAGTAACGAGATATTTAACATGATAAAGAAACTTACCTGTGAACCAAATGAAAATTATTTTCCAACATTTTTCAAAACCAACTGTCCAAACATGCAAGTAAAAACAAACCAAATTGAAAAGATCTCAGAGAATAGAAGCAATGATAATAAATAACGAATAAGGGAACAGTGTCATACCATATTATTTGGGTTTATTTTTTGAAATTCTAAAAGCATGAGATAAAAACAGAACTTGAAGTTTCAGATAATACAAGTGTGAGGATCAAATAATACTATCTTTCTAATGTCAGACTGTCCTATTTTTGTATATAACTTAAAAAAAATAAGATGTTGATCTTCTTTGAGGTAGGCTGAGTGTTGCCTGGAGTTGTCTTGTTGTCAAAGAGTGTTTGGACTAATAGAAACACCCTTAAACACTGTATTCTGTGGGTCTCTGAGTCTTTTGAGGACCTTATTTAGTATTCTACCTTATGCATCTTTAGAATTATATCTGTCTGTTAGAACTAGGATATATATTCTTGGGATTAAATTAGACTAGGGTTTTTTTTTATTATTAATTTATTCTTGTTACATCTCAATGGTTATCCCATCCCTTGTATCCTCCCATTCTTCCCTCCCTCCCATTTTCCCCTTATTCCCCTCCCCTATGACTGTTCCTGAGAGGGATTACCTCCCTCTGTATATGCTCATAGGGTATCAAGTCTCTTCTCAGTGACCTGCTGTCCTTCCTCTAAGTGCCACCAGGTCTCCTAGGTTTTGGCATGACCATGATTTGCATCAATACACAAAGTTCTATACCAATGAACTAAAAATAACTTACTTTGGAGTAGCAACTAAGGCCTTGAGTTGAGGAGTAGATTCAATAATCTACCTTTTGTTCTATACTCCCTCAATATTTCTATATCCTTTTTTCTTTCTTTTCAGGTCCTATATCCTTACCTACAAAAGAAAGGTAATGGAAAAGAGAGGCATCCCTGAGTTCAAACTACTTTCCTTTCTGTATAAGACCAATAATAACTTACAAACACCTCCCGATGAAAATAAGCATCTGTAGACCAAGAGAACAAACAGAAACCTACACAACGCCCCTTAGAGGAAATGGAATGTCATACTCTTAAGGTTTCTTCAGGCTGATTTAGTAGTTTGAAGGATCAAATATAAAATTTGGATAATGTTTAAGTAAGCCAGGGTTAGCATTTGTGGTCCAGTTTCCAAATGTTGAGAAATTCCAGCTTAATAGGAGTCCTGTGTGGGACAGTCTGAAATGCTGAGCCAATTGGGATCAGATGCTTTCTGTAATGCTGTCCTTATGGAGTTGGCTTTAAATGTGGCAAACAAGCCACTGGGCAAAATGTCCTCATTTCAGCCACAGACAGAGTTCTGCCTAAAAATGGGCAAACTTCATGAAGGCAGAGTCAACATTGAAACTCTGCCAAGACAGGGTAAGCACATATCAATAGTTCCGGCCTCACAAATATGTCTGTTAGAGATATTGGGCTAGAAGGCCGAAGATTAAGCTCCAAAGTTATAGAGAGTGCTGGCTGACTGTTCAGGCAATAAACTGGCTCTCAGTCATTTTTTTTTTTTCATTTTGGAAGCTGCTAACCTTCACTTCTGATTCACTCAGGAATTTAAGTTTTATTCCTTCTCAAGTCTCTGATGGGATAGCTTAGTTGATTAGGGGTTAAGATGTTTTTAGATCAAGATAAAATTTTTAGGTTAATAGAGATGAGATATATAATAGATACTAATTTTCATTGAGAAATTTAGACTCAACAAGATAGGAAAGATGATTTGTTCAAGTTTAACAATTACAAATATGCAAATCACTATGGATGTAACATTTATATAATTTCTGATTATCTCTTGGTTCTTCCTGCTGTATGTAGTTTATTTTATTCATGTGTAATAATTCATGTTTAAAAAGAAACATAATAAATTTTAAAAATTAGATAATATTCATAGTTCATCAACTTGACTTTTATTCTGTAAATATATTATCTGGAGATCTGTTGATGCAGTTGATTTCCTTTTATATTTTGGTACCTAGTAAATCATTCTTTAAGTAACTAGGTGACTTTTTCTACCATATTTCTTTTCTGAGCACAGAATTACCTAGAATTCATTTTGTGTTATATCATGAAATAATTTACTTTGTTTCTTTTTTACTGGCTTTACTAGATTATCATCATTATTAGTTTTAAAATATTAAATTATAATTAATTGAAACACATTACTTTTTTGATAAATATAAAATTGAGACACTTGTGCTATTTTATATTTGTAAGTATCATATAAATCTATACCAATTTTTTTAACTTTTAAACTTGAATTCATTCTAGGATTATAAAAAGTTGTAAAATTGGTAGGGGCTGCAAAAATGTTTGTATCAGTACACCTGATTTTACAAGTGTTATATCATGTATAAAATACATAATTACTATTAAATCATAACAATACAGAAAGTTAGCTGCTTAAAATCTATGAATTAAACAAAATATTAGTTAAAAAATTTCTCACTGTTTTTTGATATTTCAGGACTCTATCTAGACAGGGTCCTGTATTGGGTTTAGGTACTATTTCTTAGTTTCACGAAGACTGTAACATTCCTCAGTCTATCTTATTTATAGAACAATGTCACTATTACAAAATTTTGATATGTTCAGATGAATTCCTCTCAATTTGAGTTCTGTTCTTATGAACTCTTCTCAATCTGATGTCACATGACTGGTGACATCATTTTGGGGGCAGAATCATGACACAGACATTCTGTCTTCTTATTGCATCATTTTGTGGTGTTCCTGACATCTTCAAATTTAAATCTCACCAGTAGTGATGTTGACCTTTGCTAGTTTATTAAAAGTGTATATTCTAGTTTTCTCTATAGTAAAATGACTGTATTTCTTTTGTAATTAATAAAACCGTTGAGAGATACACTGTTACCATGAAAATCCTTTCAAAATTATACCATCTACTTTTTTTTAAATTAGACACTGACTTTTTATGGAATTACATATTTTTTAAAGTAATTTATTCAGATTACATCTCAATTGTCATAATCTCACTTGTATCTTCCAGTTCCTCCCTCCCTCCCTCCCTCTTTCACCATTTTCCCCTCTCCTAGGTATGTGATAGAAGGGACCTTCTCCCCCCACCATATGATCACAGTCTATCAAGTCTTATCCTGGTAGCCAGCTTACTCTTCCTTTGAATGCACCATGCCTCCCCACAAAGGGGGAAGTTCTCAAATAAGGGGCACCAGAGTTCATATCTAAGTCAGTTGCTGCTCTCAACACAATTGTGGAGACTGGGTTGCCCATTGGCTAGATCTGAAGAGAGGTTCTAGGTTCATTGTATGTTTTGTCCTTGCTTGGTACAGTAGTTTGAGCAGACCCCCCCTGGGTCCAGATCTGCCAGCCTTGATGGTCTTCTTGTAGGTTTCTAGGACTCCATGGTTCCTTCTATTTCCTCATTCTTCCAGACCTCTCTTACCTGGAGTCCCAATAGGAAGTCCCAACATCTATCCCAATCTCCTGTTAAGTGAAGACTTTCATGGGACATCCCTGTTGGACTAGTATTCAACTATAAGTGAGTGTATACTGTGTGTATCTTTCTGAGTTTGGATTAACTCACTCAGGATGATCATTTTCAGTTCCATCCACTTGCCTGCACATTTCAGGATTTCCTTGTTTTTAATACATGAGCAGTATTCCATACTGTAAAATGTACCACAGTATCTTTATCCATTCTTCTACTGAGGGGCATCTAGATTGTTTCCAGATTCTGGCTATTATGATAAGGCTACTATAAATATGATTGAGCATATGTCTTTGCTGTGTAGTAGAGCATCTTTTGGGTATATTCCAAGAAGTGGAATAGCTGGGTCTTGTGGTAGCCCTATTATACCATCTAATTTTATATCATAGGTAGATTTTCTGCAAAAATTGTTATATATTTATTATAGTGATTCTTAATTTTTTATTCATCTGAGTTTATTCATTGGCATTCCACTACAGTACATTTCAGTCTCAGTTTTTTGTACATTCCTTGCTTAATGCATAGCTCTTCCATCACAGATATGTACATATTTGTTATAATCTTGGAGTTGTGATCTAATATAGATTTTATTTTTTGCTTGAACTACATTTGTTGAATTGGTATTGAATTCTATTTGCTGAGTTCCTCATTCAGAGAGTTTTACTTCTTTCTTGAACATATGCTTAACTTCTTATGCAGTAAATATTCCAGGCCAGACTTCCATATCATCTGACACAGAAATTGTGTGTTAAAGAACAACATTTAGCAATCAAGGTTATATATCAGGTGTTCTCTTTTTTGTCAATATAAGTTTACTTCTTGATTTTCTGAGAGGATAGTGCTAAGAAATATAAATATTTTAAGTAAATATAAGCATATATATTTCTGTTCCTAGTATGAGTTTATACTGAGTTTAAATTTAGTGTAAATTAGCCTTTGTCCTTTATTTTTCCAAAAATAGAAAATCTACGATTTATTATGCATAATATAATCATGTCCTTTTAAAATCCACAATGTGTTTAGTTGACTTCATGTTAAGATGAACAAGAAGAAATAAAGCACAAGTAGTTCACAATCTCTTGCTATATTATCACAGAAAACCCAATCTAGCACAGAATGTTTGTGAAATCTATTGGTTCTACCTTTCCTCAGGGAGGTTCTGCTCTTCCGTCAAATATCTAGTAAATTTACCAATATGATCTAAAACATGTTAAACATTTTTGCATAGCTCGTGAATGTTCCATAAAATAAAATAAACATGAGGAGAAATAGTGAGATTCATAGTCATTTTACTTTCACTATGTAGCTTCATGTGTTTAAGCACTTTTATTTACGCCATTTTATAGGAAATCTAAAACATGAGATAAAATAAGTAGGAAAACTTAAAGCATGTTAGAGACATTGTAAGAACATCTAGAGTTCTTCACTTTATCGTGATATTAAGAGTAATGAATTAAGTCATATTAAAAGTAGTTCAAAACTTTGAAGAATTATAAAGCCGAATTGGAAGAAACATTTAGGTTATGATTTCTTTGAATTTCAGCAAGAGGTATTGGAATATTTTGTGTAACATTTTTTCTTGATGTTGATGCATCACTGATATGTTTTTCTTTAACTATGTTTGAAATTGACTAGTTTTCACAAGTGGCAGAGTAATTACATGGCAATATAAGAAGCAGGTTGGAAAAATACCAATAAATCTTAAGACAAACCATTTATGATGTCAACACATAGGTCTAATCCATAGGTTGGTGTTGATTACAAGAGTAAATGTTCACTTCAGTCATATTCTTAGTGTTAATGTTGAACATACGAAGTCTAATTATACACTCAATATTTAATTGAAATGCCAGTATGTCTTCCATCTGTATGGAGCAGAATGAATGTATTTAGGTAAAAATATTCTTACATCTGGTATTCAAATATTAGCAGAGGGCTTTTCTTAAACAACATTATGTATTATGTTCTTTAATATGAACTCAATGTGGTTTATTTATTAATTTAAACATATTTTTATTTTATTGTTTCATATACATTAAGACAGAAGACTTTGTTTTATGTTGTATTTATTTTCTGAAGTTTGACTGAACACTTCTGAAATTTGGAATGAAAAGTGTGCCTGAATTATGATTTTGTTTGCTACTTAGTCTCAGTTTTTGTGGTACAGACATTTTTAAAGATGTTAAAACATTTTAAATGGCTTTAAAATTTTTTCTAAACTATGTATAGGCACCGTGTGTGGCCTGCTGCCTGCAGAGCTTGAAAAGGGCACAGATCCCCGGAGAATTATGCTATGGAACATTGTGAGTCACCCACCATATAGATGCTGAGGACTGAATGCGGGTCCTCTGCAAAAAAGAGCATGTGTTCCTTACCTCTGAGCCATCACTCAAGATACATCCAAGCCTTCTTAATTCAGTCTTTTGGATTCTGTTCAAATACCATATAACTTTTGGTGAAGTTTGTCAAGATAATCAAATAGATAAGGAGTTTTGCTTCCTCTATTTGGATTGTGTTCACTTCTTATAATTGCTAGTCATTTATTATGCACTGAGCTAAACAGTCATCTGTGCATTACCTTTAATTTCTTCACAAAATATTAAGGATACATCAGATATTAGTTTTACAATAAAATATTCCAAAAAGATATGGTATGTTTGATGTTTACAATTTAAATTTCTGAACACTAAAGGATTATTCAAACAAATATTCTATTGCAGTTTCATACATCTTACATAAAGTTTATCTCAGGAAAAGAGAAACGCAAGGAAACAAAAACACATACTTTTTTTCAGTCAGCACAAAACCAAACAAAAACCAGTGACAATACAATTGGTATGGAATAAATTTTAAAATGTAAAAAAGCGGAGAAGAACCTACCTAGGATATCCTAGCAAGGGTAATTTTGAAACGATGGTTAGGAAGAGTGGGATGCAGTGAAGGATGGCAGAAGTGAAAGTAGTGGACTAAGAAAATGGAAAGCTCTTGGAAGAGTACACCCTGTCTTGGAGTTATACGCCCCAAAACACAGGACACTTTATGTGTGCAATGTTGTAGAGACTGTACTTTTGGAAGAAAAATAGAAGATATATGGTATAGAGTGTTTGAAAGGCACTTTTGTTACGTCTGTCAGAAATACTGTCTTATTAAATGAGTTTATAAATTAACAGGCAGCTGACTAATGGGAGTGATGCGATTGTACTAGTAGCAAGTTCCCAGCTCAAGGTTGTGTTTTTCAGCCTCCTTCACTGATGGGTGTGAGAGAGAATTCATGCATAGGTCTTATGTCACCTCATTTTTAAATGGATACCCTGATACATCTACTCTGTGCTTGGACAATTATGGTGATACAGCTGGTATGTAACAGATGGTAATAACAGTTACAACTCTGGTGACAAGGAAAAGCTTCTCTTCAGTGATGGGAGAAGTAATTGCGATATCCAGATGACCTCAAGCTTCAGAGCCACCTGTATCTTTAAGACATCATTCTCTGCGTTAGATTGTTACAGTCCAGAGATTACATTCTCTTATGTTTGTCAAACCATTGTTATTGTGGGTCTCTTAGATACCACTTTAGTCTGTGCTTATTGCAGCAACATGGACTAAAAACTGCAATGGGAACATTTCCTAATAAGGGATTTCACCTAACTTTAACAATAGGATTACCAACTTCCAGTTTTCCAGCTGCATTTTATTATCATGTTAAATGGTTACTTAATAGCATTAAACATTTCACTTGGTTATACCTTCACATGACATTGACTCAACCTACAGGAAGAAACTAATATAAATACATCAATGGTGGCAGTATATATCTGGAATACATACTTCATGGCCAAATAATAGCAGTTTAATTTGTGAACCTGTGTATCCCCAAATGCTGCCTCCTCAACAACCTGTTTCACACTGATGCTTTTTCTGAACTGGCCCTCCCTTGTGGCATCTTCTGAATGCAAAACGCTCAGGTTGCCTCGGGCTTCCTGGAAACCCACTCTATTATTTGCTCTAAATAATTCCAGTTTGGTTTTATTTTTTGCCACATTAAAAAGTGCTATAAGGCAATATAAGCATGCTTGGGGTGAAACGAACTACGCTCTGAGTAAGTGGAAGCTATGTAGAACACAGAGAGGGTGAGCAAGACTGTGTCAGTAACTCTGTGTCTTTATGTTTTGAGGACTCCTGTTTGAATACCATGAAAATTGGCAGAGAAAAGGAGATATTATTACTAAAAATGAATCTATTAGTAGACAGTTCATTTACTTTAAGCCTGGAAGCGTGATAGTTCATTTAGGTAACACGTACGAAAGAGAAATATATATCACTTACAGGAACACTTCAGTCCCCACATTGATGTTCATTCCTGCCCTGTAAATGAATGCTGTGACCAGATTTCAGCAAGTATGTGGAAGGTTTGCACCTCACAGCTATGCAAGGCTGTGTGACTCTAATATAAAATGCATTTAGTGGACCATTTGTCAGTGAAGAGAGCCTGGGATGTTGGTGGCTTTGCTGTCTGTGAGGAGCAGATGGGCAGCTCAACTGGGAGCTGCATTGTGCACTTAATTGGAATGAAGGCAGAGTCACCCAGCAGAGACCACATTCTCACAAAGCCACGGTTGTAATCACATATTGTTTTACGTATGATTCTATTTTAACTGTGTAAATATTTCATATGAATAGCCTTTCTCATAGAAGTCTGTACAGAGTTCTATAACCTCTCAAAAACCTCTTTGAAAAAGCTAAAGTGGCCTTAGTGTATGAAGAAATTGAACTGCACATGCAGAGAAAATGATTTTGAGAAAGTAGAATGTTCTGACTTCTACTTTCCTCATGACTGAATAAGTACCAATCATCTATTGATATGAAAGACACAATTTTCAAGCATGTTCAAGCATAACTAAATCCAAACCAAGAACTCATGAAGTCTTACTTAAAATAAAGAGCTGCAGGTTTTGTGTCTATTCCAATTATTTTCTTCTGAATTCTCCTATAACTAAAGGGAGAAGTTCTCTGTATCATTACTAAGACATTTGTTGGTATCCCAGGATGCCTATCATGATTACCAGCCCCTCATTTAAAATAGTACATTTAAAATGCAGCTCAGTGACCACTGGTCCATTCTGGATTGGGCAGAATGCCTAGTTAGGGATTTGTAAATGATGCAGCAAACTATATCTTCCAGTATCTCCCACTTCTGAGTAACCCAAAAGGCTTTTTGATGGAGACTTATACCCAGAGCTCCCTTCTACATGGACTTTATTTATATTATCTTTTCCATTCTCTATGGGTTTCATTCCATTGTTTAAGGGTGTCTTTTCCTTTTGAAGTAGAAGTCAAACTCTCTAAAACAGGATTTAAGTGATTGCCAATATGATCTTGAGTTAAAAAAGAAAGGAAAAGAAAAGAAAGCTGGTCTTTGCGCAGTGACAGAGACTAGCATGCAGAAGAACTGAGGATGAGGAGCTAGCAACATGAGCACATTGTTCTATATCTTTCTAATGAGGTTAAGGGTATGAAGGGAATTCATTGTCAATTTTCAGACTTGCTGCTTTCCTATATTTCAGACTTGCGCTGTACAAAAGTCTGCAAATATCAAACCATTCAACATGCAAAATCCTTAGCGAAACACAAAAAGGCAGAATGTAGTGAAAGATGGTGCTATCATTTAATACATACTCAAGGTTTAGTAACACATAAATATTACAAAATATGTTATTTGAAAATGACATACAGTTTGCTTATGTGAGAAAACCGAGTAAGAGCACCAGTCTATAATGCTATCATAAAATCGTAGAAGGTAGATTTTCAGAAACTGGATGTATTTCATAATACCAGATGGTGATGGGTGTGGTTATTTTCACATATCGTGTAGTGATGTGTCTGATAGATGTGTGAATCTACTGCATTTTAAGATTTCCCTATGTCTTTTTGCTGGGCCCTGCTGGATACAGTATTCCAACTTCACCTAATTTATTTGATATAGTACTTCTTACAAAAACAAAATACAAAATTTGCATTATGTATAAGTTGTTCCCTGTATGTAAATTGTATATATACAAATTTTTTTCACAAAAAAAGTTGCATGACAGAGCTCACTGTATTTTGTGAACTGCAGTATGTTAACAGTTCTGTGAGCCACCTGCTTATGAATTTATAGCATTTAGTCCATGATTAAGAAAAAAAAAGCTGAAGATTCTAAGTCTGTCTCAGAAGAACACTTGAAACCATTTCATATAAAGAAATATAAGTCAATCGATGCAGAAGTGTGCTGCTTGGCATCAGAGGCTGTGACGAAGGAATAGGGAAGGAGACAGGCTTGGAGAGCAGAGAAGGGGCTCATAAAGTCTCCTTACATTGGAAATGGAAAAACAAGGCCACCAAGGTGTGAGGGAGGAACGTCTCCTGTCATCTAGTTCCTCAGACACCTGTTTCTGCTCATTTTCAATTAGGCAGATACAGAGATAATCTGATCTTGGAAGAACCTTTGTCATTAGCAGCTGCAGCTGAATGAAGCTCCATTTGGTATGATTTATAAAATTTTCATTTTGTGTGTTTTAGCATAAACATCATGAGAATGAGGATTTTCCCCACCCACCCAGATGCATCAATTGAGCTGTGCAAGACCTGGACTGAAACATTGCCTGAGAAGGGTTTCCTGTAGTGGCCCCTAAGGCAAGTTGGCATTGGTTGTCAATAAGGAAGAGGAATCCAGAATTGCGACAACGCATTTTACACTACTTAATCTCTTCACATATAGCTATAAAACAAAGCTTACTGTGATGGTATGCTTTCTTTACATACTTGATAGAATCTTATTCTTCTGAAAATATATTTTCAATATGAGTAAAGACCAAAGAAAAATAATATGAGGACTAGAACTGACCAGTTTAATATGCCTTTTATAAAAGAGAGCTGATAAATGCTCCAAGTTCATACAAACTGCTTTTACTATAGTAACAATAGATTATCAAATGATTAGTAAGTGATATTATAGAACTATTATCAAAATGTTTATTAAATATTGAGTTTATTTTATTCAAAGACATTTGCTTTTTCCACCAAATTCACTACCTGTTTAAGATTATACGTTAGTGGAAAGTACCATTTTAAAAAGACCTTTACTTCATGGTTTGTTTAATTAAAAAAATTAATCCATATATGATAAAGTATAATTTATACATCACAACCATATTAAATGCAATAAATATTAAGAACAGAAAAATAATGAAAATAAATTTAAAGTCTTTAAAAAGTTACCAAGTACATGAGTTTTAATTAGCCATGTTTATCACTGTTTTGATGTGTATTATTAAACATCACATTCTATGCTTTCTGATTCTTAATAATGCTTTTTAAAAGCACCTTTTATTGACTAAGGAAGGAGTCCTATGCCTCCAAAGAAATACTTTCTAGCTTATACTAAGTGTTGTCTATAGATAAATGTCACACTATGGGAGTGGAAAAGTAAGCAGTAGTGAGACAAACAGTGACTGTTCTCCTGCCATGGGAACCACTCAGACACCCCAGGATCCAAATTGGGACCAGGATCACAAGAGTCCAACAAGAAAATGAAAGCAGGGGTGTTTTTCAGTATTGTCTGTCATTTCATGACTAGGAAAAAATAGTGTGTCACGCAAAATAGATAAAAATATTTTATGTATGCTTTGAGGATTTTGTACAATGCAGTTTTTACATGTTCATGCCCCCTCAACTACCCACTTACTACCCTCTTAACTTTTCCATAGTTTCACACCCAACTGTTCTTTTTTTTTCTTTCTTTGAGACTAATTTGTGTTGCCTAAGTAGTCTTGGGATTTAGGACTGCTCTAATGTGTTGTCAGGCTACTTAGCATCACACTGTAAAAATATAACAAACAATGAACATATAAAACAAACAAACAAAATCAAATCATTGGTCTCTCTTCCCAGAAGCTATCAAATGTTAATAGCTCCTCAGCTAGTGGAGGGATTATATATTCACCTTTTACTGATAAATTGGGATTTTTGTCTGGCTGAAGTTTAAATCTTTTTCAGAGTGTCACAATCTTTGAGAGTGAGTGTATCTTCCCTATCATGTCTGGAAAGCACTGTTTCCTTGAAGTTATGAGCCACCGTTTTATCATAAAAGCTTTCTTTCTGAACCTTGGGAGGAATCTGAGCTTTCAAGTTATGCCTAAGCACTCTACAGTCTTTTGCTAATTGCATATTGACTATTTGTGGGTCTCAGTTACTTGCCATCTACTGTATGGAGTATTTTATCTGAAGAGGTTTGAAAAGTGTTATGATCTATGAGTATGACAATTTATTCTATTACTGTGTTGATTTAACCAATTAATACTATTGGATACTCCCCCTAGAGCCTGTCACCTACCTAATCATAGCTTCTTGTATCTTTAGTAGTGCAAGCTATATATTCCATTTCATTGATCAATCCTTTGATATGATTAGAAAGTCATTACTACTTCCCATAGTTTTTGTACCTCATGAGCCTATCTTGCCAGACCGGTCATTGCTGTAGTTGGCAAGATACACAACTAGATGAACTTGATGCTTACTCTTTTTCTGTCACTGTGCAAAGCACTGTAATGGTACTCTGTATGGATAAAGTTTACAATGTAATATCACCTTGAGGTCTCCATGTTTTAGCACTGAGGTATGTAGTATCTTCAGCAACAGGGTCTTCCTGCCAAGTTCTCTAGAACAGACAACAGTGATAGTCTATGTAAACCCATTAGCCAAATAGTTAAAAAAAAAAAAAAAAGATATTCCTGGTACTGGAGGATTTATTGGGTAGCATGGGGTACAGTTGAGGAAGCCGACTTCCCCAGTGCAGAGTAACTCCACCATACATCTTTCTATAGTTATATGTTCCATTTGGAATATGAGGCATCAGAGATTTAGTCATGGACCATTGCGGGTCTTCAAAGAAGGAAACATAGAACACAGTAGTGTAAAGGGTTAACATCCATAAAGCAGTTCAATGTAGCTGAAAAAAGATGTGCACACAAACAACCTATATAAGTCATATTCAAGTCCACAGAGAAGTGGAGGTGAAGCCAAACTTTCTCAGATTTATTCAAAAAAGACCTCTTTTGTGATTTAACTAACTCTTGCCTAAGGAGCCAAGGAAAAGTAATGCAACACAAACACAAATGTATGCATGTATGCACACATGAATACTCACACAGAGAGAGACAGAGACAGAGACAGAGAGATACGGACAAAGAAGGACAGAGAAAAAGACAAAAACAGAGAGAGAAAGACAGAGAGACATAACAAAGACAAGCAGACAGAGGTTGAATTCTGCTTAAAAATTATTTAAATTTTCATTTTAACTACATCGGGGAAGTTGCTAATTGATTGGCGGGAGATCAAGAAAGCCTATACCTTCTTATATGTAAAAACTGTTGAATAATTTAATCCAGCTACATGGCTGTTCTGGTGGTATATCACATCCAAATACCTTCTAGGTCTATGGGATCAGGCTGGAATGCAGAGGCACTCTGGATTACACTATGATCTGGCTGAAATATAGACACACCCTTAGTACAAACCTTTATTTCCAAATAAAGTTAGTTTATAGATGGAAACAGTGATGTCTAATTGAGGGACAGACAAAGTTACAAATTAGAGAAAAATTTGTCTGAATGATAGGATAAGCCCACTTTCATGGGAAGAGGACAGGAAAGGGAAGCTACTTAAGAACAGCACAAAAACAGTTTTTCACCAAGAGTTGATTACTGGGACAGTTTTCAAGAGACAGGTTGTAGAGAGAACGAGTTAGACACAGCTGAGGTCAGAACAAGCCAGAGAATGAGAAAAAGCCAAAAGATTAAAAAATATTTCCAGATACTCTGCATGCGTTGTCCTTGGTTTGTGCATCAGTTTATGTAGGCCCCCTCGCTCCAGATCCAATGGTCACCTTGTGGATCTCCTGACCACACCTGTTCCTTCCATTTCCCAACCAACCCCCCACTCTTCCATACAACTCTTATCTCTCCTACTAAGGTCTGGCTGCAAGTCACAGTTTCTGTCCCAAACCCCCACTGGGTGGACTCTCTCAGATGACTTCTATGTTTGTGCTAATATTCACTTATTAGAGAGTATATACCATGTGTGTCTTTCTGGGTCTGGGTTACATCACTCAGGATGATCTTTTATAGTTCCATCCATTTTCCTACAAATTTCAATATTTCCTTGTCTTTGGCAGCTGCATAATATTCTGTTGTGCAAATGTACCACAAATTCTTTATCCATTCTTTGGTTGATGGAAATCTAGGTTGTTTCCAGATTATGGAAATTATGAGACCCCCTTTTTCAGATATAGGTGATGAACAACTCATATTCCATGTGTTTGGGAGGGGTGAGAGAGAGGATTGCCACTGACATGAATTCTGGTGCCTGTGATTTGATAACTGCTGGAAAGTCTTGAGGGCACACAAAGGAAGAGGATGCAGGCTACCCTGATGATACCAGGTAGACTGTGATCAAACTGTGGGAGAGGAGCCCCCCTCCCTGCTTCAGAGGTATAGGGCTGGGGGGAAATAGGACAGAAAGGGGAGGAACAGTGAAAATTGGAAGATAAGAGCCAGGGGATAACAATCTGGATGTAATGTGAATAAATTATAATAAAAATATTGCCAAAATTAGTTTCAGATGAGGCAGAGATATTCAGTCAGAAGCCAAGAGAAGCCAATTTGAATCAGTCAGCTTGAAGAGGAGTTTAGGCTAGCACAACTGAGTTAAGCCAAATAGTGAGATTTCAGAAAGAGCTAGAAAGGACAGTTCTCATCTCATCCCCTCAACTGTGGAAATAAAAATACATTTGTAAAAAACAAAACAGTATTTAAAGTAGAAAAACAAAAAGACCTTGATGTCTTTTAAGTTACTACTGACAGTAATTGTAAGCCAATTTCATTTAACATATTCTACTTTTACTGCCTAAAGTAATGAAGTAATGACCTTTCCTACTTACACAATCAAGGTTCCTCATTGGATGTATGTAGATGCTAAGAAAATGTCTAAAAGTCATCTTTTATAACAAATAATGATTAATTCTAGAGCAATCACTAGAGGCTAGAAGCAAAATAATTCCCTTGTTTCTTTACGGTTATCATATTGGACAGAATAACTGTAAAGATTCAGCATTACATTAAAATTCAATAAGGAATTGATGGTCACAAACCTTGAACCTCACAATGGGTAGCAATCAGCACATCAAACATCACCATTTTTCTTATATATCTGTGTCATGTATTTGCTGCATAAAGAGCAGAGCAATTAAATATTAATGCTGTGAAATATTTGGGGTAATGAAAATAGAAGAGGGAAAAGTGGAAAATAAATGTATATCCACTCTCTCTTCTTTAGCCCAAGCTTTATTCCTGACTAGCTCCTGCTGGTAGAGGGAACGGAGATTCTGTCATAAGGAGTCATCAAGCAGTAGGAGCCAGATGGCACATTGCTCTGATGCTAAGTTGAAGACAGAGTCAGAGTGCAAAGGCTTTTGCCCCCCGTCTCACTGGTCTATAGAATATTTAAACAAAGGGCATTTGGAATTTTTTTTTTAATGTATACAGTTCCTGTGATTTTCTCTGATATGAAAAGTTGCAATGTTTCTGCAACATCAGTGGTAAAAAGATGAGCACCCAGCCATCTGTCACATGTTTGCACAAAGTGTGTCCAGTGGTGAAATCTGTACTTCACTCTGTTTTCTGCCATTAACACTCCCAGCACCACTAAGATACTCTGCTCTTGTGCATCCACTTATGAAGCCTTTTATAACTGCTTTGTTTAGAAGTAACATTTGAATACTCCCTTATGTCTTTGGATTCATTCTCATTTCAAATGTGGACTTTACTTTGATTAACTGTAGTTGGCCTTCCTTCTATGGTTATGTTTGAAACGCCATTGCAGAGATCGGCATGTAGCTCAACAGAGGTATTAAGATAGAAGTGCTTAGGGAAAGAAAAACAAGACTACAAATTCATTTACTTACATTTTCAACCCTTGTGGATCTGGTCTTATTCGTTCGTTATATTTTTAATATCCTCCAAATA
Organism: Acomys percivali; assembly: GCA_907169655.1. Lineage (NCBI taxonomy): Eukaryota > Metazoa > Chordata > Mammalia > Rodentia > Muridae > Acomys > Acomys percivali. The sequence continues at coordinate 107,625,656 of OU015743.1, read as the reverse complement.
CTCTCAGAAATCATGTTTGTTGACTAAAAATATCATGATTCTCTCAATTCACAGGTAGTAACGTGACACTTATTATATGAGGGACTACAGTTAAGAGATTTCCATGAGTCTCAGAAGAGACTCTGGACTTTGGACTTTTAAACAGTATTGAGACTAGGATAGATTATGGGGAATTTTGAAGTAGGAATAAACACATTTTTGTATTATAATATGGCTGCAAGGGTACAGTGGCCAGAGTAGAATGTAATGGTTTGAATAAAACATGGCCTCCATAGACTCATATATTTGATGATTAGTCACTATAGAGTAGCACATTTAGAAAGAATTAGCAGGATTAAGGAATGTGACCTTGTTGAAGGAAATGTGTCACTGAGGGGTGGGTTTTAAGGTTTCATAGGCTCATGCCAGGCAGAGTCTTTCTTTCTCTGCCTGTAGTTCAGGATGTAGCTTGCCCCTATTTCTCCAGCACTACACTTAGCTGGTAGCATGCTTCTTGCTATTATGATAATGGAGTAGGACTCAGAAACTGTAAGAAAGCCCCAAGGTAAATATTTTCTCTTATAAGATTTGCCTTCATCATAATGTTTCTTCACAGCAATAGAAGAGTAAATGAGGCAATTTGTAAAGAAAATATTTATCTCTAGTTTCCTGTTGAGGACCAGAATTGGAGGCACATGTGCATGGACAGCACTTACTGTGTGTCTTAGTTTGTCCGGCTTCTGTAACAAAACACCACACAGTATGGTAGTGAACAATAGATGCTTATTATGAGAGTATTCTGGATCCTAAAGTATGAATATATAAATCTCTGTATATGGGCTGGGATAATGGGGCTTTATAATTTGACAAGAGTTAAGAGTTCATGAACATCTCAACCTGTTCAATCTGCTATTATATATTATTACTATTCATATTTTCTTGGTTTTCATAGAGAAAACTCAATACAAACCAGTTTTCAAATCCCCTAATTTCCATCTTCTGTAATGCTTTCAGCAAAAATTCCACTGATGATTGAAAGAGGAAAAATGCAGGCAAAGTCAATATATTGTTTTCAGCTATATCATTCGACTCATTTTGTTTTAAATGCTTCTAATAACATTTTAGTAATCAACTTCTTACAGCATATTTAATAAAATATTATTTGTGTACTAAAATTAAACATTGATTGGTATTTAAACTCAAATATTGTCTAACAATAAAGAATATTTTCTCTTTTATGCTACCAAATTAAATAAATTGTAATTAAACATAGGCCACTTTATAATGGACATCATTTTCTAGATTTTATGAGAAAACAATAACAGAAAATTTCAAATGCCATCTCTATAGCATGTAAATATCCATTCCTAATGAATAAAAATGAATGATAGAGATAACCACACTTGTAATTTGTATATTAAACTAATAAATTCCATCAGCAAGAAATAAAGGCCACGTCTCTTGGGGTTAACAAATATTATGTTAATGTTACAGTGTAGAGCATTCTTAAGAAACTCATTGCAGGTGCAATAATTTGAATCATCCTAAATGTTGATGAAGAAAGCCAACAAAGTATAGCAAGAGGCTAAAAATACCAAACAAAACATATTTGACCTGTTTCACTTTTCTAACTGTTAAAGAAATAGAAACAATTATAAGCCCCCTCCCCAAAGACACACATGAAAATGTCAAATTATCCTTCCCTGCTGACACTATCATTTTAAAATAAAATCAGAGGCTAACATGATTTTTAGATAAACGTGTTCATCAGGGACAGGATCCTCTAAAGGTCACTGGGCAGGTTAAAGTCTGATGTGATATATTTTAGACAGTTTAGGGATACGGGTCAATCTATTAGGGAAGCAGCATGGAAACATTTTCTTTTGCATAGAATAAATTAACTGATAAAATCTGACTTTTGTTTTTCACATAAAGTACAAAATTGAAATTACTATGTTGAGTTTTGTTATAACTGAATATATTTTTCATACAATATATTCTGATCATAGTTTTCTTCTCCACAATCTGTCCCAGATACTCCCCATATACTCACTTACCCACCTCCACACTTTTTCTCTTTCTTTGAAAAAAATCTGACATGAAAACAAAACCAAAATTTAAAAATAAGAAGAGAAGAAACACAAGAAACACACACACACACACACACACACACACACACAAATGCACACACCAATAAAACTCATAGAAACAAAAAATCTGAAACCATAAATAGAGGCAAAATCAGTAAGACACACAAAAAACACCATATCGTAATTTTTTTTCTCAAAAGACAGTTCGAGAACCATATCCTTATATGATTATATTACTAGTTTCCATATGTTTTTACTGATAACAGAAGAGAATATTTCATTATTTGAGTCTTTTAAAATTATTTTATAAGTTAAAACACTAAAACTATATTTCTAAAGTTTTGTTGTGTTATTTTTTCTAAGAGCTATTGTGTACTATCAGTTAAGAAATAGTCAAAGGGCTGGAGAGATCGCTCAATGGTTAACAGCACTAGCTGTTCTTCCAGAGGACCTGAGTTCAAGTCCCAACATCCCAACATGGCAGCTCACAATTCTCTATAACTCCAGTTCCAGAGCTTCTGACACCTTCACACAGACATATATGCATACAAAAAAATGAACATAAAATAAAAAATAAATTATATAAAAAAGAAATACACAAATATACCCTTAAAATGAGTTAGATGTCTATTTTGGGATGAAATTTTTTTAATTATAAGTTTATATACCATAGTTATTGACAAATTTTTCCTAAAGACAACCTTTTGTCTTTGTTCTCCAGTTTTATAAAATTTTAAAAGTCATATAGAATGATTTGGGAAGATTGAGAAAGTATTCAAATTACAATTAAATTTCAAGTATTGAAAGGAAATGTAAATGTAAGCCACACTCCTGGGAGGGTAATTTAAATAGATGGTTGATATAAGAAATCCCCAGAGGGCACATTCCTTGGTAATTCATGCCACTCTTTAGGTCTCCTGAGACAAGGCTTACAAGCTAATGACAGTTGACATTTGCCTCATGCAGCTCATTCCTTTCCAATAAATATGACTCTCACAATACTGTTCCATGTGCTTTGTAGAGCCACTTGGCACTACATCAAAGAATACCCTTAAGAGAGAGAAAAAAACATATGTGGATGATATTAATAAACATAACTTGATAGAAATTCTGAATTTTAACATCCCTGCAGTTTTGCATTAAAGACTACTCAGTGTTTAGTGGACATTTGCATTTGTTCTAATTTCATAGAATTTATAACATCTGCTACTCTTTGGAAAGGTAGAAAACAAAGAGCGGAGAGGCATTTTGGCTTGTATGTACCTCTCATTTGAAGACGGGATAGATCTCTTTATTTTTCCATTTTACTTTCATCCAACTCCATATGCATTTGGAATGCACATTTGGAATGGGTTGAATCTGTTGACCAATTGCAGCTGTGTCTCTGAGGGTCTTGCTGGTCATCCATACTCTCTGTGGCGTTATGTTAGATCTCAGAAGGAGAACTGAGCCATAAACAATACCTTTGACTGATTCTGATTTCTGTAGTATGAGGACTCATCCTCCCACTGGTAGTCTGGTTTATGAAATTCTTATTTGGAAACTGCCAGAATGTAGTGAGATATAAACACCGTAATATGGAAATATTTAAGCACCGGAAACAGGCAGAATGGTGCAGCAGCTGAGCATTTTTATTTATCTGAAGCACAAGCTAGCAAGGCAGCCGAACAGAGCAGGTTAACACGGAGGGACACCACTGAAAAGTGTGGCAGCTCATGAGAGCTCAAGCTGCAGCAGGCTGACAGACAACATTTGGCTTGGATCAGGACTCAGACTCAAAAGCAATGGAAAGACAGAAAATAAGCTTCTAATTTCCTTCCTTGAAATTAGGTCCAGCTTCTGACTACTGTTCTGTGTTGGTTGGGGTTTGGAATACATAAAAGCAGACAAGCTTTAATTCATATCTGGTAATGGGTTTTCTCCTCCCCTCCACCACATCTTCAGTGTGTCTCATCAGTCCATCTGGAAAATATCATTTCCATTTTTCAAATGGCAATTCAAAGTTCACAGACAAACTTTTACTCATGCCCACTAAATTTTTTATTGGTGTATATTCATTGTATATAGTGAATGGACTTTATAAAGAAGATGTTTTCATGTATATGATCTCTCCTTCCTCTCTTCCTCTATGTCCTAGTCTCCTTCCTTCCTGCAGTATTATTTTTATCTGCTTCACACAGTTTTCTGTTTTTATATAAGACCTACTGTTGGAATATGAGAAAAAACCGTGTTTGTCTTTATGACTTTGGTTATTAATACAATGTCCTCCAGATGCATCCATTTTCCTGAAAGAAACATAATAACTCATTTGCAGTTGAGTAAAACATCACTGTGTACATAGATACTCTCTGTGTTGATAGATACCTAGGTTGATTCTATAACAGGCCTATTGTAATTAGTTAGAAACAGTGAGCAAGGATGTGCAGATATGTCTCTACTATGTACTATCCATTTAGACTGTTATTACTGGATCTTGTGCTAGTTCTATTTTTCTTTCTATGAGGATGCACATACTGAACTCCTCAGTTTCTTGATTAGTTTGCATTTCCAAAATATAATACACTCACCCCTTCCAAAGGCCATATCTCTCCAGCATTTGGTATGTTACTTTAAAAGATCAAGGATCTTTTCCTTTGAGGGTAGATAGTCCATCATGGTGTCGAAGTTATTGTATAAGCAGCTTTAGCATATCTGGGCAGATGAAGAAATAGAAACGTGGTACTGGCAGCACTCAGCAGGCTTTTTCCTATCTCCTTTCATTCATTCAGTCATCCTAGCCTATGGGGTGTATAATTTACATTTAGGAAGAGACTTCAACCATCAGTTAGTTGGTGATAGAGATACCCTCCAAGAGACACCCACAGTTTGTCCTTCTCACTAATCTTCAATACGCTAATTAAACAATAAATTCTACAATAATAATTAAATATCACAGTTACCTACACACTCAGAAGTATATATCGCAAGCTGTAGACTAAATAGGAAGAATGCTTCTCTTTCTCCATATTCCTAACAGAAGTCTATGCTTAACAATTATCTTAATTGCTTTATGTCTCTTTCATAAAGAAGAGAATGGAAAAATATAGAAAGATCAAGGAGAATAAAATGACTTTAATATGTCAGAAAAAGTTACAAGGAATATACTACTAACTATGCCCCTAAAAAGAACGCAAAAATTTGTGTATAAGTAATGCAGAAATTATATTATCAAGATTAGACTGATTATCAAATTCCTCAACCCATGCCTTAGGAGCATTATCAGACAGTGGAGAATATGGATATATTAATACATTCTTTTCCATCTAAGCTAACAATCCTCCCCACAAGAACCAAGGATCACTCAAAAAAAAAAAATCTGAACACTAGGCATGAGGAACCCTCTTTTGAGTTGCTGGTCAGGGTTGTTCGATTCCAAAAACACTATATGTATGTGTGTGTGTGTGTGTGTGTGTGTGTGTGTGTGTGTGTGTGTACGTATGTATGTATACATATAAATCACTCTTGCTTATCACCTAGATTTTAAAGATCAGTCAAAAGGATTGACTTAATTCCTTTACCCTAGGACTGGGATAGTGGCATGCCTAAGATGTAAATGTTCGAAATATTGGTTAAGACTTAAAGTAGTAAGTATCAAACACAAAAAGAAGTGACGAAAAGACCTTGTTATCCCAACAGAATGCAGGGTGATAATCCTAGGAAAATGTCAAGAGAGTATAGTTATGCTGCTATTCCCCACCTCTCAGTTATGTAGTCCAGCAGAACACTTTTGAAAAAGTCAGAACTAAACCCTGCCAGAAGATTGAGAAGGCACATGACTGCAATTAAAGGAAGGTTCTTAAAAACTAGAGTGGAACACTTCACATTAGCCACAAGCAATATAAAATATTTAGAAGATACTCTAACTAAGCAAGTGAAGGACTTGTTTGAAAAAATTTCAAAACTCTGAAGAAAGAGATTGAAGATGACATGTGAAGATGGAATGATCTTCCTTGCTCATGGATAGGGAGAATTAACATAGTAAAAATGGCCATCCTACAAAAAGCAATCTACAGATTCAATGCAATCCCTATCAAAATACCTACACAATTTTTTAAAGACATTGAAAGTTCAATTCTGAACTTCATATGGAAAAACAAAAACCAAGAATAGCTAAAACAATCTTGTACAATAAAAGGTGCTCTGGAGGAATCTCCATATCTGATGTCAAACTGTACTATAAAGCAATAGTAATTAAAACAGCATGGTACTGGCACAGCAACAGGCTGGTTGATCAGTGGAATCGAATTGAAGACCCAGATATGAATCCACACACATATGGTCACTTGATTTTTGACGAAGACGCCTAATCCATTCAATGGAAAAAGGATAGCATCTTCAAAAAATGGTGCTGGTCCAACTGGAGGTCTAAGTGTAAAAAAATGCAACTGGACCCATATTTGTCACCTTGCACAAAACTCAACCTAAAACCAGAGATACCAAGTCACTTAGAAGAAAAAGTGGGGAAGAGCCTGGAACATATTGGCACAGGAGACAACTTCCTGAACAGAACACCAACAGCCCAGACCTTAATGTCAACAATTAATAAATGACACCTCATGAGGCTGAGAAGCTTCTGTAAGGCTGGAGACATTGTCAAGAGAACAAAGCGACAGCCTACAGACTGGGAAAAGATCTTCACCAACCCTACATCTGACAAAGGTCTAATATCCAAAATATATAAAGAACTCAAGAAATTAAACACCACCAAACCAAATAACCCAATTGAGAAATGGGGCTTGGAACTAAACAGAGAATTCTCAACAGAAGAATATCAAATGGCTTAGAAACACTTAAAGAAATGCTCAGCCTCCTTAGTCATCAGGGAAATGCAAATCAAAACAACTCTGAGATTCCATCTTACACCCATCAGAATGGCTAAGATCAAAAACTCAAGCGACACCACATGCTAGAGAGGATGTGGGGAGAGAGGAACACTCCTTCATTGCTGGTGGGAATGCAAACTAGTACAACCACTTTGGACATCTATCTGATGCTATCTCAGAAAACTGGGAATAGTGCTTCCTTAAGACCCAGCTATTCCACTCCTTAATGTTTAATCTGTATACAGTAAGTGGCACAAATTTTAACTGTTTAGTGTCATGAGTCTGAACAAATGCATGTACATACATACCACAGGATCAAACATCTCCATTTGTGCAAAGTACAGATTATGCATTTATTGGCATCTTCCCTGCGCTCTTCCTCTTGTATCTGAAAGTTACTTTGACTTCTTTGAGAACCTCATTCTCAAATGTATAGCTTTCTTACATGTAGCTATATATTCCTGAAGCAGGATGTAAGCTGATATACTGCTTAGTTTTTCAGATCTATAGAAAGGACTTGTCCATAGCTGTACTTGTTTCTTTTTCATTTTTTCTTTTTTTCCTTGTTGAATACTGTGCAAGAGAAACAACAAATATATTTAGAACTCTTGGAATTCAGCTCACTGTATAGCACAACCACTATGTGTGTGCCTCCGAGAGGCAGAGCACAGTGAACTATGTGTCCTGAGGAATTCATGCTGTTCTAGAGTTTTGTTTTACTTGTTGTCTTCATGGTAACCATATGCTTCATGATCTATTAGTTGTAAAAAAAAAATTGTTAGGGAGCTTACAAGCCCTCATTGGGCAACATCATTGTCACTTACAATAATAGTTATTGATATTTTTCAAGCATTGCTGTTGGAGCAGATTAATGATTCATCCATCACACTCAGAAAGAAATGAAGATTAACAATGACCACCACCCTTTAAAATTGTGAAAATTTAAATAGTTAGTAAAGTTAAATCAAAATATTTTTGTCAATGACTGATATAAAAAACACTTAGGAAACCATTTGGAGTTCAGATACACACTCTTAATTGTTGAGCTAGGGATTTTTTGAGGTCAGAAAACAAGAACAATAAAAGACCAATTAGAACTGGCTGATCTGACTCTCTTGCTAAAGAGATCATTGGGCTGGTGATCAAGGTGATAATACATTTCTTGTAACAATTTTTGCCCTCAGGTTCAGGATATGATTTTAAAAAATTACTAATGAGCAGATGTGCACGTTGAAGATTTAAAGTAGAAATGCTTGTTTATTATTTATACAAATATTTAGATTTTTGATCCTCTTAAGATTTTTATAAGATTCTTTTTAAAGCCAAATAATAAAATAATTGATACTTTCTTTGTAACTGCATAATATAACCTGCCAGTAAAGACAAACCGGCTGAGAAAATTTCCTTGCTTGCTTACACTTTGTTAAGCTTTATCAACTTGCTTAGTTATGAATATATATGCGTCCTTAAGAACATTTTTTCTTCACCAGTAATTTGTAATATGTTTTTCATGTAAATATATTGGAGGACATAATATTTTTCATAATTATTCACAAAAATTATTAGAATGTAATCACATTGTAATTTTTATACTGCTTGAAAGATTTTGTTCAGATATATGAACTGCAGGAGAATAAATAAAGTTGTCTGATCTTGCTCAGTGGCATTTGCCCCATCTATACAATATGTATGTATGTATTTATGTAAATGTAAAATGGTTGGCGCTTGTTGGAGCTTTGCTCCATCCACCCGATGTGTATATATATGATGTTGACTGGAGTTTTCTTCCATCCACCTTATATATATATGTTTGTATATCTGTAAAATGCTTGGAACTTGTTGGAGCTTTACTCCATCCATAAAATGTGTGTGTGTGTGTGTGTGTGTGTGTGTGTGTGTGTGTGAGAGAGAGAGAGAGAGAGAGAGAGAGAGAGAGAGAGAGAGAGAGAG
>OU015743.1:107575229-107602437 GCA_907169655.1 Acomys percivali | reverse complement strand
GATCCAAGATCAATCCTCTAGTTAATGCTGGATATCCTCACAGATGTTGTCATTAGTCCTGTTCGCTTCCACCAGCATTGGCTGACTGTCTTTGTTTTCCAAGTTCACATCCATGAAATCAGTGTTGCCACAGTCTTTTAAGCAACACTGCTTGCTTTTCTTTTGAGTCAATAGAGGATTCCATCATAGAACACAAAACAAGCAAAAGTACCATTAGATTAATAATATCCAAATCTTGAATGATAACCGCTAGCTAAGCATTCTGGTTTTCCATCAGAAAAAAAAAAGTTATTGACCTTTGATTAAAGGATAGATGGTCTCTCTGTGAGTATATCCTCTTCAAGTTAGGCCAATGGCCTCTGCTTCTTTTCCTACTTTGTTGTAACCTATTCTTGTGGAAGAGCATAGACAGCCAAGTGGCTTGATTGATTAATCAGGGTATGGGTGAAGAGTCTAACCAGAGGAGTAAGTTTCAACTCCTTCCAGAGGAGGACACTTTGATGTACAGCTAGAGGAACTGTGGCCATCTTACAGGTGAAGTCCATAAGCACTGATGTCCTCTTGATTGTTAAATTCTTAGATGTTTTCTCAAAAAGGATTCAGCACTTTTGAATTCTTGTTTCTTTAACTACAGAAGTTCTGGTGATCCACTACCCCAAAGATTTCTTCTTTTTCACATCTAGTTGGAATTGAGAAAACAAAAAGAAAGAAATTGAGGGTAATGTGTTTTTAGAGATGTCTGCTACCACTTCATTTTCTTTAACAATGACATTTTGTAACAAATCATATTCTAAAATACATTCAGAATATGTATATGCTTATTATAATCTGAACCCTGATTTCAACATATTAAATACTACATTTTAATTCAACTACTAATTTATATAGAGGTTCAAGAATTCTGTTTATTAAGCAAATGACTTTAGCATCTCCTTTTTACATTTTTTATTTTTTTATTTAAATACCTTATTCAGATTACATCCCAATATTATCCCCTCATTGTATCTTCTTGTTTCCCCCTCCCTCCCTCTTTCACCCTATTCCCCTCACCTAGGCCTGTGCCAGAAGGGGACCTTCTGCCCCATCCTTTGCTCAAAGCCTATAAGGTCTCATCCAGACAGCTTGCTTCCCTGTCCTCCAAGTGCTACCCGACCACCCCATCATGCTGTACTATAGAGCAACAGTAATTAAAACAGCATGGTACTGGCATAGCAATAGGCTGGTTGATTAATAGAGCCAAATCAAAGACCCAGAAATAAATCCTCACACCTATGGACACTTGATTTTTTTTTTACAAAGAAGTCAAATCTATACAATGGAAAAAAGCATCTTCAACAAATGGCACTTGTTCAGAGCCAGCCCAGGGTCATTCAAGGCTAAAAGAGTCTACTGGCTATGGAAAGATACTGATGCCCCGTTCCAAAGCTAAACTTCCTACTTTCAGCCTCTGCATAACTTCCTCCTCTCAGCCTCTGCATAACTTCCCCCTTTCAGCCTCTGTATTACTTCCTCCTTTCAGCCTCTGCAGATGCTGTTTAGCAGGTTAGCTCGGGACTCTCCGAGAGATAGTGTTCTGAGATAAACCACAGGATGTTCCCCTGATGGTATCACCTAGAGGCATTCTCGGGACCCCCCCCTTCCTGCTTAGCTCCTGCCTCCACCCCATATAAGCTTTTGCTTTTGATTCAATAAACAGACCTTGATAGAAATGCTACTTGGTCTAACCTCTTTCTTTCCCATCCCATCTCTCAGGTATGGCTCCCCTCGCGACCCCGTAATTACTGGTCCTGCTGGACGGGACAGGCATTGCTGTACCTGGATATCTACATGTAGAAAAATGCAAGTTGATCCATATTCATCACCATGTACAAAACTCAATTCCAAGTAGATTAAAGACCTCAACATAAACCCAGAGACACTAAACCTGTTAGAAGAAAAAGTGGAGAAGAGCCTTGAATTCATTGGCACGGAAGACAACTTCCTAAACAGAACATCAACAGCACAGGCTCTAAGGTCAAAATTAACAAATGGGACCTCTTGAGGCTGCGAAGCTTCTGTAAGGCAGAAGACACTGTCAACAAAGCAAATGACTTGGGCATCCTTTAAATGCAATTAATTAATTTATAATTTTCTAACTGGAAGTATCCAGCTAGTTATTTTTGATTGGTATTCTTACTGGTTACATTTCTTGACCACTATGACATACATAAAAAAGAGCTACATAAATCCATCAAATATTGTGTGTATACATTCTATATCCTATCAGTACATAACAGATGTTGGAAGCAAAAGGCATGATCTAGACAACATTTTATTTAGAGTTGTGGTAAAGAAGAACAGAATCATTTTGAGGACAGACAAGGAAAACAACTCATGTAGATTCATTCTAACTCCAGAGACAAGGCTAAAAAATTCTTGTCCTACAAAGCCTTGGAAACATTTTCAGCTATGTGAGTTTATGAGCTAACCATATTTGTCTTCTTAATTACAGAATACAGAATGGTTATATACTAATGGCATGGTTAATGCACTGTTATGCAAAACAAACAAACAAACAAACAAACAAAAACTAGAAACTCAGGACTACAAGGAAAATAAATCATCTAAGTTTTAAGAGAAAAAAATTAAAATCATGTCATGAAAATTCAGTACTTCATTCTGTACATTCTCTTATATTTTGAAGGGCTAACATTAAGTACTCAGAGGTAAAAAAAGAAATGGAAATGCTTAAATGCCAGTTTATGTTGAAATCCAAAAGAATATATATCAATTATCAAAAAGTTAGAGGAATCAGGTTAGAAGGGATACATAGAATATGCAAGGCATGTGTTTTTTTCCTACTGCCAAAGAGAAACAAGGCAAGAGTGTTTATCAGTCAAGTGAAGCAACTTATCATTCTTTTCAGAATGTGCTGAAGGGAAAAAAAAGAGGCCATTTCAGTGTACTGCAAACTGCACAGAAAACCTGTCTGACAATATTAACATGAACATCCATACCAAAAGGAATATTATCACAGAGAAAGTGGCTCTGTAGACTGGGTTGTTTGTTGACTTTGGATATAACTTTGGAAGAAATTAGTATAGCAAAAAGAAGCAAAAAGAAATTAAGACAAGGAAAATAAAACTAAATCATTAAAGAAGTGCTATCTAGAGCTTGTGAAATTAAGACAAAGTATGCTCAACTCAGATTCATCTTTCTTGACTTTGGATATTATCTACCAGCTAGTAATCAGAGAGTTGAGTCTCCACTTTTTAAATTGTGTTCAACTCATTAGCATCACTGATTAGACTGTTCTTTGACTGTGATAGGAGTGGCCTTTGTTCTCTGACTTTGCGTTAGAGAACTGGAACATTGATTTTTCTTACTTCCTGGAAGGTATAGGAAAAATGAGGCTGCTGAGAATGCATAGTAAGAGTGAAACAGGTAGTTAATATTAGCTGTGGTTCAATACTTTTAAGTTAGTTATTAAAATGTGTTTGCCAATACATAAGCCAATTATATTTCTCCATGGTAATGAAAATGAAAGAATAAACAGAAAATTTAACATTGTATTTCTTGGCTAAATGTGTTCCTACTATTCAATAATGCACATACATTTTTAAAAAGCATGAATAGTGACGGATAGCTATTCTAGCCCTAGCACTAAAGCTTGAAACTCTATTTTAAGAGGCAATGAAATGTTTTAGCAAGAATGTCCGCTAAGCATCATACCTTGACTTCTTTTGATTTGTAAAGTTAGAAAATGCCCCTAAAACTATAGTCTAGCCTTTCAAATGGTTATGTTAATTTTCCTCACCTGACTCCATTAACACCCATTCTAATTTCTGTAAAAATACTTGGATGATTTTACTTAAGTACTAACTTGGTTGAATCATAATAAAACAGAGATGTAAATAATTGAGAAATTTAAATACCATGGTGAAGAACATTTTAGCTGAGGGATTAGAATTTCATACCTATTAGTTTCAAAATGTTACAATGATGAATTTCATGTATTTTTGTTTGAATTCTTGACACACTTTCACATCTATTATCGCACCTTATTTTCATCAGCTTTGTGAAATGAGTAAGGTCAGTGAGAGTTAATCTTATTTTGGTGATGGGTAAATAGCCTGAAAAATAAAATATTATGGAGACATGATAGCAGTTTTCAGCTGTGTCAAGGGTTTTCATGGAGAAGAAGGATTAGATAATTTTGCACAGACCCAGAGGGTAGGCCCAGGATGAGCAGGAGGAAGTCGTAAGGAACTTAGCACAATAGAGAGAGCAGTTGCAGCTTTCCACTTAAAGAACAGGCTGACATACTGAGCAGCATTGTTCCCAAAACTGGATACTGTGAGCACCTCCAGAGGATTTTCTGCAGGTTGGTAAAGCCAGACAGAAAGAAATTACCTGAGGTGCTCCCCAGTGTGTGCTGTGATCCATGAATTGAAATAATAAATAAATGTGGTGACATTTCCTAATAGATGCAGAGTTTGGGTGTTCATCAGACTTTTCTGTGTCAATCCCATGCTAATTCTACTGCTAATTTGGAATCCTTTAAATCCATCACCATCTCAGATAATAATAAAATTTTAGGCCTGTGTCCAAGTACTAATGTGGCCTTTCTATTTGAGAAATAATGAATCATAGAATGTTGAATTTTTCTTTATTTTTATCCCTCCCAGACCAGAAGATTTAGTAGAGCTCTAGAGAATTGCTTTCTGTGGATGGTATTATAAAACAATAACTTTTGTAGGGCTTAATGTTTAATGCATATGAATTTTGCCTCTGAAACATGGACTTTCTAGTATTCAGATTTTCCCAGGTCCTTCTCCAAATTGAATCCCTTTTAATTTGCTTAGCTCTCTCATTAATTGTAAAGATAATTATGTAAGACACATTCTTTCTTAAAATTTAAAACAAAAGCTTTGCTTTAGAATCCAGATATTTATTGTTGAAACTTATAATCTCCCAAACAAATGTAAATGCAGCTGGATGTCCTATGTCTACACAGGAAGGAGTTTAGGGTAGGTGAAAAGTTAAAATACAGTAAGCACCTTGTCATAATCAGACCTAAGTTTCATTAAAGTGATGATCCATGAGACCTGGTCTATAGCTCTAAAGATTCCTGGGATTTACTTCAGTTATTAAAGCAAAATAAATGTTATAAATCATAAAGGTTACATTTACAAGAGGAATGCTAAGAATCACATGCATATGCAGGAGCAGCTTCTCCGAGGAGAACTATAGAAATGAAGGAAAAAACACGCAGCAGTGTTGGAATCTTACTTTTTCTATTGTGGCTATAGCATATCACTTAATAATAAATTAAGACTCCTGCCAGGTAACCATGTAGGCTAATTGTGTATCTCTACCTTTCCTTCTGCATCTCTAGTCCCAATCCCACCAAACTCACTTCCAAATCTGTAGCCTAACACTTGCTGTGGTCCATCCTCACTGACCACAACCCAACCTAATAACAAAGATCATTTCCTCCAAACTTTCTTCCTCCAGTGTATCCTGTTATGCCAGACTCCAATGTCAGCAGGCGTTCACTGCAAAGACAGGGAAACAGAGGAACTGGAAACCAATGAACAAAACAATTACCCAACAAAGAGGAAATCAGAAATTAGCACCTGGCTTATAATCATCCAAATCCCAGATGTCAATATACGAGTATAAAAACACAGTCAACAGAGTCTTGGGTGACTGTTCAGGCATCAAATTGTCCCTGTTATTTTCTTATTGGAGAACCTGATAACCTGCACTTTCTGTCTACTCAGATAATTAATTTTATTCCTTCTCAAGTCTCTGATGGGGTTGAAGATGAGATAGTTTAGTTTTACAATTAAGCTTTGTTGTTTAGGAGTTAAGATGTTTTTAGTTCTCAATAGATGTTTTAATTTTATAATGATAAGATATGATAGATATTGATTTACATTCATAATTTTAGATGTCCAAGATAGGAAAGATGTTTTCTTCAAAGCGGTCAAATACAAATAACCTAAAAACACTAAGAATATAACATTTATAAAATTCCCTTCTTGCTATAGATAGTTTATTATATATGTGTAATAATATAAGTATATATGTAAAAAATAAAAATGCTTAATAAAATAAAATGATGACTGAAAAAAAAAACCCAGTCAATAACAGCTAGCATAAAATTCCTCTACTAGAACCTAGCAACCCTAACACTGGAGGCTCTGAATATCTAAACCACAGCTGAAGTATAGTAAAAAGACCTTAAACTGCCTTTAAGGATAGAGTTTCTTAAAGAGGAAATTAATAACTTTCCAAAGGAAATTTAGGAAAACACACACACACACACACAAAAAAAAAAAAAAACAGTGGAAGGAAACAAATAACATTGCTTAGGACTTATAAAAGGAAAATAAAATCAATAAATAAAACCAAACTCTGGGAATTCTGAAAAAGAAAAGTTAAAAAAAAAAGAAAAAGAAAAATTTAGAAATTTATACAGGAATTACAGAGGCAATCCTTGCCAACAGAATTTCAGGCTTAAGAAATATAATAGATAAACACATTGGTCAAAGAAAATGTTGAATCTAGCAAACACCTGACACAAAACATCCAAGAAATTTGATAAATTATGAAAAGAATAAAACTAATAAAATTAGAAGAAGAAACACTGCTCAAATGGCCAGGAAATATTTTTATCTAAATCAATGTAGAAAAATTTCCTAGATTAAAGAAGGAGATGCCCAAAAGGTAAAAGAGGCATATAGAACACTAAATTGGTGGGAACAAAAAAGAATGTCCCCTCACCACATAATATTCAAAACACTAAAGATACAGAACAAGGAAAGAATAATAAAATTTGCAGAAAAATGACAAAGTAACATATAAAGAAAGATTTATTAGAATTACCTCTGATTTTTCAACAGAATCTAAAATCCAGAAGGCCCTAGACAGACTGGAGATGACAGCACAGACTGCTCTGTACAACAAAATTTTCAATCAACAAAGATGGAGAAAATAAGATATTCCACAATCAACTAAAATTTAAACAAAATCTATTTACAAACACACCCCTACATAAGGTAATAGGAAGGAAAACATTAATGTAAGAAGATTTAACTGAAACCTTGATAACACTGGGAACAAATAATCACATACCATCAAAATCAAAAGAATGGAAGTACACACACTCACAGACATACACCCTCAAAGCACCACAGCAACTACTACCATCAAAGACAACAACAAACGTGAACAGATAACAACAATCACCACTCATTGATATCTTTCAATATCCATAGTCTTAATTTTCCAGTAAAATGCACAGACTAACAGAATGGATGAAAAACCAGGATCCATTCTTCTGCTATATCCAAGAAATATCTGAACTTCATGGACAGACATTACTTCAGGGTAAATAGTTTGAAAAAGATACCTGTAGGCAAGTTCATAGCACTAACTGCCTATATTACTTTAGAAAAAAAAGGACAGAAGATGTCTTATACTAGCAACATAACATACATCCAAAAGATCTAAAGCAAAAAGAAGCAAAGACATTCAAAGGGAATAGACAGCTAGAAATAATAAAACTCAGGACTGAAGTCAATAAGATAGAAACAAAGAGAACAATACAAAGAGTCAATGAAACAGAATTGTATATTTGAAGGAAAAAAAAAAAAAAGAACAAAGTCACAAACCCTTACCCAAATTAACTAAAAAGCAGAGAAAGAATATTCAAAGTAACAAAATAAGAAATAAGAAGATGGATATAACAACATACATACTTCAAAAGACTGCACTCCACCAAACTGAAAAATATGAAACAGTGATTCTCACTTGTGAGTCAAGACTCCTTTAGTGGTCCTAGGATTCTTTCACAGAGGTACCCCAGACCAACATCTTGATTGATAAAAGTAGCAAAATTACAGTTATGAAGTATCAACAAAAATTATGATTGTGTGTCCACCACTACATGAGAAACTGCATTAAAAGATTACAGCATTAGGAATGTTGAGAACCACTGATATAAATAGTTGTTTTTAAATATATTTTATTAATTTATTAATATTATATCTCAATTGTTATGCCATTCCTTGTATCCTCCCATTCCTCCATCCCATTTTCCCCTTACTCCTCTCCCCTATGACTGTGACTGAGGGGGACTGCCTCCCCCTGTATATGCTAATATACAGTCCAGTCTCTTCTTGGTAGTCTGCTACTCTTCCTCTGAGTGCTACCAGGCCTCCTCATCCAGGAGACGTGGTCAAATATGGGGCACCAGAGTTCATGTGAAAGTCAATCACCACTCTCCATTCAGCTGTGAAGAATGTCCTGTCCATTGGCTAGATCTGGGTAGGGTTTCAAAGTTTACTGCACATATTGTCCTTGGCTGGTGCCATAGTTTGAACAGGACCCCCAGTTCTTACTTACCAAGGTTAAATCAAGATCAGAAAAGCAATTTAAAACCTATAACCTGTAGTGAAATGTAGAAGCTGTCACTAAAACAATCCTAAGGGGAAAACCAAATAAACAAACAAATGTAAAACACCAGTTCTAAACCAGCCAATAATCTTTAAATTAGTACATAATAGAAACAGAAACAGAAGGGACACTGTCCAATTCATTTTATAAGGCTACAGTTATCCTCATACCCAAATCACATAAAGCCTAAGATCCATTCTCTCCATACCTAGTCATTATAGTACTTGAAAATTTTCTACAGAAAAAAAAACAACAACATAAAGAAAGAGTATTACAGAACATTTCTCCTATGAAAATAGATGCAAAAATACTATATAATTACTTCTAAACTGAATCCAAGAACACATCAAACAGACCATCAACCATAAGCAAGTACACTTCAGTCTAGACATGCTAGAATGCTTTAATAGGTAAAGATCAATAAACATAATTTGCTATATATAAAAACTAAAAGAAAAACTACATAATAATCACAGTATACGTAGAAAATAATTTTGACAAAATCCAACAGTCTTTCATGTTAAAAATTGTGGAGAGATTAGGGTTACACGGTACACACTGAATATAATAAATGTAGTCTATAGCAAGCCAACAGCTAAAATCAACATAAAAGGGAAGAAAGTCAAGGTAATTCCATTAAAATCAGGAACAAGACAAAGATGTCCATTTTCTCCGTACTTATTCAGTATCATATGTGAAATCTTAGCTAGAGAAATAAAACAATAGAAGGAGCACTAGGAGATGCAGATTGGAAAGTAAAACTTCAAGGTATCTTTATTTGTAGATAGTATGATAGCTAATATAAGTGACTCTAAAAAATGTCACCAGGGACCTCCTACAAGCTAATAACCACTTTCGGCAAAGTAGTTCAATACAAATGTCACTCAATAAATCAGTAGCCCTGTTATATACAAATAAAAACTGCCATGAGAAAACAATAAAGAAATATCACCTTTCAAACTAACCTCAAATAATACAAAATATAATGGGATAAATCTAATTTAATTAAAAGTTTTATGAAAAACATCTTCAAGTCATTGAGGAAAGAAATGACAGAAGACTGAAGGATCTTCCAAGCTCACTGGTTGGTAGGATTACCATAATAAAAATCACCATCCTACCAAAAGCAATCTACAGATTCAACACAATCAACATGAAAATCCCAATGGACCTTGAAAGGACAATACTCAGGATACCAAAACCAACTCTGAACAACAAAAGAACTACTGGGAGTCTCACCATCCATTATTTCAAGCTCTACTGCAAAGCTATAATAATAAAAAGAGCATGGTTTTGGGATAAAAAAACAAACATAAATCAACAAAATAGAAATAAAGACTCAGATATAAATCCACATGTCTATGGACAATTGAATTTTGATAAGGAACATATAAATACACACTGGGAAAAAGGCAATTCTTCAAAAAATTCTGCTAGTCTAACTGGATGCCTACATGAAGGGGAATGCACACAAATCTGTACTTACTTACCTGCACAAAACTCAACTCCATATTGATCTGTGACACTGGCCAGGGCTTATGGTGGACACCTTCAGTCCCAGTGCTCGGGAGGCAGAGACAGGCATGTCTCTGAGTTTGAGGCCAGCCTGGTCTACAGAGTGAATTTCAGGACTTCCAAGGCTACACAGTGAAACCCAATGTCAATCAAACAAGGAGAAAAACCCTAATAACAAACAAACAACAGAGACACACTGAACCTTAAATAAGACAAAGTGGAAAATAGCCTTGAAATCATTGGCAAGAAGAAAACTTTCTGAACAGGATATGGATAGTGCAAGCACCAAGATCACCAAAAATAAATCAACTATCATGAAACTGAAAAGCTTCTGAACAGCAAACGATACTGTCTTTCAGACAAAGGAGCAGCCTACAGAATGGGAAAAAAATTTTACCAACTCCACAGCTAGCAGAGGTCTAATAGCTCATATAGATAGATACATATATTTGCTTATTCAGATGTGTTCCACATAGCAAATTTATACATATGTAATCCTTACTATAAAGTTACTATAACTTATACCAACTACCATTTAACTATAAAGGATTTTTCATTTTGTTTTGTACCCTTTTTAGTGTGCAGATTACAGGTGTACTGTATCCCGCCAATCTCACTGCTGTTTTACATAGGCTGTCCTGTAGTCAAAAACCATCTTAAACCTGAATGAATAAAAAGTGCCATAAAGATATGAGTCAGATGTAGTATGTATAACAAATTAGCACTCCCACATGGTAGCATACTTGTTATGTTCATCAAAGTCAAAGATGTCAGAAAATATACAGTGGAAATACAAAGGGTAATTATTGGTGGAAGATGAATTTGGGTTTAAATTTGGAAGCCAAATGATGAATTTCAGACTGCCAAAAGGACTTGTAAAACTGTAGTATAACTTAGGGTGGAAAACCAGTATGGTATCTTAAAAGGCTTGGCATGTTTGTTCTGACTTCTATGTGTAGAATCTCCCAGGGAGGAATGTTAGGATTCAGTGCTGTGCATAGAGATTTTCAGGATTATTATAAATCCTTAGCTTATTTATGAGAACAACTTCTGTTGTAATTTTAAATGTCATTTGAGTATTATACATAGGATATCATTTTAAGAATCTTATGTCAGTCCAGAAATGCATTTGTTTTACTTAGAGCAGATAGAATAAATATAAAAATTCATGCTATCTTTTAATCCTTTTAGTAGTTGAATGTATTATCAAGTTGAGTGTATCTTTTCAATATTATAAAAGCATACAGAACTAAGACAAAACAGTTTAATGTCACATTATAATTTTAAAGTACCTTTCAAAATACAAAGCCTTCTATAAAATCAAATGAATTTAAATATGGATAAAATATTAATTTTTACATTGGTTTAATAAAATGAATAGTTTAGCCAAATGTGCTTGATTATACTTATAATCCTAATATCCTAAAAGCTGAGGCAAGGTAGCTTATCATCAGCTAGAGGACAGCCTGGGCTACACAATAAGTTCCAGGCTAGGGGTTGCTACAAAGTAAAACTCTATGCAACATTATTTATAAATGCATGATTTGCCAGAAATGACTATCTAGAGATCCACAAATATACATGAGATATGTTTCTTAAGATTTTTTCTCATGGAGCAGTAAAAATAATTTCCAAAGAGTGAAGCAAAGTTAAAAGTTATACAATTTTATCTGTCACTGCTGGCATATCTAAAAGAAAGGGATAGTTCATTTCAAATAAGACATAGAATAATGGTCACCAATTCTTAATGCTAATTCCTGAGAAAAGCAAATTATACTACACTGATGAATAAGCTATTTGTTATTTGTGCAGGTTAGGGAAGCAGTCTACTCTTAACTCATAGGTACAAACTAGATTCCTCAGCAAAACATTGAGGAAATAATACAATCTCTAGTCTTCCTATGATCCATTGAGAGATAAGTTATTTAGCTATAAATGTAAAGTAGAAAGTAATTCACTACAGTTTTGTATTTTATTTGTTTATTTCCTGCAGGTGCCTTGCAGGAAATCTGAGCACCGTCTAATAAGGAAAACGTCCACCAGCAATCACATCAAATGGAATCCAGGGAATTCAGTAATTATAGAAGATTGAATTAAGAACAAATGGATGCTTAATAATAAGTACTTCTTAATGATGATGATGACAATGGCCCAACTAGTGAGTATCAGTGTGACATTAACAGTGGACTAAAGACTATTTTTCACTATACTTTTAATATGCCCATTTGAAATTCAATTTTGTAATATAAAGGATTTTTTTATTTGGTAATACTTCAGCTATTGATCAATTCACAGACACTTTATAATACCAAGGTTCAGCTAGAGCAGTTAACAGTAATAATGTTTTTTTCTACGTAATTTAATTCTGCAACAAAATAGAAAAAATGTATATGTTAGATATTTGTTGACTGAAAGATTTTTGTGTAAGGAGTTGACCATCAACCACATCTTACTAAAGTCCACATGTACTCAGTTAGCTTCATTGAGTACTGAAGAAGAAGGAATATGGGTAAAGAGCAGGGAAGAACCAAGTCTGAACAACGAAAAGCCAGTTATCAAAAGGAGGTTTGAGGTAATGATTTAGAATAAAAATTATTTTCAATTTTAGATGAAAATTATGACAGTTCTGTGAGCTCATGTGCATCAGTCCTGTTGTGACTAGTAGACAGTTTCTTTGGCGTAATATACCCCTTCTGTCTCCTGCAATCTTTCTGCCTTCTCTTTGGAATAGATCTAGAGCCCTGGGGGGAGGGCTTCTCTGAAAACATCCCATAAATTACTGAGTCCTCTGCAGCCTCTCATTCTCTGCAAGTTGTCCAGGTGTGGACAGCTATTGCAAGAAAAGGTTACTGCGTATTAAGTGATGCATATGTACTCACAGAGACTGTGATAGGTATACAAGACCTGAACAGGCTCAAGCCATACAAAATTTCAGTACTGATAAGGGGAAGAGGATGCAAATCCTCACTCCTAGAAAAGAAGCTATTTGAAATTGATAACTTCTGGGAATGGCAAAAACAGTTTTCTCCAATAGAGTGTCACTGGAAACCAACCACAGTTCAGAGCAGGGTTCATGCCCAAAGTTAGTTGTCCAACACAAAATAAATCCATGATTTTTGGAGTATAGACATTTATTCAAGTTTAGTTTGTTTGGTTTTTGTTTTGTTTTGTTTTGTTGTTTTGTGTTTTGGTCTTGTGGGTTTTTTTGTTGGTTTGTTTATCTTTTTTTTTTTTAAGAGAGAGAGAGAGAGAACATTAAGTTGGGAGAGGAGGAGAGGGGAGGTACAAAAGATCTGGGCGGGCTTGAGGGAAAGTGATACATGGTAAAAATGTATTATATGAAAAACACAAACAAATAATTAAAATTCCCAGTTTTTTCAAAATATAATTATATATAACTTGTATAGTGTCATACATTACCATTATTTTGATACTGTAAGCTTTGGTGATTAATATAGTCGTACATATAACACATATATTGCCACATGTAAAATACTATAAACTATTTGGCGTAGGATTAAAATTTACAAGAAAATGCAAGTAATAATAACAAAGATGTATAGTTTTAAAAAAGAAATAAAATAGTACATTTTGAGAAATTAAAATTAACAAATTAAAATAAATTTTAGAGTTCAAAATTTAAAAATGATGTTCTTAAAAACTATGACAAAATATAGTGTCCATAACTAATATGTGACAGAATTGAATGAATATCTTTTCACTGGAAATTAAAAAAATAATATATATATATATACATATATACACACACATATACATGTGTGTTACACATAATACTATATAATATAATGCATATTATATATACAGTACCCTATATATGTAATACAATATATATTATATATACTGTAGAATCAATAAACACTTGTTATAAATTGTTCTTTGGAGTTTGAATATTGACGCTTTCTGTGACAAGTGCTATAAGTTTCAATATTCTTTAGTGATTCTCATTTCATGATCAACACAGCATGTGTACTGTGCTTCTAAGCCGTGATGATCAATAATTATTCAGTAACTGGCTGTCACAAATCATTTTTAAAGCATAATATTTTCCAAGTACGTGGGTCTATTAAAATAGGACCCTATTCTTGATTCAAATTTATCTATAAGACAAACATACCTAAAATGGACGCATCTCCTTTGGATATTTATAATTTTTATACACAGTATTTATACACTGTTCCTTTATAATTTTGCTTTTTACTGCCACAAAAGATCAAACATAGGAATTCATCTTGTTATTTTAAGTATTTTGTAACAAAATGCTAAAAATTGAGTTATGAACATTTTCTTTCCTTTCCTTACAGTTCTAGTGGCAAGAAAATCAACATGTTTAGTACAATAACTGTTGGGTTATGCTAATTTCACACACTGTAAGGGATAGGTGATTCCTTATGCTTCTCTTATAAGTGGACAAACTCAAATCATTTAGAATCTGTCCCCATCATCTGTACACCTCAAAGGTACACTTTTATATCATCACACTAAAGGTGAGGGACTCTTTTTTAATTTGGATGCTGTAAAAAATGAATAAACAGCAGGAACTCTGTGACATACTTTTGGGTATGAACAATGAATTAT
The DNA here is from genome assembly GCA_907169655.1 of Acomys percivali. Taxonomy (NCBI): domain Eukaryota; kingdom Metazoa; phylum Chordata; class Mammalia; order Rodentia; family Muridae; genus Acomys; species Acomys percivali. Next base: position 107,587,881 of record OU015743.1, on the reverse strand, counting down.
TTTCATTTTATTTTAAACTATTTTTTCTTTTAAAAAAGTTTTTACATATTTTATGTACATATTTACCTTATTATAACTAAATACAATAAACTAATACAGCAAGAAGAAACATAAAACAACCAGGAATTATAAACTTATAAAATATTACATTAATAATGTTTTTAATGAAATAAATAGAACTTTTCCCTGTTGGGAATTACAGATTGCTCCTAAAAATACAAAGAGGAGACTATATTAATTATATAGGATACAAAGTAGGCCTACAGAAAATTAAACCACAAAATGTACAAATTAGGAGATACCAATCACAAACTCTTAATGATTTTCAAAATTTGCTGAGACATATTAACTGGTTATGGTCCACTATTGGATTAACTAACCAAGAGTTGAGTATTTTATTTCAAACTTTCCAAGGTGATAAGGACTTAAATACTCCAAGAAAATCATCAGCTGAGGCTGAAAGAGAATTGTATCTGGCAGAAAAGAAATTACAGGATTGACATGTGGATCACTTGGATCCGAACCAATTATATTTTGGTTATTTTGACATCTATTCATTCTCCCACAGGATTTCTTATGCAGAGAGAAGATAGTATCTTAAAATGGGTATTGTTAACACATAAATTGAGTAAAAAATTAAAGACCTATTTAGAAAATATTTCTGAATTGATTCTGCAAGGAAAAGAGAGACTTCATTAATTAGCAGGAATCGACCCAGCAGAAATTGTGGTACCTTATACTAATGCTGAAATTATCGCATTAGGGGAAGGCCATGAACATTGTCAGAGAGCTTGCAGTGATATTACCGGGAAGAAATTAACAACAGATACCAAATTGGCAAGCAACTTTATTTCAAAAAAAGAACTAATTGTATTCTCCTTATTATATCGGAAAGGATTATACTTTCTGGTGCTCCTGCATTTTACTCTGATGTTATTAAATCCAAATGGACGGGTTATAAGTCAGAAGACATAAGTAATGTGGTTGAGGGTTCTCATGATTCATATTAAAAAGCAGAATTATATGCAATTCTGATTTTGTTATCAGATTTTCAAGTATCTCTTAATATAGTAGCTGACTCTCAATATGCTGAAAAAGTTGTTTTGTTTCTAGAAATAGCTTGTCTATCTTAGGATGATTCCAACTTAAAGTTAGTGCTTATTCAATTACAACAAGTGATTAGAAATAGAAACCGTCTATTATATGTAACACATATAACACATCATATGGGTCTACCATGCCTTCTAGCACAAGGGAATGATGAAATTGATCAACTAGTCATAGGAAGTGTGTTAGAGACTTCAGAGTTTCATAAAAAACACCATGTTAATAGCAAATGTTTAAAGAAGGAATTTTCTATCACTATGCAACAAGTTAAGGAAATTGTAAGGCAATGTCCTACATGTTCTTTATTTAACCAAACGCCATTACCTACAGTAAGGAACACATAAGGTACTCACAGAAATAAAATTTGGAAAACAGTCATGTTTCAATTTGCATAGTTTAGAAAATTAAAGTGTGTGCATCACACCATGGAGACATATTCAGGATTTAATGGGCAACTGCTTTAATTTCTGAACATGCTGATTCTGTAATTACATTATTTATTAGGTGTTATGGCTGTTATGGGTATATCTGTACAAATGAAGACTGACAATGCTTCAGCATATGTCTGTAGTAAAATGAAACAGTTTTTTTGCATATTACAACATAAAACATATTACAGGTGTACAACACAATTCTACAGGACAAGCAGTTATTTAAAGACCTAATAGCATTTTTAAAGATATGTTTAATAAACAGAAAGGGGCAATAAAGATTCCCAGAGATAGATTTCATAGTGCTTTATTAACTTTAATTTTTTTAAAATGCTAATGAAAAGGAACAATAACTGCATAGAAACATTGGATAATAGAAAAACTGAATGAACCTGTATATTTTAAAGGTGTGTTTACCTTAGAACGGAAACAAGGATATGTGTTACGTTGGGGAAGAGGTTTTGTCTTTGTTTCCACAGGAGAAGAAAAGCTATGGAGACTATCAAAATTGAAAAAGATTAGATTTAAACAAGAGAGATCTCCAGAATAGAGATGATAGTTAATCCGACAGTTTGGTCATCCATTTCAAATTAACATATAAGACTATAGGTTTCTTCTTAAATAAAAACGATAGTATTGTTGTTTGGCATTGAAAGCACAAATGAAGAGATTTGAAATTTTTTAAGTATCTCAAAGGGTTAATACAGATCAAACTTATTTTTTAAATCTCAAAGAGTTGGAATAATTGGAGCTATGATAAAATGTTTAAATGAGGTAGTGGTAACTTATGCCTTTAATCCTAGCAGAGACAGGCAGGTTCTTACAAGTTAGTTAATTTCTAAATTCTAGAGTTACAATAGGAACAGGGTGGTGGTGGTTCACATCTTTAATCCCAGCACTTGGTAGACATATGCCTTTAATACCAACACTCAAGAGACAGAATCATACAGATCTCTGTATAGATATCAAGTTCCAAGTAAATAAAAACAGATAAAATTGTGGTGGTTCACATTTTTTCAGTCCCAGCACTTGGAAAGCACATGCCTGTGATTGTAACACTTGGGAAATATAGGCAGACACATAGGAATTACAGTGATTTTGTTTTAAAAACAACTTGAAAAAAGCAGGTTGAAATTTAATGTGAGTGCCCTTCATAATATAAAAATAAATGTACTTAAAAGGATATTTACTGTCACATTTTCAAAAGAACTTTTTAAAATTTTCAATTGAGAGATAATATTTTTGTTTGCAAAAAAATTTTTTTGCCCTAGTAATAATATGATCCATCAAAAAAGAAACCCTACAGACTTAGGATTGGGGTAGGATTTTGTTTTTCTCTTTCCAGGAGAATAAAAACATCTAACTAAGAAATCCAAGGACCACAGGGAAAACTAAACATATGAAGAAAAAGGACAGATTATCAAGAGAAAAATGTGACAAGAAAACAAGGAACTTGCCCAAGTGGTTTTGTCAACCTTCATCTTTTCTCTTCTGCCCTCTACAGACATAAAAATTCTCCCAATCAAAAAAACAACAACAAACAAACAAACAAACAAACAAACAAAACCCAAGGGCCAAATGATTTTAGCACAGAATGCTACCACCAGACTTTCAAAGGGGAGCAAATACCAATATTCCTCAAGCTATTCCACAATATAGAAAAAAAAAAAAGGGAGTGAGGCTGTCTCTGACATGGACTTAGTCACTTTCCCCTGATGGTACTGCCTTGTTAGACCACACAGGGAAAGAGGGCATGCTCAGTCCTTATGCAACTTCATAAACTGGGTTGGATGGGATGTTGTTCTCCTCTGATCGGAGGAAAAGGGGAGGGGCTTGGGGGAAAGAAAAGCAGGTTGGAGCTGGGAGGAGAGGAGGAATGGGGCTATAATCAGGATGTAGAGTCAATAAATACATTCATTAATTAAAAATCATGAGGGATAAATAATCACCTACGTAATGATATTTGGAATTACCATTTTGAGAAAGTAACATAAAAATTGACACTAATAGGCATAAAGTAAATTTGGAAAGCAATAGGCAAAAATATTCTGATGTGTTGGGTGTTGAATTATTGAAAGTTTGTTTGTTTGTTTTGGTTTGGGTTTTTTTTGGATTTTGGTTTTCTTTTTGTTTTGTTTTGTTGGCTTTGGTTTTTCAAGACAGGGTTTCTCTGTGTAGCCTTGGCTGTCCTATACTCACCTGTAGACCAGGATGGCCTCGAACTCACAGTGATCTGCCTGCCACTGCCTCCTGTGTACTGTCTGAGATTAAAGGCGTGCACCACCTCACCTGGCTCAAAATTTAAATTTAAGTGTGAGAAGTTACATTCTAAACATGACTGTTTATGAGCCAGGATGTAATGGAGCCTGGGTCTGATTTTTCTGTCTGTGGAATTTTAACACATTCATTTCTTCATATGCAATGCAATTTATAAAGAAACCAATATAGACTAAGCCATAATAATTTATTTAAAGTCATATGTTGAACTTCTTTCCCAAAACAATTTTGATTTATAAAAATACACTTTGATCTTGTTTTAGTCTTATACAATACTGGAAAGTGCAATGAAGTTAAAATGATTTTCAAAGATAATGTTAAGTTGTTTCTGGAAGAATAAAGATGCATATAGATTTTTATTGCAGATAGAAAAACAGACAGAACATGTATTCGAGCATTCACAAGGGTAAGAATGAAATAGCTCAAGTTTATTTTTATTTATTCTGTTATTATGTGTCATTTACTAGATGGTAACATGGTTTTATGAATTAAATGGTCTTAGACACAATGGAAACACACACTGAGCAACCTTTTCCATAGAAAATCGAGAAAGTTCACAAGACAGACTTAGAGCAGAGAATGAGGAATAAGATGGAGAATGCAGAAGATTCTGCTACTTGATGCCTTGAAATACAAAAGCACATCAATAGACTTCAAGAAAATCTGTTCAGATATCCCAGGACTTGTTGGGGAATAAGAAGTGGGGTATTATATAGACAGGAAACCTATTATGTACTACTCTGACCTAAACTATTATATACTGCTAGACCTAAACCAGTAAATAGAAAATTCTACAAAAAGGATATACATGTATGGAAGGAAGAACACATTCAATTTGCTTATATGAGACAAAAAGATTTTATCAGCCCCACAAAGTTGGAAAAAATCTGAAACATATAAGGAGGGAAAATAAACACCTTATTAACTTTCAATAATTCAACAGCCAAAACATCAGAATATTTTTGCCTATTATTTTCCAAATTTATTTATGCCTATTAGTGTCAATTTTTATGTTATTTTCTAACAAGACTTTCTAACATTATTATAATTTTCCCTGATATTATTTCTGTCTTGTGGGATCAAATGAATTAGTGTACTTTCAACACTCAACTATCTTCATTGTGTAAAAACATTCAGCTAATGAAAACATTTAACTTGTTGTATTAAATAATCAAATCATCATGCTCTGAATTCTATGTCTCAGTGAATTTTGCATAATGATGGTGAGAACAAACTGGGAGCACAGTTTGATTGTGTATTGTATTTGAATAGTTTACCTTAGGCAAGTAGAGCAGTTTCCAAATTATTTAATATTAGGTGCTACATTAGTCTTCTAGCACACATCCTTGATTATCAATAGCACGGTCATTATTTGTTGATGCACATGCACACTTTCTGACAAGGGGACAGAAACAGACTTCCATCTTAGAACTTTTTCCAAAGTACTTTCATGTGCTAACAATTAAGCCCATATAACTCCGATTCGAACTAATGACCTTGATGATGCTATTTGTATAACCCAATTAATTCGTAGAGTTTTAATATGCTCTTTAAATATTCACTACAGTAGTTCCAGGTAATAAAACAGAAAATCTTTTTTGCTAATTCCAAAGGAAATAGCTTTCTCTGGAGATGGTTTCCCTTTGCAGTACTTTTAACCCATTAAGCAAAAGGAAAAGTTTTCAGTAGATATGGTTAAATAATTTGAGCTGCTGTTGATCTTAGTTGCCTATATTAAAAAATTTAAATTTAATCAATAAGATTTTGTTCTACAGACATTGTCAAAGTATCATCAACTCACTTATCAAATGTAATAGGACTCATATCTTCCTTTTTCTCTTCTCCTTGATTTTATCTTTAATTTTTGAAGAGGGGAACATTAGTATAAAAGTATATGTCACAATCAACTAGAAACCCACATGTGACTATTTCTGATGCTTTCTCTTTTAAATTTAAAAAGGTGTAGCATGTCTTAGGCAAGTGGATCATGTCACTTCCATGAGCAAGCTTTCTCCCTTTTCTTCTAAACCACAGGAACGTCAATTCGTCATTCTGTCTAATTTGACTGATATTTTTGTTCATCACATGAACATAATTTTCTGCAATTATTTGTATTTACTAATATCACTTACCATTGTATTAAATTTCTGAGGAAATAATTCATGCATTACCACATTCACATTTAAAGATCCCACTTCCCAAATATGTGAACAATGAACAAATAAATCTGTTTGTGGGATTTAAAGTTGTGTAGAAGATGCTAAGACTGTTCATTAACTATGATAACTTTAATTCTTAGATTGTAGTCAACTGTTTGTCTTACTAAGAAGCAGCTCTATTCTGTCCTATGTGTAGTTCTATTCCTCGAGTTATTTTTTATTCTAATATTAATATTTATGGCTGATTTACCCTTCAAAATCTCCTTATACAAGTTAATCCTGACAACACCCAGCCAAACTCAAAGAAGATGATGAGCATCAAAGAGCCTCCTTATATACATGGCTTAATAGGTGGCAAACTAGCCACTGGGCAAAATGTCCTCATTCCTGCCACAAAAAGAATCTGCCTAAAAATTGGCAACTTAGATGCATGCAGAGTTGATGGCCACACTCTGCCAAGTCAGGTTAAGAAAGTCCTCACTAGATCCTGTGCTGTGAACAAGTCTGGCAGAGATATTAGGTGAGAAAGCTGAAGATGAGGCTCCAACATTATATAGTGTATTGGGTGGCTGGTCAGGCAGTAAGCCGTTTTAAGTCAATTTGTACATTTTGGAAGCTGCTAATCTGCACTGCTGGTTCACTCAGGAATTTAAGTTTTATTCCTTCTCAAGTTTCTGAGGGGCATTGAAGACAAGATAGTATAGTTTTACAATCAAGTTTAGGTGGTTAGAGGATAAGATTGTTTCAGATCAAGATAAAGACATTAAGCTATGAGAGTTGAGGTTGGATAGATATTGAATTTCACTCAGAAATTTAGACCCAGCAAGATAGGAAAGACACTTCCCTCAGAGAGGACGAATGCAGATGGCCAAGTCACTATGAATGTAACATGTGTTCTCAAGATTGTCACATCGTTCTCCCTTCTGTATGTAGTTTGATTTATAAATGTGTAATAAAATAAATGTATTATAAAAAAACCTCCTTATTCTCATTTTGTTATTGTTGTCATTTTAATCACTAATATTTCTCCTAGCAACATAGGAAGAATAAGGAAAGGTGCAATTCAAAATATAGTATTTTGATTTGCCAACAGAAAAGAGTGTTTCATGACCCGCCCTTCCAACTGCAAAGGCAATTAGAACCATAGAATACTGTCAACCCTGCACATGACTCACCAGCCCCCATGGACTCTGGATGATTTGCTTCTATAGATCCAATAAAGCATTTTCCTCCCTGTGATGCAAACCTAACTCTTCATTCTTGCTACCAAAATACACACACATTCCAAGGCCTGACTTGTTTCAGTGTCAGCTCATCTCATTTCTTCAGGCACCATTGGCAATCCCTGTTCAGCAGCTCACTCACTAATACTGAGTTTATGAAAGGTGCCAAATGATTTATTTATTTATTTGTTTGTTTTCCCATTAAGAACAACTGTAGAATAACCCTTCACAAAGCATCTATTTTTCACACGGAGCCACCCCTCAATAGTTTCCACACCACTGTCATCTTCTACTTCATTGTGATGTTAGAGATAGCAACCTCTGCTAATGAGGATTAAGGAAAGAGTAGTTATGTCATCTGCATGGTCTCAGTGACAAATCCTATGATCCTCAGTTTCTAGTCAAGTGGTTCATTACTCAAGGTTTCCAGAGTCTCTGGTTTCAAGCCATTCTTAAACTCAGCCTGTTTACCTTGTATTTTCTCTCACCAGTTGTAAAGTAGCACACATTATGATACTTCAAAGCCTAAGATGCTATCTCATTCTGTTTGTGCTGCAGCAGCAAAATGCCAATGACTAAGTAGTTTGTAAAGAGAGAAATTCTACCTCACAGTTATGGCGTTTGAAAAGCCTAAGACATTTGCTGAAGATCTAATGTCAGGTTGTCCCTGGCATGCCAGTTTACTGAAACATTATTAGAGTGTTGAGACTCTAGCCTATGGTGCTAGTCTGAAGACTGTGAATTAGTTAGAAAGCTGCTGGAGACAGGCCTTGCCTCTGGTTCTTGTATTGTTTCTCTGTTTCTTTGTCTGCCAAGTCACTATCTCTGGAATGTCAGCCATGCTAGCCTGTCTTTTCTCACACTGGTGACACCAGAGACAGTCATTCTACTCTACTTGGTAGATGGACAGAAACCCCTCTGAAAGTAGCAGTAGAATTAAGTCGTACTGTAACTTATTTCCGTCAGGTGTTTCAAAGTATGATAGGAAAATTTAGTTATAGTCATCATAGGTGAAAGAATCAAGATCTCTGGGTAATTTTACAAGGTACATCCATCACATTTAAGTAAGTGGACCCATGTAACCTCCTAATCAATGGCCTATCTAGTACCATCTCATACCAGCACATTGGTGTTGAGGAGACATGTCAAGAAATACATACATGCATGAATACGTACATACATACATACATACGCACACACACACACACACACACACACACACACACACACACACACACACACACAAACCAGTTCTTTGAGAGTTGCATTGTGTTTGATTATGTTCACTATCTTCCAACAACTCTTCTGTTATCTACGTATACAACTTTGCCATCTTTTAGGGTTTTTTTCTTTCTTTTTCATTATCAAGGTCAAGGTCAATTTGTTTTTTCCAAATATTCTTGGACACAGCGTACAAGGAAACACTTCATTTCGACATATAAGTTTTAGGAGGACATGGAAATTCATTCACCCCACAGCATCTCCTAATAGTATAGCTTGGTATTCTGAACTTCAAATCCATTTAGATTCTTAGATCCAATTCCATGTGACAAAACATTGAGGCTAAAATAAACCTGTCCAGACATCAAAGAGAAACCTTTTTAAAACTGAGTCAAATAAAGCTATACCTTAAGTTGTTTCAGTCAGGTGTTCAGACACCATTACATAACCAAATAGGAGTTCTATTGCAAACTGTGTGGCCATACAGTTGTTACTTAATATACAACCCTTATATTTTTCCTCCCATAATTTTATAGAAATGAAAACTGATTCAGAATATCTGTCTCCTTATATTACTACAATAATTTTAGCTACGATTTATAACAATATTTCTATTTATTGTATTGTAATTGGATTAATCAATCATGTCTTCTATCATTTATGCATTTGAATATCATAAAGAAAATGAAAGCTTATCCTGAAGAGAACTGTGCTTTTGTGTCATTTAAATATGAACATCTTGCAAGTTTGAACATGTCTGTCTGATGAGCTGCTGATGTTCTCATATTCATGTAGCATTTGACCAAAAGGCATCTAAAGTTTATCCATGACCCTACTTAGTTTAACTTCCTCCTATTTTCTGTACATTAAAAAACAAAAAGGAAAAAAAACTGACTCATCAAGCTCAGATAGGAAATCAGTTTGAGCTTTAGAGTATTTTTCAATATATTATATGTCAACAAACTATTAATTTAAAATGGGATTAAATTCTTGAATTAGAAAAACAATTTTTAATCTCTTTGATGAGAGTTCCTTTATGTGCTAATAAAAGTAGGTTAGGTCCTAGCTATGGTATTTAAATAACTGTTTCAAAAAGTATTAGGAATTTGGGGAAGCTCTGACAAATGTATATTGAATTAACTAGAACTGTAGGAAGAATGACTAAGAACAATCATTTAATTATAAACTTTGATATTTTTATAAAGGCATACTGCGTAAGGGGGCAAACAGATTTATTTCCTCAGAATTACTTCCAATGTGCTTTGTGTTTCTGATTAGCTTCACTTAGTGAGCAGTGTAATAGAGCTGCATACCCATGAGCAAGGAACATGTGACTGAGAGAAAAGTAGAACAAATCAAACGTATGGGGATTTAGAATTGTGTCTAATTTTCCATTTACTTTAAGACAATTTCCATTAGTTGCATAAGCACTATTCACATTTTGCATCTTAACAGGTCATTGAAAGAAAAATACATACATATATGTTTAGGATGCTAAAATGGTATACTCTGCTATTTTCTTTAGGTTAGGTTTAAAAACTCTGTGCAACTGAACTGCTTAAATGTATCCTATAGCAACAGACCTTTTAGAAACATAAGCTGTGGAAGCCTATTCATCAAAGATCCTTGTCCTAAATGAGGCCTGTTCTCTTTAGTTTATCTTTAGGTATGTAATCTTAAGTTTTGTTTCTTCGGAAGCCAGAAGGCTATGGCCCAAATGCTCTTCATTCTGAGGTGATTAATTTTCTATAAAACGTGATATTTGCTACAAATTTTTCCAACTTTGAACTTGCTTCAATGTTTTCACTGAAATTCTCCAAACCAACAAAATGAAAACACTTTGCATGGACTTACATAGTAAATAAGCAATCTAGACTAACTAAACCAATGTTGTGTGTATATGTGTGCATGAGTGTGTATGTGTGTATATAGGAATGTATGTATGTATGTATGTATGCATGTATACACTGAAGAGAAAAATATGTGCCATAAAGAATTAAGAATTGAAATCACCAGCAGTGGGGAGAGAAAAGCCCTTCCAGTGCTGTGGGAGGCCTGAAATGACCAATTCAACTAATATTCCAGCCCAGCCCAATGATTTGTGTTAAGTCAGTATATCCCAACATCTGTTCTATGTATGAGCTGTTGGAGTATTTGGAGAAGCCTGTCTTGCAGAACAGGCTGCAAGACCTGAGAGCTGCAGGGTCACGATGACTATGGAAAACAGCAGGATATCCAAAAGGAATCATGGAAATGGTTCAATATTGATAGTGTGTTATAAACCAGAAGCCTTGAACCAGACTCATTACAGTGAATGTTTGCATGTAAATATGTTTGGGCAAAAAAATACAACATGACACACTTCAGTTTCCAATGCTGCTATAATGAATGAATGTGTGATGGAGAGGTGGGAAAGATGGAGGAACAGAGCGGAGGATGTGAAATGGTGAGAGGTGTAACTAGAGACGTGACAGCAGTGAAATGTGTGAGAGAAGGTTGAAGTTGATGGATGAACATGTCATTGATCAGTAGGGCTGGCAAGGTGGTGTGCAACAGCCTAAAACTTGCACAGGCTCAGCTGCTGAAGAAGTTGCCCAGCCATACAGTGCCCTGGCTCTGAGCAATGCATGGTTTCTGAGATGAAGAATGGTTCATTTTGTGGACTGTACCTCTTTGACCAAGAAAGACCTTCATGGTCCATACTTCCTCTGGCAGCTATGCTGTTATCCATGCTTCCCCCGGCCATGATGAGCCCCTATACCAATTTGGATGTTTGTGATCTATGCCACTGTCTGAATCCATGTCAATGTTGTGGTCTCTGCTGCTGCATAAAGCCATGTTTGTGTCCATGGTCCTACTGCAGCCAGGGGCTGTGTTATTGAATAAGACCCATGTAACCACTGATGGCTATGCAGACCTATGGTCCATGCCAGTGCCTGAAGCCATGTTGGTGTCTTACAGTCATTCTGTTGCCGAGGGCCAAGTTGATGGGTGGCTTGCATAGCCATCTGATGCCATGTTATTTTCTGTGGTCCATGCTGCCACCAAAGGTCATGTCATATTCTATGATCCTGAAATAGATGAGGTCTTATTGATGTCTGTGGCCTGTGTTACTACCTAAGGCTCTGCAAATGTCTATGATCTGTGCTGTCACTTGAGGCCATGTCATTGTTCATGAGCTGTGCTGCTATAAGAGGCCAGATTGATGTCTGTGGTTCATCTCTTGTTCCTTCTGCTGCCTGTGCATGTTGATGTCCATGGGCTAGGCTATCAGCCTAGATCTTTTTGGAGTCTGTGGTTCATGTTACCCCTGAGTCCATCTTAATGTTTTTTACCTCTGCTATTGCTGAAGGCTATGATGACATCCATGGTCCATGTTTTGGCAGAGGGCTGTGTTGATATCTTTGGTTCACAATGCGACTGGAGAACAAGCAGAAATTCTTGGCATTTGTTGATGTTTGAGACTGTGTGGATGTTCCTAATCCACGTTGTCATCAGAAGTCGTATTGAAGACAGGATCCATGCTCCAGATGACTATAAACGATTAGGAAGCTATTTTGGCAGTGTGGTGTTTGTGACTGCAGATGTACAGTTGAAAAAGAGGGACACAAAAGGATTATGTCCCAACCCATATACCCTACAACTACTCCCCTCTCAAAAATGTAAAAACCTAAAAAGGAAGCTATCAAAGAGAACTCTTAAAATTGTGATGTTGAAGTGTAGCTCTCCATAATCAAATGGCTTCTGACAAGGGTGAGGGTGAAGAAGGACTCAATTATCCTCAGGGGAATATTGCAGGGAGTTTGACAATGCTCCTGCAAAAATATGGACAATGTAAATTGGACTTGTTTTGTTTTCCTTTTTTCTTATTCCAAATACCCAATAAAAATATTGCATTGGAAGAAAAAAAGAAAGAAAGAAAGAAAGAAATTGACTCAGTCACCAATTCTGCAAACTGAAGACTGGCAATGTGGTGATAGTATAGATGTGAACCAATCCAAAATAAATGGACATCTGTGGGCTTAATGGTATGTTCTTTGCTTCTTTATACGTGTTGACAATTCACTCATATTAACTTCTTTGTCTTTAATATATCGGATGAAATCTGTGATAAAAGTGAGAGTTAGAAAAATAAACTTTTAGTATATTAAGGAACAGGCCAAAAAATAAATAGGAGGATAGGAGTTACACACACACACACACACACACACACACACACACACACACACACACA
>OU015743.1:107559318-107573086 GCA_907169655.1 Acomys percivali | reverse complement strand
ATTTGAAAAACAAATAAACAAGTAAAAAAACAAGCCATAGAGTGATAGAATGAAATAGTGGACCCAAATATAAACCAACAGACCTAAAAATAATTGAGTGTTTATAAAGATGCACAAAACACACATTTTCCTTCTTCCTAACCACCACAGTCTTCATCTAATAATCAACTGCCTGACCTTTACCCACCTCTCCCATCCTCTTCAGTCCTCCATGCCTATTTGGCCACCTCCTCCTCCTATGGCTCCACAACCTGCCCTGCCCACACACTGCCCTACACTGCCTGGATTCTCCACTGTGGCTTCTTACAAGAGGTCTCAACCGATCTCTGCTCTCCTCTCCTCTTCTAGGCGGTAACAGGAGCTGAGGGGCTTATTGGATGAAGTTCACGTGCCTCCTTCCTGCAGGACCTCTCCCAGATTGAAAAGGGGCCAGGCTCCTTCTCTGCCAACTCAGCTGCCTATTTGCCTGTATTAAAGAGTTTAGCAAAGAAAAAAAAAAAAAAAGAAGAGTTTAGCAAATCTCTACCTTTGTGGGGTCTATGAGCTAATATGGCACAACCTTTGTTTTATACAGGCTTCCACCCTCATTCCTGAGAAAGACTGATGGGTTCAGGCATCCACCAGGCAATAGGAAGAACCAGACATTCCTAATGGATGATACAGTCCCTGTGAGTTACGCATTGATGCCAGCTACAGAACCAAAATGGGATTACCTACCAGGTCAAGATGGCCACCAGAGGAGAAAGCTCATGGTCCACTGCATCCTTCAGGGCATGGAATCTTTCTCAATTAAAGTTGCTAACTTTGATAAGCTCTGCAAAAGTATGCAGCATGTGGATGAGAATCTGGCCATTTTAATAAATCAATTACAAGACAGTGTAACTAGACAGATACCTGCCTAAACCCAATCTCCCCAGCAGAAACCATAGTCCTCTCTATTCCATTTTATTTCTCAGTCATGGCCAGATAGTCAATAAAAACTGAAAAAGGCTGAGTATTATCCCCAATCCCCCATGTAGGAGTTGGTAAAAAATGGCTTTTTAAAAGTATTTACTTATTACGTATACAGTATGCATCAGATCACGTTATAGATGGTTGTGAGCCACCATGTACCCTTCATCCTTCCAGGGAAAAGTCTGCGTTTATATCTCTTTGCTTCATGATGTCCTCTCTTAGAGCCCATGCCCTGGCACTCCCATATTTCCCCTTCCCTTACCACCTCTTTACAGAAGAGAAGATGGGAGGGGCCACAGGTGTTTTAGCTCAACTTGTTGGGTCCTCAATTGTAGGGGAAAAATTAATGCCATATCCTATATGTAATTTATATTCTGCAATTAATGATGGTCTGTATGAGAACTTGTCCTCTAGGTGCCCTTTTTCCTGAGTTCTGGGAATGACACCTGCCAGCATTCTTCAGAAACTGCACCGGAACAATTAGATACAATTAACGCCCAATGATCCTCTGAGATAAAACAACTTCCCTGGAGATTCAGCCTCCTGGGACCAACCTACTTAAAGTTCTACATTCCTGAGACTCACAACTTTCTCTGGAGATCTGGCCTCCAACCCATCTGCCTGAAGGACTACATTCCTGAGACTCACAGCCTCCGCTTATGATTTTGTCCTTGCTTCCCTGTGACCCCACCATAATCACAGTTTTTCCTTATAAGCCCATTAGCCTTGAAGCTCCAGTATCACTCTCCTTTCCTGCTCCATCAGGAAGTATTGTGATCTTAAGCTCTGAGCCCATAACACAGGACCCTGTGTTGTTGCACCGGTACCGAGTCATGGTCGTCTTTTTGGGGGGGGGGGTCTCGCGATTTGGGTAATCTCAGTATAACACCATCAGGCCTCAGGTTTTTTTTTTTTTTTCTGAACAGCTATATTCCCACCCCCATATGTGGATGGCAGCCATTTTTGAGAGCCCTATCAGTGGCAGCAGAATTCTTTTAAGATCACTCTGTTCCAGCCTACCGTGGTATACTCCACCCGATGCCTCTCAGACCTTCTGAGTCATTCCTCTCTTTCTCTCCTTGGGCCCTTACAGGTCCAAGCCTTTCGTCTTCTGTTTCTAGGGTATTACACTGACTTCCAAATCTGCACTAAACCCCACAATGTTCCTCCTAGTCCCAGCTCTGCCTAATATTTTCACTTCTTCCCAAATGCTATGGAGGCCCTATGCTCACCCTAGCCTGATCGACTTCCAATTCACCCTTTTTGTGGATGGGAGATCTTTCATGGGAGACCACCAGGTGACCTATGCTGTAGTCAACTCCACTGAAAAAGTTGAGGCAAACTGCCTCTCAATAGGGGCCCCTTCACAGAAGGGTGAGCTAATTGTCTTGACCAGAGCACTTAAAGGGCCAAGAGCTGACGACTAACATCTATGCTGATTCTAACTATACCTTCTTAACAGCCAAGACTCATTTTACCCTTTAGAACTAAAAGGGATTTCTTATCGTCAAGGGCATATCCATTGTCAATAGTCCCTTTAGAGCCAAACTTTTGGAGACTCCCCATCTCCTGGCAGAGGTGGCCATAATCCACTGTCAGGGATACAAGACCTTCATGGACCCAGTGGCCGTAGATAATGCCAGGACTGACTCAATGGCCCAGAGTTGGGCATCCAGCGTCTCCAGACCCAAAGGGTACATTCTCTTTCTGACATCCTCCTACAAAACTCACTACAGACCAGAGGAAAGAAAGAAGTTCTTTGATAAATGGGCCATACAGGCAAAAGATGAATGGCTTTATAAATAGTATCTTTATTCTTCCCCAGAAAAGGTGTCATCTAATTTCTCTAATACCCACCAGAGCCTACACATTGCACCCAAGACCCTATTCCAATTTTTAGAGCCTCCTTTTAACCTTATACATCTCTGAGCCCACATTTTTATAGGTCCATTGTTCCTGACAGATGTGTGCCAAGACTAACTCACAGAGGTATCTCCAGATACATTAGTCTTTGCATTAGTTCCAAGGATACCAACTTGGGGAGGACTGGCAGATTGACTTTACCCACATGCCTACTCATGAAAAGCTCTGCTAGTCTCTAACCTCTGTTGACACTTTTACCTGTAGATTGAAACATATTCCAACTCCAAGGAAAAGGCAGATGTGGTGGTTCAGGTGTTCCTTAAAGACATAATTCCTTAATTTGATGTGCTGCAGACCCCCCCAAGCAGACAACAGTACAGCCTTCACTTCCAGTGTCATCAAGCTCCTCCCTGAAGCTTTTAACATTGCCTGGGCTGCTGAGGAGGGAACAGAAGTGCTCCAAAGCAGAGAGAGGCAGAGGCAGAAGCCTGCTTTTGTATAGACAAAAATGGGAACAGACAGCCACTTATTCCTGCAGATAGACACTGTGGTAGGCACAACAGCAGTAGGAAGCCAGCAGCAGCCAGCAGCATTGACAGGCTAGTGAATGGCAGAAGCTTAGTGCAGCTTGGCAGGTGGCTGCCTGACTGGAGGGTGAACTGAGGAGGGATCATTAAGAAGCTCAAGCATCCTTCAGGGAGAAGGGGAGCTCTTCCTTCCCCAGAAAAAAGTGGTGAATCTCAGATAGCCATGGTGAAGTAGATGATTCTGCCCACCTTTTATAAACTTGTAAAACAGAGAATTATAAACCTTGGGCAGTGGTAAGGGGGACATGTTTGATTTGATGGAGTAAGAGATGCTAGGGCTACTTAATCTACATGTAACAAAGCAGCCTTATCATAAGAGGGGAAAGCAGTACTTGATTACTCTATGAGTGGAAGACAGTGTCCAGATAAGTAAGGTTAAAAGTCATTGTTTGAAAGCCAAGACAACAAGAAATCTTATTAGGGTGGGTATCTCCAGGAATCCCCAGGAACTTGTTGAATATGTTTCTTATCAGGAAAGGGTTGGCCTTGTAGTCTCCCTGAGGAGTATGTGATGTTTCTTAGAGGATCAGGCAGAGATGGAACTCTGACAAAAAAGTGAGTCTGTCATCCCCTACCTACCTCAGAGACTATCAGGAAATGGCACGCTCCTTAGAGGGTCTGGGGTTCTCCAAATCAGGCAGAGAAGGTACCTCATCAAGGAAGGGTGTCCAACATCCCATAGTGAACTCAGGGGCTATCCAGAAATGCCAGACTTTGACCTGAATAGCAAGGTTCCACATTCCTGGAAATTTCACATGCCCTATTGTCCAAACTCCTTGGGAAAGGTTGACAGAGACAAGGGACTCATCAAATAGTAGCTCACACATCTCACTTGAGCTCAGATTATTTTGGGCCTCTCTCCTCCTTGTTGATCTTACCTGCCTCCAAGTATGGAGTCTGACTAACTTCACTCTGTTAAAGGGCTCCCAGACTCCATTGTATCCCAGAGGACCTCCAACTCTACCCCAGAAAGAACTCATTGGATGAGGTCAGTCTGACTAAGAACCAATGTTTATGTTCTAAGGAAAAAAAACTGTTTACCTCCAGGTGTAGGTAAAAGTCCCTGCACCAGGTTACTTCAACCACAAAATAAATCTGACCTTACATTTCTTAGGTGCTCACCTAGCAATAGCCAATCAGCTTGCTTTAGGAAAGCACCCAGAGTCCAAATATACTTTCTGCTGACCAAATTGACTGTTAGTGGTTTGGCACACAGCTATGAGCCAATAAAGGACAGACATGTTTGTCTATTCAAATGTCATCCAATCATTTCTTTGTTCAAAACCATATAAAAATCCCTTATTTTTTGAGTTCTGGGCTCTCACTCCCAATCTGCTGCATCAGTGAGAGACAGAGTGCCTGTCCTGTTTGGAATTAATGACCCTCATACACTTGCTTTGGAAATGGCTCCTGAGTGGTCTTTGGGGGTGTTGCATAACCCCCATCATTCCATTTTCTCCTACAGGTAAGTCTTTTTGAAATCCTTTAAAGTAAGCCATTCCTCCTCAGTTACCACCTCCCAGCCCAGACCCCCTAATGGCCAGGTATCTAACCCATCTCTGTCCTATGTTCCCCTATCTGTTCACAGGCTCATAGATACCTGTTTGGCCCCATGACAGGGGTGCTGCCCCGAGTCCACCCCACTCACCCCAGGGGTAAAAAGTACTCCTCAAGCAGTTATCTCCCAAGTCTCTAGAGCCTCTGTGGAAAGGAACCTACACTATGATTCACACCATCCCTTCATCACCAAGCTACTAGGACAGCAGTACTGGTACCACCTCTCCAGGTCCAAGAGGGCACCTACCTAATAGTAGCAATCTGTAAACAACTGGGACATTCTCCAGAAAGGGACTATGAGAAGCCAGGATGGCCAAACCAGTGCACCTCCCCAACATCAATTGGCGGCAGTCTCCCCTTTTCCAATGGCTTGCCCCAAAAAGAGGACACCTCTTCTCATTTGCCTTTTTTTTTTTTTTAACTTGCTCCCTTCTCTGCCTTCTCCAGGAATGAATTCCTGAAGTCTCCCTGGTAACAGTCAATCAAACCTCCTGCTTCTTCACCTCAACTTCCTGTGGAGCATGGACCCAGGAACTGTCAGTTCTCCCACTCCATGCAACCCTTTTTCAGAAGAAAGCAGCCAGAGATTAGCCATCACCCATTTACTCTAAGAGGTCAGGATGTTCCTTTTAAATCCCTGGCTTGCTCCTCTCCCCACACATGGTTTTATAAATTTCATTCCTCTCTCCCTCATCAAGTCTGCCCACTGGGAAAACAACTAACAGAAAAAGCCATGCAGAAACCCAGTACTGCATTCCTGACATTCCTGGAAACTGCCCAACCCCTCCCTCACCTGCAGTTGCCAGCTACCCCAACTGCACAGTAACAATAGTCTACTTACTAATACCAACTTTTGTTTTACTTATGTTACTCTTGCTGTGATTAATACCATGATTGAGGTCAATTATAGAAAGAATGATTTATTCGAATTTATGATTCCAGAAGAATAAGAGTCCATCATGCTGGAAAAAGGCATAGTGGCAAGAGAAGGAAGTTGAAAAAAATATAAAAACGAAACAGAGAAGGAAAACAGATTAGGCAGGCATCATTGAAAGCTCCTCTAACTGTAACTGTATCCTTATGCACTGGAATATCTTCAAACCATAGGCACTAAGAAAGGAATCTCCATTGGCTAGATCTGGGTAAGGGTTCCATGTTTACTGCATGTGCAATCTTTGCCTGGTGCCATAGTTTGAACAAAACCCCTGAGCCCAAATCTGCCCATCATAATGTTCATCTTGTAGGTTTCTAGGACCCTCTAGATCCATACTTCTCTCACCTAGAGTCCCAATACAATATCCTCCCCTCTATCCCACTTTCCTGATAAGTAAAGATTTTCATGGGACATGCCCCTTAGGCTAGTGTCCAGATATAAGTGAGTATATACCATTTGAGTCTTTCTGCTTCAGGGTTAATTCACCCATTATGATCGTTTCTAGTTCAATCCATTTTGTCCACATCCAGATCTAACCATCGGACAGTACATTCTCCACAGTTGAGTGGAGAGTGGGGACTGACTTTCACACAAACTCTGGTGCCCCATATTTGACCATGTCCCCTGGATGAGGAGTCCTGGTGGCACTCAGAGGAAGGATAGCAGGCTACCAAGAAGAGACTTGATACCCTATGAGTATATACAGGAGGAGGAAGTCCCCCTCAGTCACAGTCAAAGAGGTGGGGAGTAGGGGGAAAGCAGGAGGGAGGGAGGAATGGGTACAAGGAGGATACAAGGGATGGGATAACTGTTGAGATGTAAAATGAATGAATTAATTTTAAAAAAGTTAAAAAATAAAAAAAAGAAAGGAATCTCTCATATATTTCTGTGCTTGGGCCTTGCCTAAATGTAGTAAGGGATAAATAATTAATAATTAGTAATAATAATAATAGTAATAATAATGAGGAGGAGAAGGAGGAAAAGGAGCAGGAGGAGGAGGAAGAGGAAGAGGAGGAAAAGAAGAAGAAAAAGAAGTAGAAGAAGAAGGAGAAGAAGAAGAAGAATGATAAACATCTAGTGAGAAGTAGCAACCAGATGATTTAACCACTTAGTGAATAAATATGGGTAGGATGTCTCCACAGTAACAAGCACATCTTAGCATGGGTTGAGAGCTAGATGTACTTGTTTCTTGCTTGGTGAAATTAAAGAGGCTGTTGCAGATTTCTGTGTTTCCTAAGCACCTCCAAATTTCTACCAAGTATTTTCAACAAAGGAAACACTTTTATGGAAGCTGCCAACATGGTCTAAGCATATGGAGTGGTTCTGCTTCCAGGTTCTTAACTTAGCATGGTTAAGAAGTGAGTATGGCATCACAGTTCACTACTGCCCTTTCTCAACTTGTTCAAGATAGGACTGTGAGTGGCACCAAAGACAAACCTATAATGGAGAAGTAACACTGCCCATCAGCTGGTAATTACTGGGTTGATAATTCTAAGGGTTTCCCTGGGATTTACGCAAATGAATAATACCAGGAGAACTTCTGATTTGGTAAGTAAATAGGTCCCAGAGTGAATCTCCCTGCTAGGCCCTTGGCCATTTACACAATGAGCTAACAAGATGTAGTCTCCCTGCCTCATTTCTGCACATGGCATTGATTTATATCTGTGTACTTGTGCAAGTTACTTATCAGTAGAATGGAGCATATAAAACACAGAAACTGGTGCACATTTATTGGACTCCAAGCCTTAGAATCTCCTCCCCTTCCACAGGGGGATATGCTATTTGTTATTTGTTCTGTGTGGAACTCAAGTTCTTGTCTTCCTTTGACATTTTATTTTTTGTTATTCTTGAGAATGACTTCAGCAGTTGTCTAGACAATAATTAGCGCCCCTTTTATATTAAACATAGTATATAATTATTGGTGGTTTTAACTATTTTCCTGTGCTGTGCTATAAACCTAACTCAAAGATTATGATCATGTTCTTTCCTCTTGCTTTGGCATTTCTTTTCTAAAACTTTATGTATATTAGTTTTGTGGACAATTTTTGAGTGTGCTATGAGTATAAGATATAGAATAAAATATAAATCATAATTTCATGAATACCTGTATGCTGAAGGACTTATGAGAGTCTTATTATTTTTCAATTAGATTTCCTTTCTCATGGATGGGTTTTGCAGCATTTAGCTCCTGAAACCATAAAGTCTGAAAACGCTTGGCCAAGTCATATACATACTTGAGTGGTAATTGGTTATTTTACATGTGTTTTTTTCTTTCATGTTTGCAAGGTGACCATTGCTTTAGGAAATAAGTCTTTCCAGCCCTCATTTAAAAATCAATTTGCTTGTTCTAAGTCACTTAAACAGAAAAATTGATAGAGTATTCTAGTTTATAGATACCTAGCTTCTTTTTACACAACCTTTATACAAAGAATTTGTGAAAGGTCTATAGCTCTAATGCTCAGTAACATTTTTTTTTGCTCCAAAGTGTCTCTCTGTTCCAGCTTTATTCATTTTTACACAGAATTCATTGATTGTTAATATCAATCAATTAAGAGTAGCATGGTCTCCTATGGTCCACATCCTAATTAAGAATGATCAAACTAATGTTGGCTGTGAATGCTGCCAAATAATCTATTAGCTGTTGATTGTTTCAGTTAACAACTCTACTGAAGTAAATTATGGGTCCTAAAATGTCCTTCTAATAGCATGCTTTTTGGATGACTTTCTACCAGTGTTTACACAATTTTCAACTATCTTACATAGGTTTTGTGATAAATAAATTCAAAAATAAAATAGCTTTCTAAAATACAATATCAAAAAGTTCAAACTTAATAATGACTAAAAATAAGTACATAGATAAAAATATTTAGAGGAGAAAATGAGAATAAATTTCAATTATTCTTCTCCACTTTGTGTAATGGAATGCTATCATAAAAATTCTTATGAGACAAACACTCTAAAAAGAATTCTCTTATTTAAATAACATAGTAGTAAAACACATTACAAAACTCAAATTGTTAGGTACAAACATCTGTATAAAAATCCATACATATATTTGCATTGTAAAATTGAAATGCTGAGGACAACATGCATATGATGTCAATGCTCTCTCCTAATGCTTGTGTAATGCTTTCAATATTCAATTGTCTAGTTCCATGGTTCACAAGGTTTCTCTTATTTTGAACACCAAGAGAGCAGAGAGTTGTACATTATAGCCTGTATTATTTAAGGCTAGTGTGGTTAGTAACTTCTTGCCTAAAGAGGACCATGGGCCTGTTTACAAACAATTTTTCTATTTACAACAAGTTCATGAAAATCCTGTGAAATAATCATGTGTAAAACACTTTCTGTGTAACTGACTTCCTTCCATTGAGGCTATTTGGAACTTACCCAGATTTAAAATGATTAGAAAAATAATTTCTCTTATCAAAGGTAAAAAGTCTTGAATTTTCAAATCCATACTTGTAATTTTAAATAGACTATCTCCTGGTCCATTCACTTACCACTTTTCCCTTCTGTTATCCTCTTTTCCATTCCTAATCTCTTTCCTCCCCTGTCCTCAGTAGAGAAGGGATTCCTCATCTCTCATTTTTCATACATATCCTTTCCCCCTCTACTCCCTTCCTCTCTGGTCTTAGTTTTTTAAAAAATATATTTTATTACTTTATTCATATTACATCTAAATTGTTATCCCATCCCTTGTATCCTCTCATTCCTCCCTCCCTCTCGCTTTCCCCCTATTCCCCTCCCCTGTGACTGTGACTGAGGGGGATCTCCTCCCCCTGTATATGCTCATAGGGTATCAAGTCTCTTCTTGGTAGCCTGCTATC
This sequence comes from Acomys percivali, assembly GCA_907169655.1. Lineage (NCBI taxonomy): Eukaryota > Metazoa > Chordata > Mammalia > Rodentia > Muridae > Acomys > Acomys percivali. The sequence goes on along the minus strand of OU015743.1, from coordinate 107,563,361 downwards.
CTTCCTCTGAGTGCCACCAGGCCTCCCCATCCAGGAGACATGGTCAAATATGGGGCACCAGATCAGACCCCACTCTCCACTCAAATGTGGAGAATGTTCTGTCCATTGGCTAGATCTGGGTAGGGGTTCGAAGTTTACTGCACGTATTGTCCTTGGTCTTAGTTTTACAACCAAAAACAAGTTAGAGAACCAAGGACTTATTTGGCTCAGTTTCACCCTGCAGTCTGCCACTATGAGGAATAGACAAGGCAAGAACTTGAAGCAGCTATCCACATATGCACTCAAGAGATTGCTTTTCTGTCAGCTTCTACAGCCCAAGATCCTTGGCCCAGGGAATGTCTCTGAAAAGGAGATGAGTCTTCTCACATCAAATAACACTAATAATCAAAAGGATGCTTCACCCACATGCTCACATGAGCCCACCAAGTTACTTCCTCAATGCAAACCTTGTGTCCAGATGGTTCAAAGCTGTGTAAAGTTGATAATTAAAATCACACATTTCTCCCACCTTCTTTCTTCTCTCCTTCGATCTCTCTTTTCCCTCTCTTCTTATCTTCTCACATGCTGCCTTTCCCTTTCTACTCCCCTCCCCATTCTTTTTTCTTCCCTTTCTAGCCCTTCTCTTTTAAACATTTTCCCTCCCCTTCATCCATCCCTTTCCCTTCTCTTCTTCTACCTCTCTTCCTTCCCTACCCTCCTCCTACCTCTTCTCCACTCTTTATAGTATTTCCTTTCCCGTCACACTTCCATTCCAACTCACTTCTTGCATTTTCCCAGTATTACAAGACAGGTATAAAAATGACCATATTTTTAGTCAAAAGGAAAGGTCTAATGTTTTTTTATTTTTGAAGTATGTAAAACATATTAATATAATACTAATAATTGCATATATGTGTGCATACAATTGAAAAGTATGCCTGCCTTTCTGAATCCCTAAACAGAAGCCTTTGAGGAAATCACCTAAAATTTTGCCTCATCTGCTTTAATGTCATGAAGTAATATTTACTAACAAGTGTCTTTTCTAACATCTGACATATTTGATAATTTAATTTTATATAGCCTCTATAAAAACTAATACCACAAATTCCTCATATTTTTTTTCACTATATGAATTTCATGGATTTTCAATAAATATTTTCTACTAGCAAGTCTATCAATAGTGTTTGCACTCTGCTAGGTGTGAAAAGTCCCACATCTAACTTCCTTTTCTTGTTCAACTTATTCTTCTGGTTAGCTGTGCCCACAGATTTGTTGCCTGGGAACCTTGATCCAACCGTATTTCTCCATAGCACTTTGACTAGTCACAATCTACTTGGTTTTTAGTTTCTGCTCTAATTTTGCAGTTTCTAAGGATTTTTCTTATTCATGTCTTTTTATATTGTTTGAGAATTTCATGTACGCATTTAGTATTTTAATCAAATTTACCCACGTTTCCTCCTTTTCAATTTTTTCCTCTATCTCCTAGGCATCTTTTCCTTCTCAATATCATGTGTTTTTTCAAAGCCACAATGATTCCACTTACTGCCTTTTGTATGTGCATAGATGTAGGACCTTGTAGTGGAATATGAAGAGCCTCTGAAGATCTAAATCCCTGGAGAAACTGACTCAGCTCCAGTACCTACCAACAAACAATAGCTCCTCAACATGGAGTGGGGCTTTTTAAGTTCCACCCACACTGATGCTGATATTTTTCTGGCTTGCTCTTGTTCAGGTCTTGTGCACACAGCCACAGACTTACGTTAATGTGGGCAATTGTTCTACTATGCCCAGCAAATACTGTTTTGTTGTAGACATCCACTCTATCTGGGTCCTAGAGTTTTTCCACCCCCTTTTTCAGAATAAATTTGGTGCCTCAGATTGAGCAGGTATGCTATAGGTATTCTGTTTAGAACACAGCACACCATAGACTTATTTCCTGCACATGACAAGCTGTGGACATTCACACTAATCACCGTCTATTGGAAAGAGAAGATTCTATGAAAAAGCTTGAGAGATACAGTAATCTAAGATATTTGAAATTCGTCTCAATAAAATGCATCAAAAATAAATATAAAATGTGAATTGAATTTGGAAGTACAATATTTCTTTGTAAGAAAATAACTCAGTAATTCTAATGTTTAGAATGGGAAAATATATAATGTATTACTTTTATATTAACTTCTGATAATTATGTTTCTAATAACACAGTTTTTCATATTTTAAAGAGCTAACATCATTGTCGGTGGAAGGTAATTTTATCTTTATTATGGAAAATTATTTTTGTGAATGTAAATCCCTCTTTTTCTTTATCGCATATATATATATATATACACACACACACACACACACACACATATATATTCCTCTTTCCAGCACTTCTGTCTCTTCTATATCCTATTTTCTCCAAAGTATAAACTGCCTTTAGATGCTTCAGCGTGCATCATTACAATGAATAATTTAGAATATTTTTCCTAGAAAAATGTTAACATCTTTTTTTGCCATAGGGCATTTACATTCCTCCTTTCTGCTGAAAATAATAATTAAATAATTTATGGATGTCATTTCAAGAGTAAGTTGAGGAAATGCAAGATTAGAAGCTGATATTGTTAAAATTAGAACCCTTTGAGTCTAAAGCTTAAAAATAATTATTAAGAACATTTATTTATCAAATATGATATGTGAATACTTATTTGAAAATTAAACTAGTTTCAAATACATTATAACTATTAAAAATATTTTTGTCATGTCATGGGCCTCCCAGAGCCATCCCACTTATATGCTAATTATTTTTTCTTGGCTACATGCTGTTTTAATTACATTCATTATTTCTGCCATTCTACAAATCTTATGTGTGGAAGTGTTGGTGGCCTGGTGCATAACCATTGCTTTTCCCCTGCTGTGCTAATGGCTTAAGTCCAAGCTGAGGTGCAAATGAAATGAGTTCAGAAGCCTAAATTTGGCCCCAAGTTAATTTGCTTCATGGACCTGTCTTTTTTTTTTTTTTTTCCTTGTGATAAGCTGGCTCAATTGCAAACCTATGATCATAAAGAATCCAAAAGTTAAAATAAAAATTGGAAACTTTTATTCTTACTATTAATGATGTTTGCATTAGAATGTACAAAGAGATAAAAATGGTAACAGAAGCCAGATAGATCATGAATCCTGTAGAAAATTCAATTAAAAAAATAAGGAAGAAGTTGGGTGTGCTTGCATATGCCTGTTATCCCAGCACTCAGGGAGGTAAAGGCAGCCTGATCTCTGTAAGACCAACTTAGTCTACAAAGTGAGTCCAAGACAGCCAAGGCTACCCAGAGAAACTCAGTCTCAGAAACAAAACAACAACAACAACAAAAAGCAAAAAAGAAACAAAAACATTTGAAGAAAAGTTTCCTAAAGCGAATCAAAGGTATTTCTGAAACATTTTTCAAAAATGCTCAATGGGTGTGTTGTTTTCCCCTCCTTGTTCTGGAAATTCTGGCTGGCTATGGAAGGTGGCCTCTTCAATCTTCCTATCCTCCTCTGCTAGAGTCTGAGCTAGAGTCACGCTCATATCCTCCCAGGAGCCGACCGTGAGTTGTCTCCAGCTTGTCACAGAGATACCCCACCCCATGGGTATTTCTCTTGAGCTTTCTCATCTCCCCAACCTGATCTCTACCCTAGAAACTAGAGCTGAGCTATCTTTGACATGGACTTTGGTGTCTGATTTCTGGATCACTATCTGCTATCTGGGCTGCCTTGTTGGGCCTCAGTGGAAGAGGGTGGGCTAGGGCAGGTTATGGGGATCTCTCCTTTTCTAAAGAGAAAGGGAGGTTGAGAGTGGAAGAAATTTATGGGAGAGTAGTACCAGGAGAAAAAGAGGGAAGGGCCTGCAATAGGGGTGTAAACTGAATGAGTAATAAATGTAACTAAAAGATTTTTAACCTATGCTTTAATAGAAATAATCTTGGGACCAGTAACAGAGATCAGTGGGTTGAAGAATTTGCCACCAAGGCCAAGGTCTGTAATTCAATCCCTGCTCCTACATGATGGTGGATAAGAAAAATCACAGTTCTTCTTTGGTTTCC
>OU015743.1:107523534-107558860 GCA_907169655.1 Acomys percivali | reverse complement strand
ACACACACACACACACACACACACACACACACACACACACACACACACACACCACAAATAAATAAGTAAATATAAAAAAATCAATTTTGATACACTTCTACTTAAATAAATTGTAATCTCAAAGAAAGCTTAGTGCTCTTAAGCGGAGACCAATATCCTCTTTGAAAAGCGCTATCCTGAACTCTGTTACTTCTTATCTCCCACGGAGCAATAGAGTTCCTCCACCACAATGTCCATAGCCATGTATCTCCAATGGAAAACACCTCTGTAGGAATCATGAGACTTAACAACATATGAATGGTTTTCTAAAAGAGTAAATTTGAAATGTTTTGCATTACTGATAGAGTGTAAGAATTCACATAGTTAGCTCATTCAGAAAATAAGCCATAGTTGGTATACTCAGAGGATAGCTGTCCTTATTTTAAATAATTAGAAACAAGTATATAAGGTCCTTTTTGCTGAGTATCTACAGGCATAGAGTATTCTAATGGTTTTGTTTTTTGTTTTAGTTGCTTCATACGCAAAAATCAGTGTGCATTGCTTATTGCCAGGGAAGAAAGAAGCAAATCATTTCCTTTTTTTCTTTAGTAATTACTCTCCCCGAACCTCAAGATGGGTAATCACACAAATAAGCAGCATATAAGAATATATTTTATTTATAATAATTTATGATTATTGTAGACGTTCCATCATATAACAAAAAGATTTTATGTATAATAAAATAGAAAGCAGAACTGGAAACATTTCAGAATGGTAATTCAACTCCTGAGAATTTATTAGAAATCAATTTTAGGTGTGAATTGTTAACCTAATAAATAGGCAATAAGATTTAATACAATAGAAAAAAAAACCTAGAAATAAAATCTCTCTAGAGGAGCTCTCTGAATTCTATTATGAATGTGTCAAAAAGACATTACTATGTAAAAGCTCTTCTTTTTCCTCTTTTCTCATTCCTTGGAAGGCTTTCTTCTAGAACAAGGTCCTAATTCTCCCTCTTCTCCCTCTGGGGTGTCCCACTGTATCACTGGATATGCAGTGGCTGCAGGAAGCAGACACCATACTAGACAGGCCCAGCTCACAGCCTTAGATTATTCAATGGCATGAGTAGTCTAAGTACTGTGCATACTTACCACAGATTTCTTGTCCTAATACTTTACTTATTTAACAAATGTTGAAGTAGTCCAAGGAAAAAATTTTAGTGACTATCACATCAAAATTTTAGCCTGGTGTGAGTTGTAGGCCAGCCTGTTCTGCAAAGCCAGTCTAGGACAGCCAAGGCTATACAGAGAAATCCTCTCTCAAAAAACAAAACAAAACATCAACAAAACCCCAGAAAATTTAGTTTCAGACACAGTATAAATATCTACTTATCTTGTATTCTAGTTCTCTATCTTTAATTGTTATCATCATTTATATCTTATCTTAATATCTTAATTTAATCCTGGATTTTCTCTCATTATGTTTCTGTTGAATGAAGAAATACTTGGTTATTTCTAATTAGAAGTCTTAAAAGTTCTTTCTATGAGCTTCCATTTAGGTTTTGATCATTAGCTAGTTCTTTTTTTAAAATAATTTGTTCATAATCACTTTCAATGAATATCACTATAGTTTTTCTTTTAATTTTCTGAATTTCTCAATATGTATGAAAATAAGGAAAAGGAAGGAAAGAGAAGCTTCTGGAGTATGAAGCTGCTGTTGTTCAGAAACCTGTTGGCTTGGTGGTTATTCTCTACCAATGAAGCAATTTTCCAGCATAGCAATGTTCTCAGCTATTGTTTTCTGTCTTTCTGCTTTAGGATGTTGTGGATGTGGTGATTTGAATAAAAATGACCCTCCTAGGCCCATTGGGAATCTCACTATAAGAGGTGTTGGCCTTGTTGAAGTTGTTGTGTCTGGTGTTGCAGGAAGCTTGTCACGTGGAGGTGGATTTTAACATAGCAGAAGCTCAGGCCAGGCTTAGTGGCTCACTCTCTCCTCCTGATTACTGCTCATCCACATGTAGAACTTTTGGCTACCTATAGCACCATGCCTGCCTCCATGCCACCATGTTTACCACCGTGACATTAAAGGACTAAACTGTTGAACTGTGAGTTAGCCTCAAGCAAAGATTGCCGGTTCTGCTGGTGCAGACTGGTAGGATTTGCTGAAGGAGGCAGAGGCAGGAGGATCTGGAGTTCGAGGCCAGCTTGGGATACACATTTTTTGCCTCACTGTGGTGGTGCACGCCTTTAATCCCAGCCCTCGGGAGGCAGAGGCAGGCGGATCACTGTGAGTTCAAGGCCAGCCTGGTCTACAAAGTGAGTCCAGGATAGCCAAGGATACACAGAGAGACCCTGTCTTGGAAAACCCAGAAAAAAAATATTTCCCTTCCTCACAGTTCTTAGTGTCTCATGTCTCTTCTTAAGCATAGAAACCCTGATGACGTCTATTCTACCAGTTCGCCATGCTACCCTTTAAAAATATTTTAAAGACTATTTTTATACTACACACTAAAATATGTGTGTAGTGGGGGTATTTTTAATGCAGTATCTATGAAGGCCAGAGATAACATGTCTCCATGGAGCTAAAGCTACCCATGGCTGTGAGCTCCAATATAGGTTCTGGGACTGAATTCAGGTCCTCTGAAAGAATAACCAATGCTGTTAAGACCTGAACAACTACTGCAGTCTGGTCTTTCTTTCTCTGCCTATACACAATCAGTACTTTATGGCTTTCTCTACCTGTGCTCTGCTCCTTTAAAAGTCGTGAAAGATCACCCATAATTATTAGCCCTGCTTCTGTCACTTTGTTTTAGTATACACATAAGACTCTCCATTGAAACCTCTCAAGTATAGATATTTAAGAACATGAATATTGAATACTTTTATAATAAGTAGGTATAAATTTCATCCTACTCAAAGCTGATTCCTTTTCTGTTTTGTTTTGTTGTTTTATGTGTAAGCATGAGCTTCTTTGCATGGGTTATCTCTCTGGAGCTTCTAGATGATAATCAGCATGCTCTATAAGAACAGTTGTTTCCCAAGCACTCTCAAGGCTATTGTCTAATTTCATCTGATAGGTGGGCAGAGGAAAGTCATTTAATTCCCATCTTATAAGTAAAAATCAAGTAGTACAGGGATGCTAATGGTATGAGTAAGGGTATGGGTATCTCTGTGAGAATTCTGGAATGACTTTAGAAGAGTGAGGCTCCAATGCAGACAACAGCTATTTAAATCCTGCTGTAGGGACATAAGTAGTTGAGACTGATGACATACTGAAAACCACTGAAGCCATGTAGTTCGTAGAATACTAATCTGTAAATATCAGAATTTAATAAAGCTGACTAGGGCAAAGAATTGTCTAAGTACTGGCTGTCATTTGCAAATAAATGGCTTCACAAGAAACAAAGAAAATAGTGATAATATGTATAGATACAACACAAAAGATGACTCACAATGAATGCAGAATGGTATGTGGTGATGATGCCAATCATATCAAACTGCACAATTATTCTCTAAATATATATTATAACACACTATAAGCCTTTTGAGAATTTAATATTTAACAAATTATTAAAAAATATAATTCATTTTAAACTGCTACTAGAATTAATATTTTAAATGGAAATTTTAGTTTAGCATTTTATCTGGCTTTCATTATGAAAACAGTACATTAAAGAGTACCTTCCTCTATTTTTGGCATAATATCTGCAATGCTTCCTTCCAAATACAAGTCTTTCTTCCAGTAGGGGTAAAAGATAAAAGATGATGACATTTTTAAGTGAATCAAGGTGCTATAAAGGAATAGCTTCAACATTGTATCAAGAGGTGTTCACAGAGACACTGTAGCAGTAGTTGGCTTCACAAAACATAGCTGAGCAAACAAAGGAAATATAGTTTAAATGAACATAGGGAAATGGTGAGGACTGTATAATATTTAAGTAAGATATTGTTAGATTCTAGTCTACTTGAAAAAGTATGAAATCATGAAATAAATTACTCTCTTCATCTGTAGTGTAGATAAACAAGGTTGCATGAGGAAGACAAAATAAAATGCTTTCTTTATGATGTTGGTATATTCAATTTTCTTTTTCTGCTGTGTTTCATAAACTCATCATGTGATGGTTTTATGAGTTCTGACATAAAAAGGGTTCTAGTAGGAAAAAGCAAAACTCAAAAGTTGGTGGAACTTGCAGGCAATCTAAATTTATTGGCTTAAATACGTTAAAGAACATGGAAGATCTGCATATATCCATTTACAAATATTCTGCTGTGTAATTTGCCCAATATGTGTTAGATATCATTACAAAATTGAAAATGGAACCTGCTCTCATAAGAGGCTCATAATATTTTTAAATCAGTAGGTTTCTTCTAATAATAATGCTTTGAGTAATTATGTATTGAAGATTGTGACATGGCTGTAAAGAAAATATATGTTTTAGAAAAACATAGTACCTGGAAAGAAATCTTTATTGGTTATAAAGTATAGTGCCTCATATATTTTATTTCCTCTTGGCACATTACCAGAGATACTTTTGTTGCTTGCATTTGATGAGAAGACTGAGACGTCAGATGGTTAAATAAAGAGCTAGAGTCACATAGGTAGTAAGTGGTGAACTAAGACTTTGGATAAAGGATATATGCCCTTGCCTGCACTTTCAGACCTCACCAGGATAGGTTTCTTAGAAGACACCTCCATTGACATCTCAGACAAAGTAAAGAAACATGAAAAAAGAGAAAATGGATGTATTTTTAAGATTACTTGATGTTGACTAAGTGATGAATCAAATCATTCATTTAATAAAGTTACAGTGGATAAAAGCAAGAAAAAGTTACTGAGCTAAACTTCAAGCTGGCAATTTAAGAAAAAGTAAAAGAAAATAAACAACAAAAGTCTTTAAACATTCAAAATTAAAAAGAGAAGAATAAACAGCCCATTAAACACGTGGTATCTTGGAAAACTCAAAGTACATATGGAGTCACTTCTCAGCTTTTAACTACAATCAAGTGTAGAATGTGAGAGTAGAGGGAAGTTAAAGCTATTCTATGGAGAAAACACCACAGCTATGGAAAAGGTAGAATGAGCTTCTATTGCATAATGATTTTGTCATGTGGATTATAGAACTGATGTATGAGAGAAAGTACATATTGAGATATATAGTACAAGAAAGGTTGGCTGGCCTGGAGAGTTAAGTATGTAGATCAAAGAACTCAACAAATATGCGCAAGCTTTAACGTAAGTAAAAGCTTCTATACGTGAAAAATGATATGAAATTGTATGTTCTTTTACATTTTCCAGAAAACAATCTCATAATAATTCAAGAAAAAAGGAAAGGAGTATGCTACTCTGAAAGGAAAATGTTTACATTTTCTGTGAAGCTGTTTACTTTCAGAGAATGTCCCAAAGAATGTGAGTGATATGAGGTTGAGCCCAATAAATGTGTCACCCTAGACATGTGACTGCTTTCATCCCAAAACATTTAACCTTCAGGAAGACGAGTAATTATACTCATAATTCGAGACAGGAGAAAAGCAATCTTTTGAATCTGTAGAAAAGCAGTAGAGCCAACGTTCCACTTAGATTATTTCGGATGAAAGTGCAGTCCCAATTCTGTCAGAATTTGCAAAAATGCTCAGCACGATAAGGTTGCTTTCCATTGTCTTTCCATTCGTAGTTCCTTGTCTTGAAATAAATATCGGACTAACGCAGATCCCATTCAACTGAGAGCAAGAGCACTTAATAATTTTTGACAATGTGAAACACTTAAAAATGCTTAGTGTATAAGGACTTACCCAAAGCAAGGCCCCTATTTATGCATGCATGGGATGAATCAGCATCTGACTAAATGTGCGAAGCAGATTGGAAAAGGCAAGAGTCAGAGGGCGGGCTCTCTGCTGCATTTTCTTTGAGTACAAATTTGACTTTATTGACTTTTTTGCTTTCTCCTTATCCCAGTTTTCCTACTCATTTTTCAAGCAATTTTTTTTGCTATTCTCATGCCTCAGTCTTTGTAAATATTAAACTGCACACACATAAGGCTGACACCATTATTACTAATAATAGATATACACACAGACACTCATTAGCTTCCTTTAGCATAGTCATTGGAGCAATCAATTTGTGTCTTTTGCTATGAAAATCAATTGTACATTGCCACAACATGGTTTTGTTTGGGCTCTCCTTTCTCCAATCCCCACAGTAAGTTATAAGCTAAATATACATACCACTAGAAACAAGAATATTTACAGAAGTTTTACAAATGTTTGTGCTTCTAATAAATATTCTTTCCCTAATCTGTATAGCAGAAATGTTGTGGAGACAGACAATGTGGCCGTTTGAATAAGGTTGGCCCTCATAGACTGCTGTGTTTGTGTGATTGGCCCACAGAAAGTGGCACTTATTAGGAGGTGTGGCCTTGTTGGAGGACGTGCGTCACTGTGGAGGTGGGCTTTGATGTTTATTGTGCTTAAGCTGTACTCGGTATGGAATCAGATCCTCAAAGCTGCCTGAGGAAGACAAGCTCCTCCTGTGTGCTTTCAGATCAATCTGTGGAACCCTTGGGTCCTCCAGGACCATGGATGCCTGGATGCTGCCATGCTTCCAGTCATGAAAGTAATGGGTTAAACTTCTGAAACTGTACACCAGCACAAATTAAATTCTGTCTTTTGTAAGAATTACCTTGGTCATAGTGTCTCTTCACAGCAATGGAAACCCTAAGACAGACAATATTATGACTTAATTTCACCTTTTCTTCTTTCTCTTGCAAATGCCATCATTTTATAGTAAACAAGCTTAAGTTCATTGTGTGTGTGTGTGTCTGCGTGTGTGTGTGTGTGTGTGTGCGTGTGTGTGTGTGTGTGTGTGTGTGTGTGTGTGTATGTGTGTGTTTGAGAGAGAGAATGACTGACTGACTGAATGAATGAATGAATGAATGAATGAAGGCTCTGAGAATGCAAGCTGCTGGTGCTTCCCCCTCCTCCTGGCTGCTGTTAATGCAGTTTGAATAGAAGAAGCTGGAGATGTCCTGAAATGGAGACCGGACTTACAAGAGGAATCTAACAACCCTGAACAGCAGGAAGTAGCTAAGGAAAACTACACCCCTTTTCTCCACTAACGTTTTTACTCTCCTACCTGGTGTTGGGGTTTTAGAAGGGATTGAGGTGGAAAAATGAGAAAGTAACCCAAAATGAAAATAGATTTTAAAAATATTCCAACAGAACTGTACTCATTTCCCTAAAGGGAAGCTAATCAAAAACCACTCCCAGTACTTCATCCAAAGTCATCCCTTTCCTTCATTGCTGACCCCACTTTACCGCTCTAATCCATAGCTTTCTTGAGAACTAGTATCTTTCTTGTCTCCTGAGTACATGTGACATTTTTCTGTAACATGTATTCTGTGAAATAAGGGAAGCTACCCAATTTACAGTGGGCTGGTCACATAGGAGGCAATTAATTAAAACTACTACTGTTTTTTCTTATATCTGTTATTGAGAGGATTTCATGGGTTGGGCTTTTCTCTGCAGCTGATAAGTTGTCTTATATTACACCATGCAATTAACCATAGTACCTTTCTGATCACATGGTAGACATTTATTGGTTTTTAGTATCTTACCTTTATAGAGAGAACTAATTAAGCTGGTTTAAATATGATTAATATTTGATTCTCAATATTCACCAACATCAATAATGACCAAAAGAAACAGACTTCCAATTTAACTAAAGAAATAATATTAAGCATTGTTTTATATAAGAGATAGGCTTATTATCTATATGAGCACATATATACACATGTATAAAGTATATATATATATATTGCACACTTGTTAAATATTAATGTTTAATTATGTAACCCAATTTAAATATTTTCTACTTGATTTCTTTCTTGTAAAACTATCTTGCTCTATAATACAACATATGTTTTTAATTAAAGTAGAGTAAGAACTGAGATTTATCTTCTCTAGAATTCATATGTCATTTGTCTACATGACAATATTGTGATCTATAACTGAATACTAACAAATTGATTATAAATTTATAGTAAATAATGAAAAATATAAACAGATATCCTAAGAATCTGAACCTGTAAAAGACTAATGTTAATGAAAGCATTTCAGAGTAGATACATTTAATCTCACAACTTTACTGATGATCCCTTGAAGTACAGCTTTTTGTTGATGGTCAACAACACTGAAAATGAAAGAAAAACACAGCAAAAATACTGCATCAATAATGAATGTAGAAAGCCAAAAGAGACTAAGGATTGCTTTCTCAGTATCTTTGGTATGCAAGTCAGCCTTTTAAACTACAAAATGGAATAAAACAAGAACCATAGGCAGCCTTTGAGAGTGCCACAAATATAAATGATTTTTCTATGTTTATTTCATTTGAGGAATGTAAGTAATTTTATTTCTCTGACTGAAGTTATGAAATAAGGCCGTCAGCAAGTTATCAGCACTATATATGTATACAGTGTTTTATAAGCTATTGTTTTCATCACATTCTATGTATTGCACTGTTTTAATGCTCCCATTATTTAATAAAATAGCAGTAAAATGAACAGATTTCATAAACATAGATGTCAATTTAAGAAGGTGATTTCTATCTAAGGACAAATAGCTACAGTGGAAGACAAATAGTGAACAGACAACCTAGCAGTCATTGTGAAGATGGAAAGAAAGTCATGGAAATTCCTTAGCACAGAGTCTACGCCATCGTGTCAGAAAGTAATGCTACATGAACATTTCCACAACTTCCTTTATGAATTAGTAACAAGATAAAGTAAAAAGTGAAATTGAAATGTTCTGTTTTAAATTTCTTTGTTTTGGTTATTAAGACGATTATTTTTCAGCACTAATGGACTATATTAAAGATGTGTCCTTGTGTGATGTTTGTCAATAATAAATTAAATCTCAATTATTAGGATATAACTAAAGTCTTTTTTTAAACTCGTACAACCAAAGCTAGTCGAGCTTGCTGTATAGCCAAGTTGACCTTAAATTTCTGGGATTACAGCCATATTCACTATGTCTGGTCTTTTGGGAGGCTGGGATATGAACCCAGGGCTTGAAGTATGTTAGGAAGGAACTCTCCCAGTAGAGTTACATCCTCAGGCTTGTAACTAATTTTCAGAAGAGTATTAAAATCATGTGTATAGATATCAGAACCTGTATAAACATTAGTGGTAATTAAATACTGTGATACTTTTTTTCATACCAAAGATATGTTTAAAGCAAATGGTAGAAGAACAGAAATCCTTTATAGCAATTATTTCACTAATAATTATATCTTACTATCTAGAGGGTATTTTCCAGATTTCTTGTATAGTTGTTTCTATGTAATCCATCTAACAATAATCTTCTAGAATGTAGAATACCAATTCCCAGTTACTAAGCTTCTTGAAAAAGAACACACATCAAGAAACTTGCTCATATAAGCTACATAAGAAGAACCTTTGCAGAGTCTCGGCTGCTGCTCTTGAAGGGCTAATATGCATCATTTACCAGCTCTTGCTGCTTGCCTATCTTTTAAGTCTTGCTGTACTTTGAAGAAGTGTCTCCTGCAATGCCATTCTCCAACTTGGATCTTCTCCATCATACTAAATTATTCTAAGTCATAGGAATTTAGGTGCTCCTGTGACACTGGCCAAATGGATAGCTTAAAGGAAACCACATGCTACTAATTGCCATATGCTGTGTTTTAGTCTACTAAGTTATGGCCTCACAGTTCACATCATGAAAACTCATGATTCCTGATTGCCTGAGGTTGGTTGGCAAAAAGAAAAAAGAAAGAAAAGCTGGAAATATCCCTTGGAAAATTCTCAGTTCAGTATTTTTCTAATAATTCCATATCCTTACACTTAGTCAAACCATTAAGTATTTATTTTCATCTATTTTATATTTAAATTTCAGCAGCTTTGTTTTATTTTATATTTCTATTTGGGTTTCCTGAAGACATAGTAATTAATTAGAAAATTATGGAATAGATAATGGAACTACTAACACATGGAGCTCTGTAAGTAATATACAGTACACATTATGTTGATTAGATGAAAGAAAGCCTTTGTGACTTACTAGAGTCACATGATATGATATGTTGGCTTACAAGATTTTGTTTTATATGTTAATTATACCTATCAAAATAGTTTTTTAAATCTCATTTTTAAGTTCAAACATATTATCTCCATAAATTGCTGTTTAATGAAGTGTGCCAGAAAAGAAAATCCAAAAAAGTAGATAGCTTATGTTTTGTCTATCACTTTAGCCCAAGTATATTAAAAATTATTGAACAAATATTAGGGAGGATAGGTAATTTATCTGAATTAGTACTAAGTAAATTCTAAAGTAATGATTATACAAAAATCTTTTTTTTTTCTGTTCTGTCACATTATTCTTTTCTGGTCTTTATAGCAACAAAGGTGCTAACACTGACTACTAGTAAATTAATTTGGAGAAATAAGTTTAACCATCATTATTAGTATCTGTAATCACTGAGACATACCACCAAAGATGAGTGAGCTAATAGAAATTTCATTTTCCACAAGATTTTTTCCCAGTCAAACGTGTTATATCAGGCTCACTACGAGAGAATCCAATGCTTAAAGCACAAGCTGATATTCATAAAGTTCATTAAAAATGAGGAACGACTCAATCATCAATACATTATTTACTTGTGTTTGTACTCTGACAAGTCTCCTGACCACCCCACAAATAAATAAATAATATTTTAAAATCCCAAAGAAAAGGGAATTTATTTTGGCTCTTACTGTGAGGAAATAGTCGACCATGCTGGGGATGTGTAGAGTAAGAGCTTTACCCATCTGATCTGTAGTCAAGACACAGAGTGTGATAAATGCCTATCTTCAGACAAGTTTTCTTTTTATTCAGTCAGGAACCCCAGGACATGGAAAAATACCATTCAGGTTTAGGACTTTTTTCTCACTATAGTTTAAATTTCTCTGTAAATTCCTTCCCAGACATATTTGGAGATCTGACTTCAAGGTGAGTCCAAATCCAATGAACATGGTAACCAAGATTAAACCTTACAACTTACCTTTCGAGAACTTGACATATACAAACATATCACCTTCAAGCCATGACCCCCTACTCTTTGCCTCCGTAGGTCCATTTCTATCTCACAATGTAAAATACATTCAATTTATCTTCAAAGGACCCTCAGTATTTAGAATCCTGTGTGATGATTGGTATAGTTGTCAGTTTGACTCATTCTGGAAGCCAGTTTCCACGAAGGCAGAATATCCTAAGCTGAGCAACAGTGGAGAATTTTAGCTAAGTGAAGACACACTCATTCATTCTCTGCTCTGGACTGTGGACAGTGAATCTGACTGTCTCTTCTGAGTACCTGCTGCCTTGGCTCATCTGTTGTGATAGACGATCATGTGCAACTGTGAGCTAAAAAGAAATCCTTTCTCTCCCAAGTTGCTTTTTTGAGGGAATTTTTCCCAAGCAACATAAAACTAAGCTAATGCAGTTTAAAGTCTAAAGTACGTCCCATCTGAGACTCAAAGCAAAAATTGTACATTATTTCCACTATACAAGAACACAATATAAAGAGTTTAATTACAAAAGAGAAAAATGAAAATAAGCAAGGCATGATCAGATGGAGCAAAACTAAAACATCAGAAGGTACAGATTCATTTCTGCTGCCTAGAGCTCGGCGATGAAATTGTCTTGGCTTCGGAGGTCCTGGGTACACCTTTCTTGCATCTTTCCTGCATCTTGCAAACATTATCTCTCCCTTTAGTTAATTCCATTCTTATGATCAGTTTTCTTCCACAGATACCTCAAGATGCTGGCGTTTCCAAATTTTTGGATTCTGCATTTCAGTTTAGGTTCCACCTTCACACCTTCAGATAGTGCCCTCGTAGATCCTCCCTAAAGCGCCTCTGAGCCTTTGATACATGGCTGGTTGGAGGCCTGCCACAAGACTAGGTGACTCTCTACATTCTGGATTTTTCATTTCTATTGGACAAGTGTTATCTATCCATTGCCACCAAGTTCTAATTCAAGCTAGGAAGGATTCTGCCTCCCTTAGACTGCAGTTAATCAGTCTTAGTGTGACTACCCTAGGAAACACTTTTTATGGAGAGATTCTCCAGAGAGACCATTCAGTATTTTTTTTTCAGTTTAGGGTCTCTGTTTTGGTGGGTTGTTTTGTTGTTGTTTGTTTGTTTCTTTGTTTGTTTGTTTTGGGGTTTTGGTTTTATTAGTCAGAGTTTCTCTGTGTAGTCTTAGCTATTCTGGATTTGCTCACTTAGGACTCAGAGAGATCCCCCTGTTTCTGTCTCCCTGAGTGCTAGAATTACAGGTGTACTCCACTGTGCTTGGCTGGGTCTCTGTTTTCAAACAGAGTTGTATTTTCACGAGATGAAATTTCTGATGCATGGATTATATCCTGTGGGAAACTCTGTTGTGCTAACACAAAGCCAAGTTTTTCTTCAAGAGCCCTAATCAGTTTAGAAGTTCCAGCCACTTTCTCAGCATCGTTTTCAACTTTTACCAACTCCCTTTATTTCTCTCTAAATGACACATTTTGTACATTTTTTTCCTCTTCGCTTCTTGCTGGTGTGGGTCAGCAGTGAACACTATCCTTGTCTCAGCTTGAATAGTATCCTGTCTTGATACTCCCTATCTTAAAATTTCAAAGCCTTGTAAGTTCACCACGAATCTGACAATTAAACCAAAAGCATATGAACTACATGGTTAATTTTATCAGAGCAATAGAGATTTTGTACATTTTAGTACATAGTTTATACATTAGTTATATAGCAAAATATTTTACTTAAGGAGAGAAGGGATTTATTTTGTTTTAGAGTATAGTGTATCTTGACTTACAAGCCATGGTGGTAGGAGTGTTAGGCAGCCAGTAATATCACATCTGCAGCAAGAAGCAGATGGTAAAGAGTGTTTGGGTTCATCTCAGTTTTCCTTCTTATTCAGTCAAAGTCCTTATACCAAGGAAAGGTGATACCCCCATTCTGGATGATTCTTCCCATCTTATTTAAATAAATCTAGTTAATTGTTTACTGTCATGCCTGAAATTGTTTTCCTGGATTCTAAATCCATTCCAGTTTACAATCTAGTTTAACCATCTCTTTAAGGTAAGGTTGCAAATAACAACAAATAAATTCCAAGCCACATTCTTTTGGTGACAAAGCTTTCTACCATCAATTTAAAAATGTCATCATTTCTAACATCCTTTAAAAACAACTTTTCTTTATATATATGTGTATGTCACAAATAATTATTGATATAAATAACACAGCTCTTACTTTAAAAAGAATTAAAGATATTCTGGAGCCAAATAATGAATGACTATGGCACAGCAACACAGATATCGGTTATATCAAATTCCATATTCCAACATGAAAGAAGTTCCATTACGTTGCAGTTTCATAGACAACAAAAACATGATAAAAACATCAAAGAGATTATTATAGAAAGATGGAGGAAGTTCTCCTACAGGCCTCAGATGTATCTGACTACGTAGTTAACATTTCTGGTTGGTAGAAGTTAGTTAATGATCTGCTAGGTTAATGGATTCTAAAAGAATTTTATTTATTAGAGGATGTTTGTTTTAACACACAGGAGGAAACAGAATGGCTGTTCAAGAGACTGAAGGAAGACAAAGTTAATTAGCTTCCAGACTTGTAGCATTACAACCTGTCTATATTACTGCATTTCTTTGTTACAGTGATTATTTCTTTTATATTGAAAATAATTTTTCTCATGCAATATATTCCAATTACAATTTCCCATTCCTCTAGTTCTCCAAGTTCCTCCCAACTTCCACAGTGATCTGGATAGATTCTCTTTCTGTGTCTCATTAGAAAAGCATAGCCTTCTAATAGTTGACAATACAACTTAACAAAATAAAATATAATAAGATAAAACAAAGACCATCATTTGAAGTGAAGCAAGCCAACCCAAGAGAAGTAACCAGAGACTAGGTATCCCAGAGACTTTTTACTGCATTTCTCATCAGTCAATCAGTCTTTGGAGACACAGGTTCTTTCCATGAATTTGCTATTACAGACTGTACAGCATATATCCTTGCCTCTTCTAGGTGCTTACAAATCTAAGTATGTGTTGACCTGTGCCCATACCTATAGACCTTGCTTGTGTTCTCATTTGCCTTTCTCTTCTCTCTATTTCTGTGTGAATTATGTGAGGTCACTTGAATTGAGTAAAATCTACCTTGATAAGAGAATGATATCAATATAGTAGAGAGTTTTGGGTGACTATTCAGGCATCAAACTATCTCTGTCATCTTCTCATTTGGAAAGCTACTAACCTGCTCTCCCGGCATATGCAGATAATCAAGGTTATTCCTTCTCAATCTCTGATGGGGTTGAAGATCAGGTAGCTTAGTTTTATAATGAAGCTTAGTTGTTTAGGGGTTAAGATGTTTTTAGGTCTAGATTAGATAGATGTTTTAAGTTGATAATGACAAGATGTGATGGAGATTGGTTTACATTCAGAATTTTAGATGCACCAAGATAGGAAAGAAGTTTTCTTCAAGGCTGTCAAATACAAATAGCCAAAACATTAAGTATGTAACCATTATATAATCCCCAATTGTGTCAGGGTTATTCTTGCTAGAGGTAGTTTATTGTACATATGCGGAATAATATAAATATATATGTGAAAAATAAAAAAAATAAAAAACTGAGAAAGAGGATGATATCTTGGTATGCTTAATTTCAATTGCTTCTGCCAAGAATCCACTTGATTTTCAAGGCAAATATGAAAATAGCAACCCAAAGTGGCACTATTCAACAACCACAGTATATATCAACATGAAGAATCAAACTGCCATTCAGATAGACCCTAGATTTAGAGGGTGCCCTGAAAAATTTGAAACATGTCATAAGTACTATCAAAGGCATAGCATGGAGATAGAAAGAGAAAAGAGCTCAGCATCTGGGTCTCTGAAGTCTCACCTTTCCTTTCTGTCTATTCAAATATAACTTGTCTTATATTCCATACTTAAGGTTCCATTGCTAATATTGGTTGAGAGATTTCAAAGTGTACATGTTTTAAAATCTAATCATGAAAATCACCTGGAGACATTAATATTTTCCTGTGTTTTTAAATATAAAGTAAGAACTTATTTCTGTTTTAGAAATGGACTGGAGCATGCCGATTACTGTAGACTGAGTCTCTGATATAAGATGGGTACAGTTTTTTATTGTGAAAATTATTGTATGGCATAGTCTAATTGAGACTTCATAGATATTACTAGATTTTTCCTCTAAACACAAGCATGATTAGGATACATTGTTAGCACTCAGAAGAAAAGGAGGAGCAAGCAGTAAGTAAGGAGAAAGCCATCATCTTTCCTAGAGTCTACATTAACATAGAGGACCTGCAGACAAAAATCACCATGAAGGAATGTTGTTTTTATTTTGTTGTGTTACTTAGACTTGCAGCTAGGGCTTTATACATACTAGACAGCATGCTAGTACTGAGCTATATCTTTGGTTATGCTTTAAATAAAATATTATGATATGGGATCTCAAGGCTACCCTTGTGGTTACTATGTAATATAAGTAGGTCTTGAATTATTTATCTTTCAGGAGTAGTTAGGCTTATATCCTATGCTAACATACTTAGCTAGTCATTATTTACAAAGGATTTTTCAGAATCCCTCGTCACCTCTCCTCAGTAACAATGGTATCAATTTTCTAACTGGAAGATGATCATTCACTAATTATACTTGAGGTAGCCAAGAAAGTAATAAAGCTGTGGAAAACTTAAGAGTGTCTTCAATATAAATAGTTCAACTCTACTTCCTGCTAATTTAAGGAGTTATATTACAATTCAAAAAACTTCTCCGTAATAGAAGTCTCAAGACTCCAAGTATGCTTATTTATGTCTTACACATCTACCTAAATGTTGAGGCCACACAAAAACAACTGAAATGCACAGCTGGTGAGAATGGGTATGTCCACACAATTGTGCCACACATCTGTCATCTATAAAATCGCATCGATTTATGCTCAAGAAAAATAGAAGATAACATTTTGCAAAAGAATTAATTTAAAATATATTATTGTTATTTTGAGATGTACTCTTTTTATATAACTCTGGTTGGCCTATAACTCATGATGGAGATCATCAGTCTGGTTTCAAATTTGTCTCATTCCTCTTAGTTCTGCCTCCTAGAATCCAAGGTTTCAAGGGTTTGCCAGTATGCCTTCATAAAACATAGATCTTTAGATAATTAAGTCAAAGAGAAGAAAAAAATACAACCTAAGAATAGGATACATATTTCCTAGAGTTATTATATCTATGCTCCTAAATAAATAACATTTCTTGATAAATCACTAATACTAATACTAAATACTAAATACTAAAACCTGAGTATTTATTAAGACAAAAGAAACAACCAAATCAGTATCTAACACAAAAACCTAATATAAAGTAAGGTTTTGTATAATATTCAGTGAAACAAAATGGATAACAGAGATAAAGTGTAACCCAACAAAACACAGTGGAGAAGTTGAAAAATATACTTATTCTTAAAAAGACATATAGCCAAAATGACACAAATATGAAATTATATTATTTGAATTTAAATGTTTCCAAAGGCTCCTGTTTTAGATTCTCAATTTCCAGCTGGCCACACTATTTTGAGAGATACAAGAGCTTTCAGAGATGGAAGAGAATTGGAGGAACTAGGCCAATAAGGCTGTGCCTTTGGGAGTGGTTCCTCCTCTCCACTCCCTTGCTCCCTCTATATTCTCTCTCTCACCATGAGGTGATCACCTTCATTCTTATTTACTCCAACTGACCATGCATTTTGACTAAACAGATCCTCAGATTCAATGTACCCAGAGACTCTGAATGGGAATCTCAAAAACAAGGAGCCATAATACAGCATTCTTTCTTTAGGTAGCCTCTGTTATGTATTTGTCACAGTGAAGAGAAAAGTATGTAACACTAGGACCTTAAAACAGTTATATCAAAGTTTTGGAGTGTTTTGTTTTGTTAGCATAAGGACCAAATTCAGGAAGCACAATAAGAGAATTTTAAATTTGTCTTCAAGGATTTCCTTTTAAGTATTTAGACCTCATAGTTCCACATGACCTTCTCCACACCCCCAAGCCTTGTTCTGTCACACTGCTCCTCACAGGCTTTACCAAATCAAGTTACCAGAACCTGTCCCACTTGTGACATCCCCACACTCCCAGGCTTAGCTCTTGTCTATCTGATGTCTGCAGCAGCCCAAACTGAGGCATGCTGCAATTTCATATACAACCAACAAAGTGATTCCATACACCTAATTCACATTCCAAAATCATAAAAAGGCTACGATGATAGGTATATTCCCCAACCACCAACTACTCATTCTATAGAAATTTTCTCTAATAAAAATTTCCCAAACTTTTAGACACAGAATTTTAAAGATCAGTCAAGAATAGTATCAAAGAATGCAAGAATTTTTAAATAGACATTTATACCTCAAGGCAATTAAAGAGGACGGGGATAAATTTCTGAGTTGTGTCCATGAAAACACAAAGATATGGATTAGTAAAATGATCAACACAATCCAGGAATTGAAAATTGAATTCAACAATGACAAGGAAAAATAAGTCAGCCAGAAATAAAGATAGAATTAAAAACCTCAACAACCCAATTAGAAAATTCAAAGGTAAGTCTTATCAAGTAGAAGATACAGTATCAGGAACCATGTACAAGGACTCAATGACAAAAATCACATTATTTATTTTCATAGATGCAGAAAAGTCCTTTGACAAAATCCAACATGCCTATTCTAGTTTGCTTCTGTTTTCACTGTGATAGACATTGTCTTGGTTACTGTTCAATTGTGTGAAGAGACACTGAAACCAAGACAACTTATCGAAGACAGAGCTTATACTTTCTTAGAGATTCAGAGAGTTAGTCTACAATCAGCATGATTAGGAACATGGTAGCATGCAGGCAAGAAAGGCCCTGCAGCTGTAGTTGAAAGCTTATATTTTATCCATAAGCTGGAGACAAAAAGAAAGAGTTAACTGGAAGTTATGTGAATTTTAAAACCTTTGACCTTTTTCCAATGATATATCTGCTCCAACAAGGCTAGACACTAATCTTTAAGAGTTTTTTCCATTAAGGACCAAGTATCAAACACATAAGTGTATGGGAGACCTTCTTATACAAACTACCACATTTTATTCCCTGGCTCATGTAGGCTTTTAGACATAACAAATGCACAATGTGTTTATTCAATTTTCAAAATCTTTATTGTCTTTTGATTCCATTGTCTCTTCTGAAACTCAAGGAAATCTCTTAACTGTAACCCCATATAAGATCTAAAGGCAAATTATACACTTCAAACATACAATATCATAGGATCCATATCACAATTCTAAAAGGGGGCATAGTAATAAAGTAATGGACCAAAATATTACTGAAACCCAGCAAGGAAACTCCCAATCATACAGCTCTATGCCCAACATCAAAGGGCGTAAATAACTTTTTGGATGTCCTTCTCCTGGTTTTCCTGAGTCCACCACACTGCTGCTTGCGGTGCTTCTACTCCTCATATTTAGCTTTATCTGGTAGACATCCCATGGCACTGGAGTCTCTAACATCCTGGAGTCTTCAACACAGTCCAGGCTTTAGTGTATCAGACTCAGAAAAGGCCTTTCAAGATTTCCATGGTGGTATTTCTCTGTCACAAGCTGGGGCTGAGCAGCCTTCCTTAACTTCAGAGACCCATTCCACAATCTCTTTACTTCTGCATTCTTTGTGCCTTTATACTTGTGCTGACACTGCCAAGTTCTACTGACTGCTGGGGATGGAACCTGCACATCTTCTTGAAATACATTTGCATAAATTTTATTTATTGCTGCTCTTTATGAACAAATAATTTCCTAGGCCCTTTTTTTTTTTACAAAGTATATGACTAACTGGAAAGAGTCTCAACCTTAGTGCACCAGTCCCTTTAATCTATTTCTCCTTATCTCTCTTAACTCAAACCCAGGCTTCAACATGAAAGGTCCTGTTGCTCCTTTTCTCTTCAATTTACTTCTTTATTTCTTTTTTTTAAATATATATTTTATTAATTTATTCTTGTTACATCTCTATGGTTATCCCATCCCTTGTATCCTCCCATTCTCCCCTCCCTCCCATTTTCCCCTTATTCCCCTCCCCTATGACTGTTCTTGAGAGGGATTACCTCCCCCTGTATATGCTCATAATGCTTATTTATTTTCATTGCAGACTTGCCTAAAAACCAATGAGCACAGGGAAAACTCGATATTAGGCTATCTTAATATCTCTCCTGCCAAATAATTCATTCCGAAATTCTTGACTTTAGCCTCCATCAGATTCTTAGGACAATGGCAAAAGACAACCATACTCTGCCAATATATCACAAGACTAATCTAATTCATTTGCTAATGTTTTACCTTTCTAAATCCTCTTGATCCGGGCCTCTATAACACACACTGCCCTCAAAATTACTGTCTTTAAAGATCCCACTAGAGTGTTACATTAATCTCTACTTATAGTTTTTCAATTGCTTTCCTAGTATAAAGTATTAGAGTCTTTCACATTCTTCCAAAATACAACATCATCAGGCCTGTCATGACAATATGCCACTCTCTGGTGCAAATTTCTCTCTGAGATATTTTTCAATTTCTGTGAAAATACACCATGACAAAGGCACCTTATAGAAGAAAAAGTTTATTGGGGCTTGCAGTTTCAAAGGGTAAGTCCATGACCATCATGGCAAGGACTAAGACAGGCAGGCATGGCATCAGAACAGTAGGTGAGACATCTCTTATGAGTCAAAGTTACAGGCAGTAAGGGACAGACAGACAGAGAAAGACACGGAGAGACAAAGATGCAGGGACAGAGATAGACAGAGGCAGAGAGCTATTTTGAAATTGTGTAAGTTTTTAGAACTTTAAAGCTTACTTCTTTAGCAGCATACCTCCTCTAATAAGACCATAACTCCTAATCCCTCACAAACATTTTCACTAAGGACTAAGTATTAAAATATAGAAGGAAATAGGAACCATTCTCAGTCAAACTAGAAAAATATATTTTAATTTTATTAATTTATTTAGATTACAACTCAATTGTTATCCCATCCCGTGTATCCTTCCATTCCTCCCACCCTTCTGCTTTCACCCTTTTCTCTTCCCCTCTGTCTAAGACTGAAGGGGACCTCCTCCCCCACTATATGGTCACAGGCTATTAAGTTTTATCTTACTAGTCTGCTTATTCTTTCTCTTAGTGCCATCAGTCCTCCCCACCAAGGGGAGGTGGTCAAATATGGAGCTCCAGAGTTCATGTCAGAGTCAGTGCCTGCTCTCCACATAACTGTGAAGAATGTCTTGTGCATTGAATAGATCAGAATACGGGTTTGGAAAAAATAGTGTGAGCAAAATCAACTGGAGTAGGAAAGAGTGTGATTGATATTACAGCGGTGATTCTCAATCTTCCTAGTGGGGTGGCCCTTAAATAAAATTCCTCATGTTCTGGTGACCCAAACCATAAAATTATTTTGTTGCTATTTTATAACTATAATTTTGTTACTGATATGAACCATAATGTAAATATCTGATATATTGGATATCTGCAATGCCATCTCTGTGGTAGGGTCATGTGACTCTACAAACAGATAATAATCTAGAGGTTGAGAACTGCTGCTCTATAGGTTATATACATTGTGCTAGAAGTCAGAAAATACAGTCAGGGCAGAAAGAAACAAGAGGAATTGAAGCAGAACCATGCAGAAATGCTTAATGCCTTGTACTTCAAGGCTTAGACATCCTGCATTCTTTTATAACCAAGGACCACTTACTAAGAATAATAGTGCCTATAGTGAGACAGTTGCTCATATATCAACTATTAATCTAGAAAATGCTCCAAACTATGCCCATGGGACAATCTGAAGGACATAATTTCTCATTTGATGTTCCCTCTTTCGAATTGACTCTAGTTGTGTCAAGTAGACAAAAACTAATCAACACAATGCCTTCAAAATAAAATAATTAAAAAGCCACAATTATAGACAACATTCCTCAGTGCAAGAAAGACTGCATCTCACAAACTCACAGTCACATTTATTCTAAATGGAGAAAATCATAAGGCAATTTTATTAAAATCAGAAACAAGTCAAAACTGGTTACAATTCTTCTTACTATAGTGCTTGAATCACTACCTACAGCAAAAAGACAAGATAAATTCAAAAAATAAAAAATAAGATAATTCAAAATTTTCTGTTTTGCAAATGGTACGTTACTACACATAAAAGATTCTCATGTACTCTGGTGCCTCACATTTGACTATGTCCCCTCGAGGGGGGAGACCTAGTGGCACTCAGAGGAAGGACAGTAGGTCACCGAGAAGAGACTTGATACCCTATGAGCATATACAGGGGGAGGTAATCCCTCTGAGGAACAGTCATAGGGGAGGGGAATAAGGGGAAAATGGGAGGGAGGGGAGAATGGGAGGATACAAGGGATGGGATAACCATAGAGATGTAACAAGAATAAATTAATAAAAATAAAAATAAAATAAAAATTAAAAAAATAAAAATAAAAGATTCTCAAAATTCTACTAGAAAATCTTCAGAAATGACCAGCACCTTCAATAAAGTGGAAGAATACACAATAAATTCACAAAATTAGTAATGGTGATATTAAATAGGTCTTAGAGACACTTACATTCAAAATAGACACAAAATAAATATGGAGGAATAAACCTGATTAAGTAGATAGAAGAAGTTTGTAATTAAAAATTTTAAATCTGTGACTAAAGGAGAGACTTCCCATACTTATAGACTGGTAGACTTAATATTGCGAAAATTATCATTGTTCCAAAAGCAAGCTACAGATTCAGTATATTTTCTATCAAAATACCTAAAACATTATTCATATAAATAGAAAAAAATCAAAATCATTTAAAAATTTACATGGAATCACAAATGACACTTTATATGCAAAATAATCCAGAGCAAAGAAAAGCAAAATGAAGTAAAATGAAACAACCAAATACAAACAGTAGTGGCAGCAACAGAATGCTTGGGGTAGTGTGATATCAGATTCAAAGTTATATTAACATAAAAGAGTATTGTATTGCTGCAAAAACAGACATGTAGATCAATGCATCAAAATAGAAGATCCAAATACATATTCATTAAAATAGAAGCATGCAATATGGGAAAGGTGCAGAAGCATACGCTGGAGAAAGGGCAGCATCTTCAACAAGTAGTGCTGGGAAAATCGGATGTCCACATGTGGAGTGAGATAAGTCCCAAATCTATTACATTATATAAAAATAAACACTAACCTCAACATGAAACATAAAAAAACAACAGGTCAGGAAGAAAACATAGGTAGTGCTTTACAAAATTTAGTGAACAAAGTACTTTCTTAACAGGACTATATTTCCTCTATAATTAAGGCCAACATATAAGAAAAGGGACCACATAAATCTCAAACATGTGTACAGCACAGGAAACAATTATTTACTTGAAGAAGAAGCCCACAAATTTTGAGAGAAATATTGCTAGATATATATCTGATAAAGAATTACTGCCAAGAATATGAAAAGTACTTAAAAACAAATAAACAAACAAATAAGCTAGTTAATAATTGGGCTATGGAGCTAAACAGTCCTTAAAAGAAGAAATAAATATATCTAAAATATATCTTTTTAAAGAATCATTTTTTTTTATTTCAATTCAATTACATCATTTTCTCCAATTCCCTTTCCTTCCTCTAACTCTCCCTATGGCTCTTCCATCTCCAACTCTTGGACCCCTCTTTTTAACTATTATTATAGGATATGCGCACACACACACACACACACACACACACACACACACACGCACACACACAATCTGCTGTGTCTCTTAAATATTCCTTGCATGATTTTAGGACTGATCACTTGGTACTGAATAACAAATTGATGTCCTCATCGCTGGAAAAATACTACTCTTCTTGCTCTTAGCATCTTTTAGTTACCTGTAGTTCTTTGTGGCGTCCAGTGGGGATAGAAACCACAAGATCTGCTGTTAACTGCATTTTGAAGAGTTTCACTTTATGAAAATATGTGTTTTGCAAAAAGAAACTTATTAGTGAGGTTTCTGAACTATAGAATATGCATTTAGAATGATGCTGAGAATTATGCTGATTTAGTAAAGTGGTGCTAACATGTTCTCCTCTAAAATACATGCCCTGCTTAGCAACAAGTAGTTGATAAGATTTACAGTACCATGGATTATAGAGGAATAATCCTTCCACAACATTCCTGTTCTGGCAATGGAACACCTCCAAAGAGCTTTTTGGTCTATGTGATCGAACTGGAATGAAAACACACTCTGGATTACAGTATGATCTGGATGAAATACTGACACTCTCTTAACATATACATTTAATCACAAACAAAAAAGGTAAAGAGCCCAAGATCAAAACATCTAGTTAGAATTAGTTTGAGGCCAAGCAGAGAATTTAACTGGGAATACAAGAGAAGCCAGTCTGAGTCAGTCAACTTGGAAAGGAATGTAGGACAGAACAGCTGAGTTGAACCAGCCAGCCATAGTTTAGAAAGAACTAGAAAGCACTGCAAACAGTTCTCTTCTCACACAATCATCAGAAGAAATAAAAACAACATTCACAATGTGTGATTTTCCTCTTGATCACTTAGTCTTAAGTCCAGTGAGTCAGCTTTTGTTTACCACCAGTATATGAGTATCATGATACTTAAGGGATATTTTGCTATTGTTCAGAGATGTCACACTGGTAAGAAAAATTGGTTGCTTCTGTCTCTTGGTAGGTTGCATGGCATATTCCAAGTAGTGGGGAAGAGGTGTTCAGGTCAGACCCAGCGCAGTTCTTGGAGTCCAGCCTCTACTCACACGTCTTCAACAATAGGGACTTTAAAAGAAATTTAACTTCTGCAAAGCAATGAAGGGCAATGACGGTAGACTGTAGTGTTTTAGGAGTCTCCTGTACTATCCTCACCAACATCGTAGAAGGGAGTTTCTCATGCTTGGCACTGTGGTTTTTATTGAGATTAAACAATGCCTGCCTATGTAGCTTAACTTCATTTAAACCAAATATGTATGAACACACACATGTATTATATGTAATTTTTGCCATAAAAATTTTACATTTTTGGCCATCTTATGTATTCTTGTCTTTATATTTCTGTCCTTCCCCTTTATCCCTTACTCATTCGCTTCCTGTCTCCTAAATTAAAGTCCTCTGCCCGTCTTTACCATTTTCTCTTCATATCAGCTGTATCCTACTCTTTTCTCTAGTGTTACTATCCCATCACATGCTGTCTTTTTATTATGTTTATATTCCTGACTTCTCAAATCATTCCATCTTATATACTCACACTTGAAGATTTGAAATTAGGAACCATAGGTGAGAGAGAAAATGCGGTGTTTGTTTTTCTGTGTCTGTGTTACCTCATTCAATATAATGGCTATTTTACACTCCCATAGCCATATATTTTATGATTTTATTTTCTAATAAATATCTTTAGAATACTCAACACTTCTAGTGATTATATAGATGCAAATTAAAGCTATTTTGAGTTTCATCTTTCCACCATCACAATTGCTAAAACCATGAAAATAACTTACGAAGAAAACTGGCCAGGATGCAAGGAAAGAGGAATTCTCATTCATTGTTGGTGGGACTGCAAACTAATGGAGCTACTCTGGAGATCAGTGGGAAAAGTTCTCCAACATTTAAAAGCTGTTTACCATATGACACAGGTGTTTCACTCCTTATTTTATAGAAATAATAAAATATAGTAGTCACATATGAAGTTATCAAACACCAAAAAAAAACCTATACTATAATTGTATTGTAATAAATTCTTAATTTTTTTCAAGATAGGATTTATCTGTGTACTCTTGGCTGTCCTGGACTCACTTAGGGGTCAGGCTGGCCTAGAGATCAACCAGCTTCTGCCTCCTCAAGTACTGGGATTACAGGCATGCACTACTGGACCTGGAATATATCTGTAATTTTAAACATAGTACTTTTCTACTAAAATGTACACAAAATGTAAAAGATATATGTATAGTCAAAACAAAAAAAATGATAACATTTGTGAAAATGCTGCAGATAAATCAGTACTGATAATAAAATCTAAAATACAAATTAAACAATGTAGAAAACATACAAATAAATGTTTTGTGAGAAAAAAACAGAAAGGCATACAAACATGAAAAACGTCCCAATTTCAATCACAATTTTAAAATTTATTGTAAAATGAATTATTACTGAAATGTCTAGTGAGCTATTGCTGTTAAAGAATCCATAGAATGACGAAAGTACAATGTAAGGATTTTGGAGAATTGTAGGGAAGATCTAAATGATGCACACTTTATGACCTATCAGTTCAATTTATTAAAATTTATTCTAAAACATTTATATGCAAATTTATATATTAGGTGTGCCTAAGACATCAAAGAGAATAAGTTTTAGGAAAAGAGTGGAAGAATCTGGTTTATTGTTCCTACACTACAATTCCCCAAAATTGATAGCTTATAGTAAGGTTATATAAACAATTAAACTAACAATTAAGAACACAGCCTCTCTTTAAAAAAAATGAATATCAAAATGTATTGCTGGGTTTTCAGGACATAAAGAAAGATCACGAGAGTGGAAGTGAGGAAAAGGCAGGGATACCATATAATCAGACTGGCCTGCCACTGGGAGGTGTACAACAAATGGAATGGCATTGCGAAGCTTTTCAACAGACCAAAATTTGGAGGCCTCTTCTTCCCTAAACTCTTACCCATGATGAGTTATGTACAGAAATACATGTAATCAAATCTAAAAAATAAATGCCATCTTAAATTAAAATTTTAAAAGAAGCTATTTAAAATGTTATTTAAATACAAGGTTAGTATGTTTGGGTCACTGAAGAGCTTCTGTTTCCTACCACAAAAGCTCAGCACACAAAGGACAAAAATTGATTAATTTCAATTGTATTGACCACAGAGAGTTTCTTATACTAAACAAGATTTGGTAGATACTGTGTCTTTTAAGATAGACAAATGTAGGCTTGAAGTTATCAAAAATTAAAACCTTAGTTCATCATTGTATTTGACAGTTCCTATATTCAAAAGCAAAATGCACCTTTGCAGCTGAATACACTTAAATTATAAACAAATAGCTGTGAAGTG
Organism: Acomys percivali; assembly: GCA_907169655.1. Classification (NCBI taxonomy): domain Eukaryota; kingdom Metazoa; phylum Chordata; class Mammalia; order Rodentia; family Muridae; genus Acomys; species Acomys percivali. Next base: position 107,532,691 of record OU015743.1, on the reverse strand, counting down.
CACCTTATAATAAAAGATAAAAACAAAACAATACCTCTCATTTCTAGATATGACATATTTTTTAATGTTATTCTGGAAACCTTTTATGTTATGTGATTTATGTAGCATTGGTTCTTAGTAGTGTATCGAAAGAAAACATGGAAAGCTGATTTTCGAAAGAAATTTTCTAGTCAGGATAATTTTCTAATTAAAGTTGAAAGGTATGCTAAGATTATTTGACTGGCTGACACTTGGTTCTCCTCTTGGACATTGTAGGAATTGACTCTCTAGTGTGATAGGATGACTAATAAGGAGCTACACTCCTAGCCTTATGTGTCATATTGGAAAACCAAAGGAAGCTGTGTGTTATAGACCACATTTACTTTTCTTCTGGGTTGCACCAAATGTAGAAATTCTGAAAACATTAACTGAGATACTGCTGTGTTATTTACTTATTTATTTGTCATATTTACCTGACCAATATCAACATATTAACTTAAGGATTTGATATTATAAGTGTTGGGATTTAGTGAGGAGCTAAGCGACTGATCCACAATATCAGTCACAGGATATGGCAGATCCCACGAAGGACATTTTATTAGAGACAGGATACAGAGACTGTCTCTGGGTGAGTCGAGGAAGATAGAAAGAGGGGCTGAGAGAGGGACCAAGTCCTCTTATAAGGTAACCCAGTGCATGCATGGGGAGAGCAGTTGGAAATGTCTTGCATCTTGGCAGCTAGTAGTGATGATGTATCCTGCTGCCATTGAGATGCTAGGGCTGGCTGTGGGAATACCTAGTGTCCTGCTGGTTGTCTTCAAGGCCTCTGCCGGTCCAATTGCCAACATTCCTCACTTTGAGATATTATTTAAAAATGAGGAACTAGGAAGTGGTTTGTCATTAGGAGAGGATAGGGGCAATGTTCATGCTCTTCAGAATGGTCCCTGATGACTAAGGATGTTGTCATTCTCGGGACACAGCTGCTTCTCAACATCAGGGCATGTTGGGTAGTTGTTAGCCTCAGGTTCTGTGGCCACTGGTTGATAATCCTGTAAGAATAACTGATTAATGGTTTGGCCAGAGATTTGTTGTTGGAAGAATATAGAGAAGAAGTTAATAAAACAAGGTGCAAATAATAAAACAACAACAACAAAAATGACAAAAGGGGTCAGGAGGGGTAGTATCCCCTTCCACATGGGGTTGTCAAAGGACCAAGGGTTAGAGACCTTGAGCTGTATCCTTCATTACAAGAGGTCTTTCTGGAGTTTTTGGGTTTTGTTTTTAAACATACCAGATTGGTTGACCTAGAAGCAGCACTCTTTGTAAAGCAACAGGCAAAGGCACCTTCTATAGCCTTTTGGAGATCCAGTCCTAATCTGTTTTAAAGTACCACCACTACTAGGGAGTCTATTTGTCCCTGAAGAGTTAGTATTGCCTGATCTAACTGCTGGAGGTCCTGGATAAACTGGGAAGAAAACTGGCAATACTATGTTAAGAAGTGGCCAGTCCCAGTCCCAATACCCTTTATGACAATCAGGAGGACCAAGATTTGAATTGCCCTATTCATATCCATGACCTGGTTCGGTAGGTTATCCTTCTCCATGTATCACCACCAACTCTAGGAAGAGAAGCAATAGCATGCACACTCCTGACCAGGCATCAGGCAGGTGCTGGTAGACCAGAGTACCACAAAGAATCAAGGTGTTATGGACAGTAGGGCTTTGAGGCTGAGATGAGGTATTGAGGATTACAGTTTTGTTGCAGTCTAGGGGATTTAGCACCCTCACAGAGCATGTCCCAGAAACCATAAAGCAGGTTCCCATGCCAAAGAGGGTAATATGAAAAAAAGGTAAGGACTCATTGTGGCACCAGAGTCAGAGCAGCTGGTGAATGGTGAGGGAAGGTTACTTGACACAGTTACTAGAGAAGCTCTCAGTGGAAGATCTGAGCTGTCCCTAGGCAGAAACATGCAGCCAGCAGTCTCCATCGTGGCCAGCTTGGGTGCAATTAAGGAGCTTGTAGGCTGAGGATGGAGTCTGAAGTAGGAGACAAAATGACAGGATTGTGTTATTTAGGAGGGGAAGGATGTTAAAGTGGCAATGACCTCAGAAGTGTGCTTAATTACCTTCTCTACTTCTTCCATCTCTAGGTTTTGGGTAATTAGGACATATTTTCTCTTGATATGAACAGTAATTATGGGGAGACTGTGTTTGTAGTGGAGATAGAGTCTACCAATGATGTCAGTTTTCTATCTGTGATTCCATGGATACTGGATGTAAACAAAGAGGGTCTTTTTATATGGGTGAAGGAGCTAGCTTCTTTCATGCTGGTTCATGGATTTGACAAGACCATCATGGGAAAGGTCCATATCTTTATGACCATTCACTCTATAGCTTTCTGTTTGGTCAAAGAGGAAGCAAACAAAAATTCCGTCCAATAAGACAGACGGGGTGGACATTGGAGTAATGATGAGTTCAACCAGCTTCCAACAGCCTTCAATAGAGCAATTTTTCAACCCTATTTGCAGAGACGGTTGGTTATGTTGAGAATTTTTTGAACTTCAAGTTTCCTTATGTATGGGTTACTTTGGACAGAAACCAAAAAAAAGGGGCGGGGAGGAAAAATACAATTCTTTGGAACTGGAGACAAGGGGGTAGGTCTTGGCATCCTCTGGAGCTTAAGAGAGTAGAGTCCTGTTGGAATTGATATATATGAAGGAAAATTATATATAAATGGGGGCATAAAAAGCATGAGATGAGATTGGTGAATCCAGTGAGAGAGGCCCTCCAGCTTAGCAGCTATGGGATTTGCAAGAGTTACTCTGAAGGGCCCCTGGAATTTTGGGGAAAGGACTGAGGAAAATTGGTCTGGAGGGGAGAGGAGGATCTGGTCTCCAATGTAGATAGGAGATGGACAGGGGTTACTGTATGGCTGTGGTAGGCAGTGGTCAGTAAAGTTTCATATTAGGGATCAGAGATGGAAAATTAACTAGTAAGTAGGTAGTCAGGGAGAAGCAAGAGTTCTGGTGAAAGATCAGGAGTTAGAACTGGTCATCAATCCATAGCGCAAAGGACAAGACAAAAAGATGTCTCTTTGGGAGAGCCTGTAGCCTGAAAATTTTTACCCAAATCAAGGGAAAGTTCCTGTGACACTTTGACAGGAACATTTTCGAAGTATTGGTTAGTTTGTTCTATCTTTTCTGAGGACTGAGGGTGGTATGGGATATGAAAATATCAAGTAATTTTGAGGGCTTTATATAAGGTCTGGAAAACCTGAGAGGTGAACTCTGGACCATTATCTGACTGGAGAGATGTTAGGATCCCAATGTTAAGAATGATCTCATGAAGGAGAAGATCAAAGACTATCTAAGCCCTCTTGTTGTTGGTGGGGAATGTCTCCACCCACCCTGAGAAGGTGTCCACCAATATCAAGAGACACCTAGCATGTTTGACTATTGGCATGTGGGTAAAATGGAGTTCTTTGTCAGTCTTGGGGAGAAAGCCACTAGCCTCGGTGGTATGGGAAGGGAAGCTACAATATCTGGAGTTAAGGTCTGATATCTGACTCGTTTTACAAGAGACAGTAATAGTGTTTAAGAAGTAAAAGTCCTCAGGAGTGGGCTGCAGGTGGGTCCTAAAAAAATTAGACAATTCTTTTCCATTAAGATGAAAGAGTTGGTGCAGATAGGAGAGAATTTGACCAGTGTCAGGGGCTGCCAGGGGGGTGTGGATTGTAGTGTAAGACTGTCCTGTGATTAGCGAAACGAGTCTTGGCCTCTAAGGGCAGCAGCTCTAGCTGCCTTGTCAGCTCAGTTATTTCCCTTAGAGATGATAGAATTTTTTTGTTTGTTTTTCTTTTTTTTATTATTAATTTATTCTTGTTACATCTCAATGGTTATCCCATTCCTTGTATCCTCCCATTCTTCCCTCCCTCCCATTTTCCCCTTATTCCCCTCCCCTATGACTGTTCCTGAGGGGGATTACCTCCCCCTGTATATGCTCATAGGGTATCAAGTCTCTTCTCAGTGACCTGCTGTCCTTCCTCTAAGTGCCATCAGGTCTCCCCCTCCAGGGGATAGAATTGTCCATCCAATGGGACCAGCAGTGGACAATTCTAATATCTGTGTGGAGGCTTTTAGCATGGTCATAATTTGGTATGCATTTGTTATAGATCAGAGGATGTATAATCCATGCTCTCTCCAAATGGCTGCATGGAACAAAAGGATATGAAAGCCATATTTAGAGTCTATGTGGATATTTAGGGAAATTCCCTATGCCAATTGGGAGATGAGGGTAAGGGCCATCAGTTCTGCATGCTGATTGGTGGTGTCCACAGGGAGGAGCTGTGCCTCCACAAACTCAGTTTCCAACACTATGGCATAGCCAGACTTTTAGGCACCCTCATGTACAAAGTAGCTGTCATCTGTGTACCAGGTATAGATGGCCTGGGGCAAAGTGCCCTCACATATGTATGAGGGATGGGGCAGTAATTCCTTTTATGTTTCAATGCAAAAACGAAATGGGGAGTAGTCAGTGTGATGTTGGGGAAATTTTGAGATATTAAGAGGTGGGCATAGTTACAAAGTAAGCATAGAGTCTTCTACTAGTGCCACTTGGATAGAAAGAACCCTGGAAAAAGGTAAAGTTTGTCAGCCTTTATGTGTAACAGGTAAAACGGGTTGTGAGAAGAGAAGACAGTAGTAGTTTACTGAAAGGTTAGATATTTTTGTGTGTGTTTGTTTGTTTTTGTTTTTTGATTCACAAATAGGTAGCTCAGCAGCAGCTAAAGCATGTATGCGGGGTGCTCATCTCTGAGTTGTTGGGGTTAATTTTTTGACAGGTATGCTACAGGTGTAAAGGAGGGTCCCAGTTAGTGATCTAGTACTCCAAGGGCAAATATCTTTTTTTGTTAGGTTAGGTTAAGTTAGGTCTTAGAAGTGTAAGACTGCGACCTGAAGAAATGTCTGTTGGAGCCTCTGGAAGTTCTTGGTAATATGATTAGGAAAGGGTTCATGCAAGGGGCCTAGGGCTGCCTTGTACAGGGGGCAGGAAGGAAGGGAAAAGAAAGGGATCTAGGAGCATAAGAGACTAGCCATCCCTAGGAATGATAAAATCTCCTCTTTAGTGGAGGGGACTGTTAGAGATTGGATTAGGCATGTTCTATCTTAGGTAATGGCTTTGTGGGTTGGGGTAATTATTATTCCCAAATAGGTGTCCTGAGCGGTGGAAAATTGGATCTTAGAGGTGAGACTTTATGGCCTTGGCTGACAAAACATTTAGAGGGACAGAGGTGTTAGTTTGGCTAATTCATAGGGATGGATTACAGAGGAGAAGGTCATACATACTGTATTAGTTTAGATTCAGGGGGAGATAAGGAAAGTGAGTTGGAGGCCAGAGCTTGACCAAGCAGGTGTGAGCTGTTCCAGAACCCCTGACTAAGACAGTCCAGGTGAGTTGAGTAGAGAAGTATATGGCAGAGTATATGGCTGCCCACCTCCCACACAGGAAGAAACTGAGGTTGGTGTAGCCTGAGTAGGAGGAGAAGAAAGGGTTTTGCTGTATACTAAGAGCGGGTTGGCATGGGCCTAAAAGCTGCTGGCAGGATGAAAGTAGATGGCAGAGGAGGACAATTAGAGTGTCCTGTTGCTGGAGAGGGACAGGAAGAGGCTGAAGAAGCTGGAGAAGGGGAAGAAGAAGCTGGAGAGGGGACAAGAAGAAGCTGGAAGTGGGGAAGGAGCTGTGGGCTGTGGCTGGTAGGGGAGGGGTTGTCATCTGCTTCTAAAGTACGAGAGGAATCCTGAGGTTGAGCCTTTATATCTATAGGGAGCTGAGGGGAAGGACAGAAAGAACAGAGGGAAGGTTTTGTGTGAAGAAGGAGAAAGTTTTGACATAGGTAATCTTCCACTTACCTGGTCATCATAGGAATTACAAAGTCCCCATATAATATTGGGATTTTTTTTTGTGTGCCATTAGGCAGCCATTTGACTTCATTATCTAAGGCAGACTGAGGCCAAGTTTTGTTGAAGAGGTATGTGAGCTTAAAAGCCTGTAAAGCAGATACTAGATACAGAGATCTAAAACTCCCAGAAGCATCCCAGAGGGGGATCCTGGAGGAACAGACAATTGGCCTGTTCCCATGGCATGAGTAGGAAGTCAGTGACCTGTCCCGGTGTCCCAAGAGCAAGGTTTGACTCAAAGGAGTAGATAAACCAGAGATTAAATAGTCACTGGCCAGAGACTAAGGGCACGATTGCCCGTGTAGACACTGTTTACATAGTACTAGGATTCCAGCCACACGCAAGAAGGAAGAGAGAGAAGGAAACTGTGCTGGTAGAGGGAGAATTTCACCCACAGGAGAAAGCACTAAATGGAGGTCAGCGAGAAGGGTCAACAGTACCTGTAAAGATTGGGGTCGGCTGTTCTGCTTCAAAGGGTGCCAGAGAGTGCAGGGTGATCAAAGGTCAATCTGGGACCCAGAGAAGCGTTTATGCAGACCAGGAAGGGGAGCTCACCAATCAAGCCTATGATGTTGTATGTAGGAGTGTAGTGATGGAGCTGCAGAAAATAGGTCATGTGAGGGGGCAGACAGGGTCCCAGCAAGACCTCAAAGTCATAAACAAAAGGTTGGGATTTAGTGGCAGGACTAAGTGACTGATCCACAAAGTCACACCCCAAGGCAGGCCCCATGTGGGAGCCTTTATTAAAGGGGTTTAACAGAGATTGTTTCTGGGTGAGGCAGGGAAGAGAGGGAGTGGGGGGAAAGGGAACAAGTCCTCTTCCAAGGTGACTCAGCACATGCACAGGGAGAGCATATGTGGCTTTCAGGGACAGTCAGAAATGTGTCACATCTTGGTGGCTGGTAAGGACATGTTCTGCAGTCTCTGTGTTTCTGGGGCTGGCTGTGGGAATGCCTTGTGTCCCGCTGTCTTCAAGTCCCCTGGGGCTGGCCGTGAGGTTCCCAATTGCTAACAATAATAGCTTCTTACTATATAAGCTAATAAATCCCTTTGGCAAATAAACCAAGTTTTATTGTACTATGTGTATATCTAGTGAAACCTGGAGGAACTGAAAACTCAGAAGATGGTGATGCATGCATTTGGTAAAATATGAAATAAAAGGAAAATGAGGCATAAGAAATGATCAGCACACTTGAAAAGAGAAGGAGAATACAGGAATGTGTTTTTCCGCTTCTGATTTGGAAATTACCTTCCTTAGCACCAATTTTCAGTCTATTTGGACTGAGTTTTCTCATCTATAAAAATGAAGATAATAACAAAAACCTGTTGTTATTATTAAGAATTAAATTAAATTTCCATAAAATTGTTGCCTTTTATAGCTTCATCCCTTGGTAACATTAACTATCACCGTCATCATTACCATCACTTCTGGGCATCACTGAATCTTTTCAGCCCCTTAAATTCTGATCCACTAAAACACTTGTTTGTGCAGGGTACTTATCTTCACATTTCCTGGGGTAATCATGTAGCATGAGCTTGTGCATTAAATTAGATTGATTTTAAAGATTCAAAAGGAAAACAAAAATTAGATTTTATCTCTTATTCTACTCTAAATTTAACTAAACTCAGTCTATTTTTTTGTTTTTCATCATTTTTTTTAAAAAGTAAAAATGAATACATTGTTTTATTCTTTTTTCTTAGAAGCCACAAAAACACCCATCATCTTATTAGAGTGTACAAAACTTAAGAGACAAGAAAAAGTGTCTTCTACATTTCTCTTTTAAAGTTAAAATGGACAAATGAATAATCAAACAAATCAGAAGTGCTCCTTCCTTCATAGCACTTGATGGTCCTATTTATTTTTGTGAGAAAGGTAAAAGCCCACACCTCCATGAAGTCTTGTGACACTGATGGGTTATTAGCAATGGCTATGTAAAACATGAGCACAGAACTTTAACAATTACAATAGAAAAGAAAGTTATCCTATGTTTTTTAATTAATTTATTCTTGTTACATCTCAATGAAGTTATCCTATTTTTAAAACTTGCTCAGGCTCACACACTGTAACTTTAAAACATACTGTCATCCTTCTCCCAAGAAGGTGTGCCTCCTTTGACATCAGAGCAGGCCAAGTTCCTGCAGCTCTTGAGACCTCTTCACAGTAACCCCTGGTGACCTCTGCTGAGGTCTTGGCTCTCAGCTCCAGACAGAATTTTCCAGAGCACAATGAGGCAACATGTCTCTGGTGCTCTGTACCCTCCTTGTCAGGGACAATTAGGCAAAAGCTAAAGAGGGTGCACACGTGGAAGAGCCTTTCAGACAGGGTGACCCACCTGAGTGCCCTTAGCCATGCCGTTTCTCCCTGGGGAGTCCTGTTCTACGCACACCCACAAACAGTACAGTTGGCAATTTCCCAGAAAAACTTTCTGCCATTTTTTTTTTTTTAAATTTATGTCTTCCCTACAGAAACCATTTTCAAGGCTTGGATGATAATAAGTAAGAAAAGGCAATTTTGTGTTGAGTTTTAAAACCTGCAACCAGAATTTTATCAGGATCTGTTGTCCAGGTTCAAGGAAAAGCTTTCTCATTCCACAGCCTAAAGCAATAGAACTCTGGTTTAGAAACAAAGTAATTAAGGCACCAAAACATCCACCACATTCAGATATTTTTTTAATCTGTTGCATTGCCTGCGTCAAATTATTCCATTTCTGTTTCTCCTTCTGCATTTCCTGGGGGCTGATCTTTAATCGGGCATTTGAAGTTGGGAGGTGATGAAGAGCCTCGCTCTTAGCTTTTTGACCCCTCCCACTAAAGACGCTGGATGGGATCCTTATGTTGCTTACTCTTGTGCGCTAAGGAGTTTTGATGTCTCAGCCACAGGGCGGGGGTGGGGCGTATCCTTCCCACATTTTCTATAAATGGTCTGAAACTACTTAAGGTTTTTTTTTTTTTTTTTTTTTTTTTTTTGCATACACAAAAGCATGAAACAATATCATGCTGTTAGGGAAGTTATTGTATTTGGATAGCTGTAGGCCACATTGCTTTTTACAGTTAGAGAAAGGGAAGCCTCCAAATAAATATCTTAAGGTATAAAGAGTGACTACTGGAGCTGAACGCCAGTGAGTTACACTTTAGTTAGAACACTAAGAATTTACCGGAACTGTAGAGCAACCAAACAAACATTAAGAAGCCTAGAGAGGAACACACAGCTGGGTGCTCTCT
>OU015743.1:107494867-107523524 GCA_907169655.1 Acomys percivali | reverse complement strand
CTCTCTCTCTCTCTCTCTCTCTCCTATTGTGAACCTTTCTTCTCATGCATTCTTTCATCCTGCATGAATTTTAACCCTAGAGTGGTTCATTCCTATTGCCTTGAGCTGCAGCATGATTAAGGACACATCTGCATGTGCAGCAAATTACCAGAAGAAAAGAATCTACAAAAGCCAGAAGGTTTAGTAGCCAGTGCTTATATTAGCAGAAACTCTTGCTCCTTGGCTGGACTCTAGAGATCCAGTGACAGGGTCAAACAGACAATATACTTACTTGAATTTCTGCTTGTGGGGGAAAGATGAGAGTTGTTACACAGATGGAAAGAAAAAAGAGAAAAGGAGGAGGGGAAGGGAATAATATACAGAGTGACAGACATGAAAGAATGGAAGGTGATAGTTACAAAGAAGCCTAGAATAGCATACAATGGAGAGAGAGACGGAGGAACGGTGGGCCCTTTACCACTTGGAAGTATGACACATGGCAAAAATGACATTATTTGGCATCTTATAACTAGAGATCGACAAGCCTAATGTACTAGTAATTCCAGAATCCATAAATAGTGCACAAGTGAGTCATATGCATACTGAAATTTGAATAGCAACATGAGGCACGCCAATTATATTCGGAGGTGAATTTAATCTAGCTGCATAATGTATGATACAGTGTTTAAATTTTTAACATTTTATGCTTTACATTTTGGCTTAAATTTTCCAACATCACTGTCTTCTACAGTATTGCATTCATGTGGCATCTTGACTCAATAAAAGCAGTTTGCTGTCACTTATATTTTTTTTTTTCCTTTAAAACTTTCATTACTTCAGATCAGAATGCCCTAATAGGTTCATATGTTAAAACGTTTGGTCCTCAGCTGGCAAAACTGTGTCTAAAGGATTAGGAAGTCCAGCCATGGGAGACATATGCCATTTCAAGTCCACTTTGTGGAATCAAATATCCCTGCCTTTTCTACTTAGGGCTCTGTCTCTGCCTGCAACTTGTGGACCCAATGTGACCTCTCAGCTACTGCAGCCATGCTCCCTGCCAGGGTGAAACTGTAAACAAGTCACCAACTCAATACTTTGTCTCTCTCTCTCTCTCTCTCTCTCTCTCTGTCTCTCTCACTAATTTATTTATTATATATAAAGTATTCTGCCCTCTTGTGTGCCTGCACGCCAGAAGAGGGCACCAGATCTCATTATAGATGGTTGTGAGCCATCATGTGGCTGCTGGGAATTGAACTCCGGACTTTTGGAAGAACAGAGAGTGCTCTTAACCTCTGAGCCATCTCTCTAGCACCTCCTTTCTCTTTCTTCAATGCAGTAGTTTATTTATTCACATTCCATTCCAGCCACAGCCTTCCCCCTCTTCTCTTCCCAGGCCTACCTTCTCTTCACTGTCCCCCTTCCCTATCCCTTATAAGTTGCCTTGGTTATGGTGTCTCCTCACAGCAACAGAATAGTAACTAAGAAAAATATTTATAATTTTATGTTTATGAGTGTTTTCCCTGAATATAAGTATGTGTATCCTATGCTTGCTTTGTTTACTGAGGTCAAAAGAAGGCATTATATGCCTTGGAATTGGAGTTACAGATGGTTTTGGACCACCATGTAGATAATGAGGCCAAATCAAGATCCCCTGTAAAAGAAGTAAGTGCTCTTAGCTACTAGCAATTTCTCAAGCAACACTAAGTCTATATTTTGTGAAGCAGTTGTGTATAATAAGAGTTAAAGCTCCCAGTGGACATGAGTACATGCATGTTTATAAACAGAATCTCATTAAACTGTAACTTTATTAAGCTATATGGTAGATGGTTTTCTGTGTTCTTTCACTGTTGCTCAGGCTCTGAGTCATCAAATCACACTATGATGAAGATATGTTCTAATGTACATATTTTTCTGTTTTGTAAATAAAGAATCCAGACCTTGAGAAAAATCACAATTAAGTCTTTTGAGAATCCTCCTTTCCTATGGAGCATCCTTAATACACACTTTTCAGAAGGCCTTTGCGATTGTCGCCACTGTAGCATTTATCTTCTTTATATTCACTTAGGGGTTGTTACAGAACTGTGGGTTGTCCCATTTTTGTCTGAAATTTTATTTAATTTAACTACACATGCTATACAATGCTCTAGGACATGGCTTTATACTGATGAGCATAACTCAACTTTGCTCAGATTAATATTTTTCAGAGTGACATTCCAGAGCAGGTATACAACCAACACACAGGTTAATAGTCCAGCACCTAGGTCTGACCAGGAACCACAAGTAGGCACATGGTGGTCTGCATTCTTACTAATCCCCAGAGCATCTATAAGGTCTATCTAATGCTTTTAATCACTGACTAGTGGCTCTATTTTTGTTTAATTTATCAGTAAACTGGACCAAACCTACAACTGCTCTGTGCAACAGTTTAAAACTTCTCTTTAGAGGTGCTGGCTTTAGCACACTACAATTAGTAGTTTGTTTTTACTACATTGGGAAAAATCTTTTGAAGTTATGTTAATGTTTTCCCTGAGTCTCTCTAGCAATAATGACCAACACATGATTACTTTATATAGTCGTCAAATTTCAAATTTGTGTCATTTACACATTTTTTCACGAATGTGTATATATAAAGAAAGTCAATAGACTCATACATTCCATTACCAAATACCTCAAGTAGCTTCCACATGTTTGATAGATTCAGATTTAATCTGATTTCTGCCGAGGTTTATATACTCAGGTATTTTGTGCTATTTTTGGTAAATTTCATCAGCCAAACCCTTTTGAGTCTGTCATATGTCACGAACACTTGAAGCAGCCAACACTCCTGGAAGATTATAGCACAGTGTTAGAATTATAGTAATTAGAAGTGTATTCTTTTCTTCTGTAACATACGTAAGTAAAAATATAACTCCAACATGTAAGTTTTTAAGATCTTTGGGGTCCACCTTATTCTAATGGCTTGCAGATAATCTGTCGAGCAAGCTGTTGCTGGCTTCAGTAATTGAATTTGATAAAATATTGTTGAAGTATCTAAACATGATTTTAAATGTGTTGCAAATGGTAAGATACAGCCTTTAATGTTGCCTACTAAGCTTAATACACACATTATAAAAATAACCTATATCTATAGACCTGTAATTCTGGCAGATGTCCTTGATTATTGGGAATGTATCCATAAATAATCCTTGTCACCTGTGATCAAGTATATTTGGCTGCTGTCTGTACCTTAATTTTGATTTTTTTGTTGTTGTTCTTCAACCTCATCAAGGCTTGCTGAGTTATTTCTTTCTGCAAATTTTCAGGGTTAGGAAGCTCCAGGAAGCTAGATGTGGTACAAAATCTTCACATTTGCTTGGGATCCTGGCTAAAATACTTTTCTACTGAAGACTGACATGTTTTCTGTACCATATGCTACCCTAGAAAGCATTTAGGAAAGGCTCAGGTTGATTGTAGCATGTCTAATCTTCCTCTGGCAAAATCATGTTACAAAGAACATATACAATCAAAATCAAATTACACTCTGTACTCTATTTGATTACTTATTTTTAAATTCTAGCAGATGTTTAATGGGCTCAATAAACAATAATTCAAATACTCTATATTATATTTAAAATAGTTCTGAGGAACTAAGTAAAATGTCAATTTCCCCCTGATTTGTTTCTCTGTTGCATATTATTTTCTATGAGGCCATTAATTTTGTGCTGTACCCATCAGTCCACATTTATGTCCCTTATTCTTTCAAATGCAGTTCCGGATAGGTTCTAACTCCCTCTGACTTGCCCAAAGGCATCAGGAGACCCACATCTTGACAGGAAGCCAGAAAGATGGACCAGCTATCCATTTGTTAATGTGTCACACTTGTATTACACATGGCTGGCTGCAAAATTAAATTGCTCTTTCAGGATATCAGCAGAGACATAGATACAGCATTATAGCTTCATGTCCCTATTGTTTTCAGATCAGAAAATGCTTTACTTGTGTACTGTTGCTAAATTGTGTTCACTGAAAGTGCAGATTGAAAAGGGTATTGATTGCAGCTTTCCAAAGCCTGAAGTGGTTCTGTGATTTCAGAATTGAACAGTTAGAAGGAAAAAGTGTGTGTTTCTAGTCTTGGCACCTGGAAAATCCCGGAACCCTTTAAAGACAAGGGCTGATAATGAGATGATATTGTTAAACTTCCTGGTAGAGATGGGTGCAGCTGTGTCCATTTTCCCTTCCTGAAGGGCTGTATCAGGCTTAATAAATTCTCCTATAAAAATGCTCATGTCCTCCAACTATGGCTTCATGTACAGCACAGCAGCTGCTCTCCACACAGTTTGGTGGGTGGATGCAAAGCAGTGGTCCAACACATCATTGACAACAGACAAACACCAACAAATTTAATGATTCAAAGTCTCTAGTCTTTAACTAGAATAAAAACACTTGAAATGCATTTAATCTTGGACTGCAGTCCGGTGTTATTGAAACGTAAGAATCTTGAGATACAATTAGGGCATAGGGATTAAGACCTCACAGTGAGGTCTGCTGTCTGCCAAGCTCTCAGACAGATGTTACAAGAAGAGGAAACACTCACTAGCTAACAGGATAATCTGCACCCGACATCCACTCCTCTAGCACTTTGCTTTTTGGCTTCTCAGCCTTCAGTTCATGATAAATGTATGTTGGTTAAGCCACTCTGCCTATTGTAACCCATTGGAGCAACTCAAACGTAGACAATATAGGGGAGTGCAACACAGATAAAATTGCTTTAAATTCCTATTTTGTAGCAGTTGCTTCAGGAGAATGTTACAAATATATTCATACAGTGGAAATAAATTCAGACTACCCAGATGATATCACCTTAAAACTATTGATTCCCTACTTGCAAGAGAATCAGTCACTGTAACTTATATTTGTTAAAGACTTAAATCCATGTAAAAGATTAAAAATGCTTTATGTGAAAAGAAACAGTGAAGTTATCAGGAAATTGCTCTAGAGTGCATGGGAAGCTAGTTTCCTGAAGCTTGGGTATTTGGATATGAGAGAAAATTTGATTTTTCTTTGATTAATTGTGCACATGAAGCAGTGTCACATATTTTCACTAAATGTACAGGGGACTAAATATCTCTAAAAATAAGTGAGATGATTCAATATGGACATGCCTCAGTAAGCACAGAAAACATGTGCTATTTGACTTCAGAGAAGATCATGAAGTCAGATCTCCCTGGAAAAAGGAGAACCAGATTTCACAAAGGGTAATGAGTGTGAAGTGGTCTGGCTCTAAAAGCTTTCACAGAATACAAGGATGAAACATAACCAGCCACAAGGTGACCTGGACACAGAAAGCAGACATGCGAGCAGGTGATATCTGAATAAAGTAGGCACAAGTATCCAGTGAAAAATGAGATTAAATTTGATGCTGAGTTCTGCTTTGTTAGAATTATAGCACCTGCACACACACACACACACACATACACACACACACATAATGAAAGAAAACTGAGAAATATTGTAATGACTCTGAATGCTATAAAGTTTATAAAAACAAGGGAGCAAAGTAGGCTTATCCTTTACTTTGTTTGCTTGTTTTTAAAACAGTATCAGTAAGATAATCAGGAGAAACACCAGTAAGCAGAGCAGATGCGTATTTGTCGACTGGAAAACTGGAGAAGGATATAGTCAGAACACCCCTCAGCTAAGTGGCACTTTATGCTAAATATATACTCCTCCTGAGGGAAAGATCATTGGGGAGAAGTTCCAGAACATCTTGAAACAGGCTATGACTTCAGAAAGAGAAGAAAAATAGGAACTGGTGGAAATGCCCCAAATATGAACAAGGTATCCATCTATCTTAAAACTCTTGGGAAAGTCTGTAAAGAGGGGGAAGTGAGGGCATGTTATAGGTTGTTAAGTATTCAAGGTGCAGCTCAATGAAAGGCACTGTATAACTTGCCCTGATGAAATGTTTAGAATGTTCTTATATGAAAAACAAAAGGACTATATTTTATATCCTGAATGAAGTTTACAATTAAGTGAAAAGTTTGAGCTTTGGCTTATAGGAAAGTCAAATACAAATAAAATGGGGTTTGGCTGTGAATATAAAATCCATGATCATAAATTATTTAAACATAATTAAAATAACAAATCAAATGAGAAGTGATCATTCATACCTAGTAAATAAAAAGCAGGTTATATGGGAGCATAGGAGATATAAAAACAAATGCAATTCAAATCAGTAGCAAATGACTTAAATCTTTTGCAAATGTTTAATTACTGATGTCAGAGAAATTTCAAGTTAATTTTACCGAAACAAAGTAGGGCATAATTATGACATGTACAAAATGCAGATTAATTATAGTACATTTAAAAGAAACTGTGACACAGATTTTCTAAGGATGAACTTTCAAATGCCATTTGCTTGTTTGTTTGTCTTTAGGCAGAGTCTCCTATATCCCAGGCTAGCCTTATGCCCATTATGAAGCTGAGCATGGCCTTGAACTCTTAATCCCATGAGTTTAAGCTGTATAAAAACACAAGGACAATCTGCACTTAGCAAAAACTTGTTTTTGCATATAGGCATATAAAAGATAGTCTAAACATTTAATTGAATAATAGTAGGAAGCAATGAGGAGTAATCTGAAATAAAATCTGTTCTATCCATTACACCTGGGAGGATCATGAAAACACATTCCATGTTCTTAAAAAGTGAGCTCACAAGAATCTTGTCTTGTTTTCTTGGAGTCTTCTCACAAACACTCAGAATCCTCTTCACATGACTCCATTTTTAGATTGTTTTCTGACAGGGAACTATTATAAAAAGATAGAACAAAAATATGTTCTGGATTCTTTCCATGGTGGATACACATAAAAAGTAAGTCTATCTAAGTTACAGGTATCATTGCAGAAGAGGGGTCAAAACATTGTAAGATCCAAAGGGTTAGAGAGTATTCATGAAATACACACACACAAAGGTTCTGAAAGCTCAAAACTTCACTATCCTCCCAAAAAGGCCACAATCTTCCTATCCCTTCTTAAACAGTTCACCAAGGATACTAAGTATTCAGACATGTGACCCTGTGGGGAATTCGCATTCAAGCCATCATGGATTTAGCAATGGTCCTTTTAGGAGTTCTTGTGTTGCTAAGTTCATTTAGCAGAAAAATTGTAGTAGGATTTCCCCCTTAGGGCACATGACCTATCTAGTCTGCAGATCCTGGCCATATTAATGGTGTCAGGTATGGGTTCTAGCTCATGAAGCAGTCCTACGTTGAAACAAAAGTTGGTTAGTTACTCCCATATCATTTGTGTCACTACTGCACCAATATATCTCTCTGGCTGGGCACACAATGTAGCTTGTAAGATTTACATGTGGGTGAAATTGAAGACAATTTCTCTCCTCCACTAGAAAATATAGAAAATAAATGCTCACATAGAATTTTGTATATTGGTGCAAAATAAGTTTAATTTTGATACATTGGTATAGAATTCAAATTTAAGGTTAGTCTTCACACATATTTTATATATAATACTACTCTAATGTGAAGTATTGTACCCACACAACTCAACTTTAATACAAGGTTTATTTCCAATACATTGAAAGTGCTAGTACAGGCTGCTTAGGATTATTAAGTAATACAATTTAATTATAAAATCCGGTCATGTAAATTACTAGTATTTTTATCACATGAATTACATCCTAGTTTTAACAGATAGATATGATTCTATAGATAGGTAAAATAATTAGATATGATCTTCAAACACCTTAGTGACCTACAGAAAGTGGCATTTAAAGATGGTTTTTTTTATTATTATTTTAAAGATTCACTGACAATAAGACAGGTTAACTCCTGATAACACCCAGTCTACCTCAAAGATGATGAGCATCAGAGAACCTCCTTATGGAGATGATTTCAAATGTGGCAAACAAACCAATGGGCAAAAATGGGCAAATGTGGATGTAGGCAGAGAAGCCGTCCAAACTCTGCCAAGACAGGGTAAGCAATTCCTCAATAGTTCCTGCCTTACAAATATGCATGTTAGATATAGTGAGATAGAAGGCTGAAGATAATTCTTCAACCTTATAGAGAGTTTTGGGTGATTGTTCAGGCAGAAAACTGTTATTTTCTCATTTTGGGAGTGATAATCTGCACACTCTGTGTACTCAGGTAATTAATTTTATTCCTTTTCAAGTCTCTGATGGGGTTGAAGACCAGATAGTTTGGTTTTACAATTAAGCTTAGTTGTTTTGGGTTTAAGATGCTTTTAGATCTAGATAGATGTTTTAAGTTGATAAGATGAGATAGGATAGATATTGATTTACATTCAGAATTTTAGACAAACCAAGATAGGAAAGATGTTTTGTTCCAGGTTGCCAAATACAAATAGCTAAAGCACTATGAATACAACCTTTATATAATTACTGACTGTTCCATGGTTCTTATTGCTGTAGGTAGTTTATTGTGTATATGTTTAATAATATAAATATATGTAAAGAAGAAAAATAATATAAAAGAAAACATAAACACAAACAATATCATTCTTAATTAATAATTATTATTAATTAATATATTAATATACACTCTCAATGTAACTATGAAAAGGTACTTATGTGCACTAACAGATTAGAAAACAATTTATATTATATTAATCTTTGTGTTTAGTAATTATTAAGCTTAATAAATTAAAAAGCTGAAAAATAAATAAATAATAAATAAATAAATGCTAGTCAGTAGGTGCTGGTGAGAAGATGGAGACAGGAGAACAGTTGCTCCTTGCTGTGGGGAGTAAAAAGTGCCAAAGCCACTATGGAAATAATTGTGAAAATTTATCAAAAATTTAAACGAGCTTCCAGAACAGTCAGTTGTATAGAATAGGCATATGCCCATTCTAATGAACAAGCAGAGAGAAAAGAAAATAGATCTTGTGTAGGTATTTGAAGCCTCAGAATCCACTCCTAGTAATACATCATTTCTAACAAGGGCACACCTCCTCCAAGGTCATACCTGCTACAGCTTACATCAGTTGGTGGCCAATGTTCAAACATATAAGCCTATGGGAAGCAGTTTTGTTCAAACAACCACACCACCTCCTTGCCCCTAGGTTTACTCAATTCCCAGTAGTTAGGTGTGTAATAATGAAGTCTCATGGCCTCTTCTGTCTCCAGCTTGGCATGTTCATTGCTGTCATCCTTTTCCAGTTCACAAATAGGTTGTCATGTTTTTGGAAATTTACGGGTATAGCTTATCATGATACTAGGAGATGTGATCTCACAACAAACTCCTTGATTCTCCAGCACCTACATTTTTTGTACCCCGTCTTCTGCATTGTTCTCTGAGCCATGTAAGTTGCGGAGTATTTTGTAGATATATCGATTTGGAATAGGCTATACAACTCTGCATGCTGATTGGTTGTAGCTCTCTGTAGTGGTCTCCATCTGTTATGAATGGAAGTCTCCTTGATGGGTGAAAAGACTAACTTATTTGCGAGTATGAGCACACAGTTATAAGTTCTTGAAGGAATATACTGGCTTAGTAAATATGGGGTTGTAGATCCTCCTCCAATAAACACGCGCTGAGTTGTAACCAAGGTTTCCAATAAAGTCATGGTCTCCCTCACACTGAGAGAGCCATAAGTCCATTTTAGAGGTATTAATTATTACCAAAGTATGTGTGCCACTGCAGTACCTGTAGTGTTATTATATCATGCTGTTTATGATGTTGTCTGTAGTTATCGTTTTTAGATGGGGCTGTTGGTTGGCAGAAAAGCTAATCACAAGGGAGGAAACATTCAGGTCAGTTTCAGCTCAGGGATCTTCAGAATGAAATGCATTGTGTCTTTCGCAATAAGAACTTAACTTTAACCTCTGGGGAATGAAAATAGCAACAGCAGTAGGCTGTATGTTTTGGGAGTCTTTTTTTAAATACATATATACTTATTATATATTTATATTATTATACTTATATAAAATAAACTACCTATAGCGTGAAGAACCACAAAAAAAATCAGGAATTATATTAATGTTACATCCCTGGTCAATAACTGAAAAGAAGGTTCCTGATTGCCTTTTTCAGGTGGTCTTTTGCTTTGAGGTTATTATCATCAGCCCAGATAAAGTTCATTAAACAATGTGTGTGTGTACTCTTACACTTAATTATGTGTACTATAAGGATTTTTAGGTAAATAATTAGTATTTTGATTCCTTATGGCCTCTTCAGTTATTCATATTGTCTTTTTACCAATGTCCCTCCTCCTATCATAATTCCCACTTCCTTTCTATGAGGAGCACCCTGTTTTCCCATTTATCTGATCAAATTACCTGTACCATGCTATTCTTCTTTCTATTACTCTGTAACCTTCCTTCCCTGGCAAAGTTTAGTCTTCTGGATTCTGTCGTTAATACTGGAGCTATGAGCCTCCAATGAGAGAGAACAGGTAACATTTGTCTTTCTGGTTATGAATTATCACATTCACTATAAACTTTTATACTTCCATTTTTTTACCTGAAAGGTTTATATTTTCAATGTTAACACTGCATGATATTCATAATGTAGATTTACCATATTCTATTACCCATTCACCAGTTGTTGGACATTTAGATTATTTTCATTTCCTTACTATTATGCAGCAAGGAATATGACTGAGCAAGTATCTGTGGAGTATGATATTGAATTATTACTTGAGTGTTAAGCCAATAAGTGGTATATCTGGGTCTTACTGTAGAATCATATCCAACATTCATTGATTTTTTTCCCCATTTTTCCCCAATGATTGTTGACATTCTTATTGCAGTAACAGTAGCCCTTTTTGCTTTTAGTAACTGTTGGGAGATAATCAAATAGGGATTTTATGGTTTATACTTAAATTTTAATTATTAACCCTGTGTGGGATGGATGTGGGATGGGTAATGTTAGATGTAAATGTAATTTTAATTTAAAAGAGAAAATAAATTGAAGTTGGAAACTTTGCTGGGAGTGGGAAGTTTAAATATTTTTAGGAGCCACAGATTTTACAGAATGAAAACAAATCTATGGAAAGTTATAATTAAAAAGTTTAAAAAGAAAGAGATGAGAATTGGAGAAAGCATATTGGAGAAAAGAGAAATATATGAGATGTGGGTAGAAAATAGAATGTCGTATAGTAAACATACAGAAAAAATTTAAAATCTAGCAGTAATATACAAACAAAAACAAAGTAATCACAAGGCATGTGCACAAGTAGAGAAGAAATAAGAGATACTAAAAAACAGAAAGCACACCTATGGATGTGTGAGTTTCTGGAACAAGTATACTGAGTTTAAAATAAATTCAGACCCATTCAGCTCTAGCAGGCTCCATTTGGTGTGTGAGTATAGGGATAAGGGAAGCTATATTAGTATATTCTGCATCTATGTTGCTCAAATATCAAAAGATTGTGAACACAGAAGCCATCCCATATTTTCATAACTTTGATCATATAAATTGCAGTTTTCCTGAGATTAGACATTATTACTGTAATTACTAATGTATAAATATATTCATATACACTTATATTTACATATAATACAGAATATGCATATATGTGTACATTTATATAAACACATGTATATATATATACATATATACATGAACACATTAATCAATAGCTGTGATTATGGCTTAACAGATATATATTTCACTTCTTTGATTTAATTTTTATATACAGATCACAATAATAATCCTACTTTGAACTAAGATAACAAAGGCCTATATTTTTCTTTTTTGTAGAAAATTTTTCATACACCACATACAGGCTTTCCACTTCTCCAATTATTTCAGATTCTTCGTACCTCTCCCATATAGCTAACTCCATACTTATTCATTCTGTTCTTCTTCTTTGAAAGACAAACAAAACCAAGGCCTGATAATAAACCCAAACACACACATGCTCACCCCTCCCACCCCTCATCCCCAACACAAATGCACAGAAACCCATATCAGAAAT
Source organism: Acomys percivali (assembly GCA_907169655.1). NCBI lineage: Eukaryota > Metazoa > Chordata > Mammalia > Rodentia > Muridae > Acomys > Acomys percivali. The sequence goes on along the minus strand of OU015743.1, from coordinate 107,511,608 downwards.
AAAAATATACAATGAAGATAATTATATTTCTTTTTTTTTCCTGGAGAAGCCTTATCTCAAGCCACATCAAGAATATAAACATCTTGGATGTGGTGACAATATTTCAGATACATTAAAATTCTTTTTTTATTAATTTATTCATATTACATTTCAATTGTTATCCCATCCCTTGTATCCTCCCATTCTTCCCTCCCTCCCATTTTCCCCTTACTCCCCTCCCCTATGACTGTGCCTGAGGGAGATTTCCTCCCCCTGTATATGACCATAGGGTATCAAGTCTCTTCTTGGTAACCTGATATCCTTCCTCTGAGTGTCACCAGGTCTCCCCCTCCAGGGGACGTGGTCAAATATGAGGCACTAGAGTTCATGTGAAAGTCATATCCCACTCTCCACTTGCTAAGCAAGACTTTATTTTTAAAAGCAGAAAAGAATCTATAAGGAACTATTTGTAAATTATGTCTTATGGAGGACTTAAATCTTTTATCTCCATAGAATTTATAGTGATGCCCAGTAAAGTCATGACAAAAATAGTGTACATCATCAGTGACAAAGAATGGACTGGAAACATTGTGCAAACAGAACAAGCTTATCAAAGCAGGAAATCCTGGAAGAATAGTGTACTTTCACTATGGCTTCTAGAAGCCATGATCTTTAGGATATATATATATATGTAAAGGATCTGAAAATGCATGTCTAACTGCCTACTAGTTATTTTTCTCACAGCTGTGACAAAATACTTGACAACAGCAACTTAAGGAAAAAGGTTTATTTTGGCTCACATTTTAGGAAGAAATGTAGGCTATTATGGGAAACAGTCATATGGTGTGTTTCATTTTGTGAGAAATTACCACTTTTCCAAAGTAGCTATAATAATCTTTCCTATCAGAACATTAACTATTACTGGATATTACATCCAGCATTTTATGGCATTAGTGTGATATAGATTGTCTTATTGCGTAGTTAATCAGGAAGCACAAAGAGAGGAACATCCATGCCTATATTTCTATGTTCTCCTCTTTTATTTAGTCAGTGGACCAGGAACACAGGATAGGGCAATTCACGCTCATGTGGCTTTCTTTCTAAGTTAATCCTCTCTGAAAACACTCCCACAGATACAGCCAGAAGTGTGTCTCTTAGGTGATTCTAAATCTGGTCAAATTGGCAGTATAAATTATTATAACATTTAAACCCCGCATGTAGGAATACAAATACTTTATTGTTCTTCATAAAACTCAATGCAAGTAAGGTGATACATGGTAAATTCAGACAATGGCATATGGTACGTCTCTAGATGGAAATAAGTTCCAGGCCACGAGAAGACATAGAGAAATTTTAAAGTAGGATTATTAAACAAGTGAACATAATTTGAAAAGACTTCAGGTATCCAAAATTATGAGACAACCTTGAATACAATGAATAATGTCTGTTGTGGCTGTGAGTGAGATTAAATAAGACAGTGAAAATACTATACATGATAGGCTAATGGATCGCAAGTTGTCATGAATTTGTTTAGATCAATTGAATGTCCAGAGACAGGGATGTATACCCATATATATTTTAGATTTGGGATGACTGAGAACAAAGTAATACTGATTCATCAGTAGTAATAACTGTGGCACTCCCATTGAGGACATTGATAACAGGAAATCTATGTATATGTGAAACACTGGCTATGTTGGAAGTCTCTGAACTTTCCTCTAAATTTTTGTAAAATTATTGTAGGAAAATAATGTCTTCAGCCTGTGAGATGACTATATTTCTTAAGGAGAATCTCAGGGTTGTTTTTTTTTTTTTTTTTTTTTTTTTTTTTTTTTTTCTGGATATGTAGCACCAGTTGGAATCTAAATTTTAGCTTTTACTCTCATCTCCAAACTGTGGCAAAATCTGCTAATTTTTAAAAATTGTGTTCAATAGCTTTTTACTGACAACTAGAGCTATAATATTTATTCAAACTTGGTTTTAAAGCTGGAAACATGAGAAAGTTACATTGTGCTGCTCAGAGTTAGAGTCTGCTGTTTCGTATCAGTACTATTTCATGAAAATATCTTTGATCGTAGGAAGTCTTACAGGATTTAATATGCCTACCTCTGAGATATCCATAGTGAGGCAACAATATAATTAATATAAACATTAAAATTTGTGGGTATAAGATTTTACTACATTTGTTTTCATACTTTGTAATTTTATTAAGTTCTGCACCTAGCCAACATTCTTGACCTTTAAGTGTACCACAGTGCCTTTCGGGAGCTACTAGGAGCATATGATTATAAATGGCAAAGTTCTTAGCGGAACAGCTCTCTGATCACCTGCTTGTTTGCTATATGGTTAGCCATTATGAAAAAGAAAAGGAATCTTTTATTTGTTAACCAAAATCATTTTTCTTTCATGCTGTGATGATCCCTTGAAGAAAGTGGAAAATGTGCTTATATAATTACAGGTTCAGGTAAAATCTATAGGAGTTTAATGCCATTCCTTTTGCATCTATGGATATAAGCCTCTCAGTTAATCACAGTTTGAATTATCCCACTGTTATTTTAATTTGTTTTTTTCCTGGGAAATTTTTTTCTTCCTTTGTAATTATAGAAATAAAAAAGTTGCTTAGTGAACACTTACATTTCCACTCAAAATATAAGAGCAATTATGAAGCTGATATGAAATACAGTACTATTAAAAACCAATAATATCATTTAATTAATTTTTAATTTGACATACTATAGCGCATTGCATGCTTCCTATACATACACATATTATATAATTTTTAAAACAAAGTAAGTGTATCTTATTCAAAAAATGTCATCTTGTGATGAAATTTCTAAAGTGACTATAAATATTGGTGTTAAAAAGGATGTTATGTTAAAAACAGAAAGACCTGGGGCACTAAGAGTGAGAACTAAAAGAGATTTCAGATGAGTACATGACAGCAAGATGGCCAGATATTAGGAAATGACAGGATTTTGCGAGATGCAACAAATTCATAGGAGTCTCCAGCTAGCTCCCGTAAATCCCCAATCCCTTCAGAACTTAAACAATGCATGATGTCCTTTAACTTATTGTGTCTAACTTCATGTAATTGCAATGGACAAAATTGCAAAACTCATCTGTAGAGTAGCATGCATCTGTTATGGGAAGAATATCAGACTATTTCATTCAGGAAATTATGTATGAGGCAACTGAGAAAAACTTATATTTCGTTTATTTTGCTTGTTGATGAGTAGAACTTCTATTTTTGGTTAAATACGCTTGATGCTGAAAGTGGATGTTCCTACTGTACCATAAAACAAAGCAGCATACATTACTAAAGAGTGTGAATCTCAAAAGCCCTGACATCATTATACTATCCCTCACATTGTTTCTCTGATGCCCCTTTGTGGAGATGACTGGAGACGATAACATAAAAGAGAAATTCATACTATGCTACTTGTAAGTGTACTCCTAGTATTGGATAACTAACTAGCATGGAGAGCTGTCTAACACTAAATGGACTCTGGTGGTCTGATTGCGAATGAATTCAATGATGGCCCCAAATACTTGAATTCTTGATCCCAGTTGGTGAAACAGTTTGAGAAGGATTAGGAGGTGTGCCTTGGTAGAGAAGGTGTGCCACTGAGGCAAAGTTATATAATTTAAAATGCTCACATCATTCTCAATCCATTTTTTTCTCTTCCTTCTACTTGTGAATAAAATTGTAAATTATTAGCTACTGCTTCAATATTATGCTCCACTGTCTGCTGTCATGCTACCTGCAATGATAATCATGCCCGGATATACTCTTTCTCCTATAAGTTGCCTTTGTCATATCTCATAGCAATAAAGGAGTAAGTAAGACATTGACTGAATAGATTGTTTTCACCCACGTGTGTGTGTGTGCGTGTGTGCGTGTGTGCGTGTGTGCATGTGTGTGTGTGTGTGTGTGTGTGTGTGTGTGTGTGTGTAGGTCCTGGATTCTGGAGAGAGAAAATTTGTAACTACCTAGGAAATGTTGTAGGGAGGGAAGTGAAAGGAGAAAACAATGTAAATATATTTTAATTTCAAAGAAAAGAAAGAAATCCACTACACCATGGTTTCAGTCAGAAAAGTGTCTTACTTTAATGGAAATGCCCTCTTCCTTATAGGTATTCATAAAACATCTGTAGAAGAATCATTCTTATATCTCTCCTTGGAGCTTTTATATGCTTATGTTTCCTTCTGCAGCTGTGTTATATGAACTTCCATGCATATTGGCTTCCTCAATTTATTCCTTAAAGAAGTCAAAAACCAAGTGAGCCAGTTATGAAACATCAATATTCAGAACTTTCACTAGATATTTTTGAAATATGTGCTAATTAATATCATCTCTAGTCAAAATATTTTGGCATCGACCACTAGGGCTTCTTTATGCAGTTTTAAACTTACTTAACCTGTTGATCCACTGTCACCAGTATTTTCTCTCTTGCACAACATCTATTAACCATAATTCTACTCTTCTGTAAGATCACTATGTTCAAATTTCAATTATGAGTGAGATAATTCAGTGTCTGATTTGTATGCCAGGCTTATTTCATGTGGTATAATGAACTAACTATCCATGTTGCCATTAGGCATAAGAATTTTATTGCTTTCTTTTTTTCTTTTTTTTTTATTAATTTATTCTTGTTATATCTCAATGGTTATCTCATCCCTTGTATCCTCCCACTCCTCCCTCCCTCCCTTTTTCCCCTTATTTCCCTCCCCTATGACTGTTCCTGAGGGGGATTACCTCCCCTTTATATGCTCATAGGGTATCAAGTCTCTTCTTGGTAACCTACTGTCCTTCCTCTGAGTGCCACCAGGTCTCCCCCTCCAGGGGACATGGTCAAATGTGAGGCACTAGAGTACGTGAAAAAGTCAGACCCCACTCTCCACTCAACTGTGGAGAATGTTCTGTCCATTGGCTAGATGTAGGTAGGGGTTTAAAGTTTACCACCTGTATTGTCCTTGGCTGGTGCCTTAGTTTGAGCAGGACCCCTTGGCCCAAATCTGCCTAACATAATGTCCTATAGGAACTCTAGATGAGAGAAGCATGGGAGAATAGCAAAGTAGAAGGATCCAGAGGGTCCTAGAAACCTATAAACGTTCTTTTATTTTTCATTTTAATTTTATTTAATTAATTTATTCAGATTACATCTCGATTGTTATTCCCTCACTTGTATCCTCCCGTTTCTCCCTCCCTCCCTCTTTCACTCTATTCCCCTCCCGTAGGTCTGTGACAGAAGGGGACCTCCTCCCCTACCATATGGTCACAGTCTATCAATCTTATCCTGGTAGCCTGCCTATCCTTTCTCTGATTGTCACCATGCCTCCCCACCATGGGGAAGTGGTCAAATATGGAGCACCAGAGTTCATGTCAGAGTCAGTCCCCACTCTCCACACAGCTGTGGAAATGTCCTTTCCATTGGCTAGATCTGAGTAGGGGTTCAATGTTTACTGCATGTATTGTCCTTGGTTGGTGCAGTAATTTGAGCAGACCCGACTCGGTCCAGATCTGCCCTTCTTGGTGCTCTTTTTGTAGGTTTCTAGGACCCTATGGATCTTTCTATTTCCCCATTCTCCCAATTGTATTGCTTTCATGGCACAATAGTATTCCACATTCGCTTACCACACTATAATTGCAATTTTCCAATGATAGGTATTCTGAATGTCTTTTAAATACATATGTCTTTTGAGAACAGTTTGATTCTACTGATAATATTAAAGATAGACTGCCTTAAATTTATTTTCAGCTTCCTAATGTGTTGTTCATATTATAATATTTGAGTAGTGAACTTTGTTAGAAGTACAAATTGCAAGTATTATTCTACTCTGTGGATTAAAATAAACTTTCACTGCTTCCTTTGATCTGCTGGAGCCTTTCAAGTTATATAATTCTATTTTTCAATTTAGATTGTTTCCTCTCCTTTGGAAATTTGTCCAAAGGAACATTAACAATCAATATCCTGAAGTATTTCCCATGTTTTTCTTATTTCCACAGTACAAGATCAAACATTTAAATGGCTCATTCATCTTGAGCTAATTTTTTAATTGTTTGGAGATAGGAGTATATTTTCATTATTTGACATGTGGATGCCAAGGCTTCTAAGCACCATTTACCAAAAATGCCATTCTTTCTTTAGACCATATATTTAGCACCACTGCTGAAAATTAATTGACTGCCTATGAATGAGGATAATTCTGTTTCTATTCTTGTATGTTTCTATTTTTGTGCCACTGCAATGTTGTTTTGATTACTACAACTTTATAGTTGATCTTGAAGTACATAATTGTTAGAATTTGAATGCAAACTCTTTTGATTAGACTTGTACATTTGAATAGCTCACTTTTTAAGTCATTTCAGTCTTGAGTATTTTACTGTTGATCACTTAGGATAGCAACCTTACTTTTAAAAGTGAGCCACCGTGGGTTATCTTTAAATGTTATTTTGAACTCTCATATTGGACAAATAACTTGTTTCCTATCTTCCACTGGAGCTGAAGATGCTGCACTGAAGCTTTTGCCACCATGGCCCATCAGTTAAGCTACCATGCTTTCCCCATGATGAGGAGCTATAACCATTGAACTCTCTGTCAAAAACCAACCTTCTTTTTTTCCCTGAAGTTGCTCATGTAAGGTTATTGGGAAAGACAGTGAAAACTCACTAATACAATAGTGCCTTTCATGTTTTCATTTTTTTTTGAAATATTACTTTCACAATCTCGAGATAATTGTGATTGTATATGAATTTTAGGACTGTTTTTTGTAGTGCTGTCATTGACATTTTCACAGAAATTACATTTATTTGTAGAGCAGTTTATATGTTACAGACATTTTTAACAGTATCTATTTTCACAATCTATGAATACAACATACATTTTATGTGAGGGTGTGTGCCTACTTGTGCACTTAGAACACAGGTTTTATAATAACTTTTAAAATATTTTTGTAAATTAAATATAACTATATTATGTTCCCCTTTTACTTCCGCCTCACCACTTCTCCCATAAATCACCTTGCTCTCTTAAATGCATAGCTTCTTTTTCTTTAATTAATTGTGATTACACATGCACACCCACACACACACAGTGTATTCAAATAAGATCAAATTAGTACACATAATGCTACCTGCTGGTATAAGATCTCAAGACTGATCACTTTGAATTGGATAATCAACTGGGGTCTCTTCCCTGTGGAAAACCTTATCACACTTCCAAAAAATAGTTTTCATTTGTCTATAGGTCTTTGTCTAGGGTGGAGGCCTCACATGATTTCTTTATTCCATATTAGCATGTACTTTGTTATCTCCATATTTCAGGTCTTGTTTAAACACCAATTTTAATGAAACTTCCTTTCTAATATTTGTAGGGGACAAAAAAACCTATCTGCTTTTCTGGCTATTACAATCATTATGCCCTTTTATCTACAATGACTCTTAAGTCTTGGGTACCACACTTATATTGGAGATATATCCATTAGGACCGGGTCACACAAGTCTACATTTGATCATCTGTGGTTTTCTGGTAATGGTTTCAGTATGTTGCTAAAAAAGTCTATAATTTCCTGTTGGTATAAAGATAATTATTGGAATATAAGTAGGTATTATGTTGGTTTAGTAACATAATGAGCATAGCCCTAGGTAGTTGGCTAGGTTTCTGGTACCAGGCATAGTTTCTTCTTGTTGAACAGGTTGTACTGGAAATTAAAGAGTTATTGGTTACCACCAAGGTAGGTATATCACTACTTCACATTCAGTGTTAAAATGTCACTCTGATAATTGATTTGGCTCATAGGTATCATATATAGTTAGGACTGTTTATGTTCTTTCTAAAACAGTGAAATACAGATCCCAGGGAGCAGTCTTTCAGGTCAGTTCCATGTTAGAGCCCTCTTGACTGTGTAGTGTCACTACCATGTTGTTTTAATTACTGTAGCTCTATAATATATCTTGGGCACTAAAATGATAATCATATTGTTCAATTTGCTAGGAATTGTTTTGGTTATCCATGCTCTTATGTGGTCCATATAAACTATAGGAATTTACAAAAATAGCACATTTTTGTAAAAATGTGGTAGACTTTTATAAGAGCAAACAAAGAATATGTTTTCGAAAGACTTTCTCATTTTTCTTTATTTCAAAATTGCTACTATTACTAGTTTAAAAAACAAAAAAATAAAAAGGGAGATGAAGATTGTTGTGGGCATTGTATTAACTCTTTACAAAATGATATTTCTTTTAGTAAAATGGTCTTTTACATAATATTAATTCTAAAATCCAGGAACAAGAGGTCTTTCAATATTCTAACATCTTTCTCCATATCTTCATAGGTTTAAATTTTTCATTGTAGAAGTCCTTTACTTCCTTGGTTAGTTTTATTCTTAGTTATTTTATTTTCACTGAAGTTATTTCAAATGGTAGTGTGTCCATGATCATTCTGTATGTTTGCTATTAGTATTTAGAAAAGCTATCTATTTTTATGAATTGATTATGTATCTTGCCATATTACTGAATTTGTTCATTCTCTTTTGAAGTTTTCTATTAGAAATTTTGGAACATTTCCTCTAGTTTTATATTTTCTATGACTTTAATTATAAAACATTGTTAGATTTTTATCAAAACCCATTTCTGCATCTTTTGAAATTATCATATGAATTTTTCCTCAAGCTAAATTTTGTAGTTGATTGCCATATAAGATGAACCATCTCTGCATTTCAGGAATAAAACCAATCTGGTCATATTGTATAATATTTTTATGCTCTAGCTGTACTCTATAATCAATTATTTTACTAAATATTGTGAACCTATAATTTATTAAGTACTTTGAGACCATGCATATAGGCCTGAAGTTTGTATTCGTATTGAGCACTTACATAGTCATAATATTAGTGTAATATTAGCCTTATAAAAGAGTTTGGGAATCCTCCTCTTTCCATCTTTTTAAAATCATTTAAGTGAAGTGTGTGTGTGTGTGTGTGTGTGTGTGTGTGTGTGTGTATTTGCAATGAACATAAAGGTATAGCAGGATTATAAATTCATATATTTCTTTTACATTTTCTAGCTTAATGTGGTACAGATTTTGAAAATATTTCCTTCCAGATTATTCTTCTGTCTCTGTCTTCCATTGGACCTTAAGAGTGCTACCTTACAGATACATGTACTGAATATATTGCGCTTTTTACATGAGTTACAGGGATTGAACTGATGTCAGAGTTGTAAAGCATGGGCTTTTATATGCTGGATCTTTTTCCCACCATATTACAAGTAATATTTCAATAAATTCAGTTAACAAAGACAATTCCATTCATTTTTGTGAAAATGTGCTTCACTTTTATAAGAGCAAACAAACAATATGTTTTCAAAAGACTTTCTCATTTTTATTTATTTCAAAATTGCTGCTACTGCTAGTTTTCAAAAACAACAAAAATAATTGTTCAACCATTAGGTAGATCTGGATAGGGGTTCGAAGTTTACTGCATGTATTGTCCTTGGCTGGTGCCATAGTTTGAGCAGGACCCTGTCCCCTGGATGGGGAGGCCTGGTAGCACTCAGAGGAAGGATAGCAGGCTACCAAATAGAGACTTGATACTTTATGAGCATATACAGGGGGAGGAGGTCCCCCTCAGACACAGTCACAGGGGAGGGGAGTAAGGGGAAAATGGGAGAGAGGGAGGAATGGGAGGATACAAGGGATGGGATAAGAATTTAGATGTAATATGAATAAATTAATAAAATATATTAAAAAAGAAATTGTTCATATTTGGGGCAAATATAGAATTAAAAATATATTATATTTTTAAAAATATTCTAAAGCATATCATCTGATGTTTTTCAGAATTAATATAGTTAGAAGAATATGTACAAAATAAGACATACCAAGAATTCCATCATCCCCCCACAAAAATGTACTATGTCAACATGAAAGAAGAAATAGCAATCTCTAGTTATTAGGAATAAAGAATTTTAAAGTACAATAAAACAATATTCTTCCTCCAATATTTTGCACATTTCAAATTCTCCAAAATTAATGAAAGTTACTTTGCAGTAGCTAAAACTATAGACATAGCAGTGTTGAGACTCAAACTAAATGTATCAGCAAAAAGCAGTATACATGTTGTAAACACAGCATCCAAGCAATAGCAGCACAAATTATGCAAAAGAACTACTTCAATCAAGTAAGGCAGAAAGTGAAAAAAGTCACTAATGCTGTTTATTGTTAGGCCTAGGAGACAGCAAGTTAAAGACAGGGAGGAACAAAAGTGGCAGGATCATTTTGAAAAATCAATTATTAATGAATGAGGTGAATAACCCATGTAAATATTTATCAAATGCATGGCTTTCCTAGGGATTAGGTCATCATCATTAGTCTAGTATTACTGTAGCCTGCACTCTGCTCATACAGATATACCAATGTGCAGAACTGGCAGAATTGCTAGGTACTGTCTATCTGGAACACATGAATGACAGGAAAGACATGGGATAAATAGATTGGAGAAATGTACTGAATACAGTTTTTGATGCAGCCTTATTTTATTGAAAAAAATTAAATTTTCTTTTGTCACTGAATTTCTGGATTGGGAAATGTCCTTATGAGATATCAAATCTTTATTGTTCATTTTTTTCAAAATTCATTTATTATAATTGATTCATCTTACATCCTGATTGTTACCTCTTATTTGTATCTTTCCATTCCTTCCCTTTTCAGCCCAATTGCCCTACCCTAGACTTATGACATGAGGCCTCTCCTCCTCCATCCTTTACCAAACCCTTTCTGGTCTCATTGGAATAGCCTGCACCCCCTTTTTCTGTATGCCCACAGGGCCTCCTGGCCAAATGAAGTGTTGAAATTACAGGCAACTGAGTTCACGTTAGAGGCAGTCCCTTCTCCCCTTACAACTTTGGAGAATGAAAGGTCTATTCACTATATCTGGACCAGGAGTCTAGGTTCTCTTATGCATTATCCTTGATACATCAGTTTGTGAAGGCCTGCTGGGTCTAGATCCACCTATATTCATGATCTCCCTGTGGGGCTCCTGAACCTCTGGGTCCTTCCATTCCCCACCTCTTCCATACCACTCTCAGCAATCTTCCTAGAGTCCAGCTGGGAATCCCAGCATCTGTTCTGATCCCTTGTTGGGTGGAATCTCTCAGAGGACATCTATGTTGGGAGAATATCCACTTATAAGTGAGTATATATCATGCCTGTCTTTCTGGAGCTGGGTTACATTACTTAAGATGATCTTTTCTAGTTCTAGCCATTTGTCTGCACATTTCAAGAATTCCTTGTTTTTAATAGCTGAGTAGTATTCCATTGTGTAAATGTACCACAGTTTCTTTGTCAATTCTTCAGTTGGGGGACACTTGGTTGTTTCCACATTCTGGCTGTTACGAATAAGGATGCTATAAACAAGCAAATATCCTTGTTGTATGGCGGAGAATCTTTCAGGTACATTCCCAGGAGTAGCATAGTTGGGTCTTGAGGTAGCACTATTCCCAACTTTCTGGGAAAGCTCCAGATTGATTTCCAAAGCACTTGTACAAGTTTGTATTCCCACTAGCAATGGAGGAGTATTCTCCTTTTTCCACATCCTTGCCAGCAAGTGCTGTCACTTGAAGTTTTGATCTTAACTATTCTGGTAGATGTAAATTGGAATCTCAGAGTCGTTTTGATTTGCATTTCCCTGATAACTAAGGACTTTGATCACTTCTTTAACTATTTCTTGGCCATTCAATGTTCCTCTGTTGAGAATTCTCTGTTTAGCTCTGTACTTGTTTCTTAATTGGATAATTTGATTGGTGTTGTTTAGTTTCTTGAGTTCTTTATGTACTTTGATTATTAGCCCTTTGTTGGATGTAGGGTTGGTGAAGATCCTTTTCCAGTCTGTAGGCTGTCATTTTGTTCTGTTGACAGTACCCTGTGCTGTATAGAAGCTTCATGATTCAGAAGCTCATCCATGATTTAATTTTGATTAAAGGATTTTAAAACTTAGGGAAATTGCAGTATAATAGTGGCTATGCTGTGTAAAGACTCATCATCCACAATGGGAAGGCCCAGAAGACACAGTTTTTACTATAGAACTCAAAATCATGAGAAGAGCACCAGCACACTTGAATAGCTTTCTTGTAACTCTTTTCCTTGTGTGATACCTTAGGGTTGAAAACACTGATGTTTAGTCAGATGAATTAAATGCAATGAGTTTAATTGGACCCCTGAATTTGCATGGGCCAAGTGTCAAAACTAAGTTGCCAAAGTCAAAGCAATAGCAGTTACTATAAAGTAGAGAGTGGATAAAGCAATATCCATAATGTCCTAATCCATAATGGGCAAAATAGACAGAACAATATTCATTGTGGTGTGACTCATATTGACCTTTAGTACTGGATAATAGATCTTAGTGCTTCCAGGCTTCAAATAGATAAGAAGTCTAACAAATTATTTTTTGATTTAGATAAGAGGAAAACTTCCTTATGCAACCAAAAGAAAGGCTACAGTGTATCATCCAAAAGGTAATCTAAGACTGTGAAACAAGTTTTAGAATTGAGACAGTGTACAGACTCAGAACCCTTTAAATGAAGGGATGGCCAGGTTCCCCTAGGAAGGACCTTGATACAATACCCAAGAGTTTTATTGTTAATCTTTCTTTGGCTCTTCCCCAGAAGGACATACATCTTTTTGCAAGGGTAACTATACATGGGGAAAAAAACTTCCTGGGATCCTGGTTCTGAATTGATGATTCTGGGAGACCCCAAGAAATCTTGTGGCTATACAGTTAAATGAGGGCCTTATGGAAGTCACGTGAATAATGGAAATTCAGCTGTTTGATAGTAGGTCCAGGGGATCCCTGAACTCATCCTGTGGTTATTGATCCAATTCTATAATGTATACTTGGGATAGATATGTTTATAAATTGGGATATTTCTCACGTGGATTGCCTGATCTGTGGAATGGGGGCTGTTATGGTTGGAAGGCCTTTTGAGTTTCCCTTGCCAGGAAAACTAGTGAATCAAAGATAGTATTGTGTCCATGTAGAAATTGCAGAGATTATTATCACCATAAAGGACTTGAAAGATTCACAAGTGTTGGTTGCTATGTCTCCCTGTAACTCTCTTCTCTGTCTAGTGCAGAAGACAGGCAGATTGTGGAGAATAACACTTGATTATCAAAATCTCAATCAAGTGAGATCACAATCTCTATCTCCATATCATAAACTAGTTCAAAGGAATCTTGATCTTCAGTGACCTTCACAAAATATCATAGAGTTGTACTATATTAATGACATGTTGCTTGCACTAAATGAGCTGATGGTAACAAGCATTTTGACTTGTTTGTAGTATATATTCACATACACACACAAATAGGATGGGGAATAAGTCTATCCAAAGTTCTATCTCAGTTAAATTCTCAGGAGCACAGTGGCATGTGTTTACAGAGATATTATTTCTAAGGGGAAGGATAAGTTATTCCACCTGAATCATCACCAAAGAGGAATATTTAATTAGTGGGCATATTTGGATTCTGGAGACAGTCCTTATATCCTTTGATTGTGTTACTCTGTCTCATATTCCAAGTGACTCAGAAACTTGATATCTTTAAATGGGTCCCTTAATATAAGAAGGATCTTCAACAAGTCCAGGATGCTGTGTAGGCTGCTTTACCACTGTGTCCAGCAGACACAGTGAAACTGTTTGGAGACATCAGTAGATCCTGATACTCTGAATCACAGAAGAGACTTTCAGGATTTTGTTAGAACTATTCTCCTTTTGAGAGCCAGCAGTTGGCCTGCCATTGAACTGTAGTATAAAATGAATGCTTGACAATGAGCCACCAAGTTATCATGCAACTTGAGCTTCACATTATGACTTGGATGTTGTTTGACCCACCAAGTCATAAATTAGGACATATAGCAGCAATCCTTTATCAAAGGGAAGTAGGATATCCATAATGGGGCCTGAGCAAGTCCTGAAGGCCCAAATGTGTTACATGGAGAAATTACCAAATTTCCTATGGTTTCTACTGGTATTACAATGTCATTTGCTATCAAGCCTGCACCTATAACTGCATAGCATGTGCCCTAAGATAAAGTAACTGAGGAAGCTATGACTAGGACTTTGTTTGCTGATAGTCCTTCTGTATATATAAGCACTACTGAGATGTGGACAGCTCCTTCATTATAATGCTTTTCTGAAAAAAAAAAAACCAACAGAAAAAATCTTCACAGTAGGCAGAGCTTGACATTATACATGGTCATACATTTTGATTGGAAGTATAATGACCAGATGTGTGGTTGTTCATAGAATCATGGGCTATATTCAGTAGATTGGCTGAGTAGTCAGAAAATTGGCAAAAGAATAATTGGAAAATTAGCAAGAAATACAACAAATGTACAAAGGGTGTGAAGAAATCTGTGTCCTCATGTAAGTGCTCAGTAAAAGTTTACTTCATATAAAATGAAAAGGAGTTTGATCATAAAGTAGATAGAATAACCCATGCTGTAGCCATTCAGCTTCTTTCCCCAGCTATTCCTGTAATTTCCCAGTGGGTCCATGAGCAAAGTGGCCCTGGTGGCAGACATGGAGGTTAAGTATAAACTTAGCAACATTGAGGTCCACACTCCAACCCTGACATGGGTACATCTGCTGCTGCTGACATATGTGGAAGCAGCAGAGACCAATACTGAGTGCCAGATATGACCCCATTCCCCAGGTGACCAATCAGTGACATGATGGCAGGATTACTACATTGCAAGGCTTCTTCCATGGAAAAGGCAATGTTTTGTCATTACTGGAGTAGATACGTAATCTTGTTATGAATGTGACTTTCCTTCACATAATGTTTCTGCCAAAACCACTATCCATGGACTCACATTATGCCTTGTATTATCCACAATGTTCCTCATAGTGTTCCTTCTGACCAAGAAACTTACTTCAAAGCCAAAGAAGTGTGACAGTGGCCACACAATTATGGGATTCACTGATATTACGATGTTTCCCCCCCCCCATCCTGAAGCAGCTGGCCTGATAGAAAGATGGAATGGCCATTTGAAGACACAGTCATAGTACCAACTAAGTAGCAGCAGCCTGGAGTTCTGAGGAACTGTTCTCCAGAATGTGGAATGTACAGTTCCTCCCATAGCCGGGAGCCTCAGGTCCAGAAATTAAGGGGTGGAACAGGGGATTTTTCCACCAACTATGACCCATAGTCATTCATTAGGAAAATGTTGCTTCCTATTCACACAACCTTACATTTTTACTGGCTTAAAATATTTTTTTCTAGAGTAAGAACCTTCTGCCAAAAGACACAACAAAATGTTTCATTGAAGTTCAGATTTCTCCTGGCCACTTTTAGGTTATGATGCATTTAAGCCAATGGGAGAAGAACAGAATAACAATTTTAAGAGAAGTAATTGATCCAGATTACAAAGGGAAACTGGAGTCAATGGGAAAGTACAACAATCTAATATAGCCACATCATGAAAAACACAGATCTTTCTAGAATGAAGTTATGGCATATTGCCAAAAAAAAAAAAAAAAAAAAAAAAGAAAGAAAGAAAGAAAGAAAGAGAGAGAAAAAAGGAAAAAAAGAATCAAGACCAGTTGAGGTACTCACAAAAATGAATACATTACAGAATGGGTAGTGGAGGTAGGTAGTCCTATATAACAGCTAACGGGGTATGTGGCTTGTTAGAGAAATGATAATAATAACTAAACTGAGTATTTCTGTCTTAATTTGGTAAGAGTTTCTTTGTACAGGTATTTGAGTTTTCTTTATTAGATTTTTAAATTATGTAATATAACATTAGTTAAGAGAATAACTCATTTGTAAGTTTGATATACAAAAAGAATGTATAATGCATTTTGCTTATACAAGAATATTTAAACATGTTCAAAATAATTATTATCTATATATTGTTTTCATTTGGAAATTAAACAGGCCATAAAAGAGATATGTAAGTTGACAAGGAGTGGATAGGAGATAGCAATTCTTGCTTGTCAACTTGACTATATATGAGATTAACAAAAACTCGCAGGTGGGTACAACTATGAGGATTTTTAAATTCTTAATTAAATCATTTGAACTTGGAAGTGACACTTTTAATCATGATCCTTTGAGGTTTACAGGTACATCTTATACCAGATCTTTTGAAGTGAGAAGATCCATCTTTAATCTGGGCTACACCTTCTACTGGCTGCCCGTATACAGGATAGGAATTAAGAAAGCTTGCTGTTTTTATCTGCTTGCTCTCACTCTCACTGGCAAGTCCACTCCTTACTAACACTGGGGACTACTTCTTTAGGATTCTAGTGTATATTGAAGACTAACTGAGACATCCATCTTTGCAGACTGAGCAACTATTGCATTCTGAGATTGGACTAACTGAACTAAGCTGTAAGATTTTCTAATAAATTCCACCACACACGTATACCATTCATTCAACTGGGTCTGTACCTCCAGAGGATTTTGCCCAATACAGCAACTTCAAGAGGAAAGAATTGAATGGGGTTTCTTTTTGTTTAAAGTTTTACATGGTAATTCAATGATAGACAAGGAAGGAAATATGGCGGCAGTCAGTAAGGCATAGCTGTAGAGCTGAGATGGAAAGTTTAAACTTTCTCAACAAGGACGAAGAAAGGAAGGAGAGAGGGAGGGAAGAAGGGAGGGAGGGAAAAGGGAGGGAGGAAGGGAGGAAGGGAGGGAAGGAAGGAGAGAGAGAGAGAGAGAGAGAGAGAGAGAGAGAGAGAGAGAGAGAGAGAGAGAGA